>NW_004624752.1:14187271-14227393 GCF_000247695.1 Heterocephalus glaber
GGGGGGGGAGGCTGCTTCTGGCACCCACGTGGCTCATCTTTTCTGCCCTAGCAGCTTGGGATGGCAGCGGGGGAGCTTCCTTCCAGGTTCTGGGACCAGCTGAGCTTCTCTGCCCTAGGAGCCTGGATCCTGGTAGCTTGTTTTTAAGATAGGTGAGCTCACGTTCATTATTTCATTATGCAGAATTTAAAACATATTAAAATTGCAATTAATTTTCTTTAAAATTAGATATAGCAATTTGAACCATCCCCTAGAGCATTACAATTTTGAATTGCGTTTTAGGGTCCAGATGTCAAGTGCACATGTTTCTAGAAGTCCTTTCTATTTTTGAAATATTTTCTGGAAAGAGTTTAGAAAGAAACATATTTTGGCACATATTATATGGACACTTTTTATATGGTTTATAAGTATATTTGAAATTGTGTTTAATACTGAAATGGTTTAGCTCACCTTCTCTTATGGTTTCCTTACACGTGTTTATACTCTCAAATATCCATGGGGAATTTGGCATTTCCCAAGAGGACTTCATTGCCAACCATCCACCCATCTAGAAATTAAATTTGGCATTGTGTATTCCCAAATATATTTCAAAAATATGCTTCGAACTCCATAACAGGAGTCCTCTTCCAAAAGGCATGGGATGACAATTTAATCCCAACTCCACTTTACTTTAGAATATGAACTCAGAGACAGATAAAGATATGAACTTACTTCTAAATCTTATAGAATAATTACCTCTCTTATTTCCAAAAATAACTGTTTGCAGTTCATCTGTGTAGTGATAGGATGAGGTGGTTGGGTCTTGGAAGAGCAAATTAACTCTGCACCAATTACACATGGTCAAGGAACCATATTTCAAGTGGCCCAAGGCAATGTTGCTATAACATTTTCTCAAAATGGACTTCTCTTTGTGTGAGAATAGTAAAATCATATAATGTAAGTTAGCAGAGGAAATTGTTATGTGCCCGTGGCTTTTGAAAGAAATCAAGTCCCAGAAATCAGGTGCTAAGCCTTTATGGAATTAATAGGGTATTTCTTGCTTCTCAGTAGCATTCTTGTTTTGACTTTTGCACCATATGTATTTGTAGTAGGCAAAGAGCAGACATCTGTCTGTGGCCAATGGCAAACTCTTAATAACCAGGCAAGAACCAGAAGCAGGAGTGACTCTGGTGAGTGAATGAGCAAAGTCAAAGGATATGGGGAACACACACTGGAACCCTAGATTGTCTGTAGCAACTCACCACCATCCTTGTCCACCTGCCTCCTGCGTAAAGAAACTCTGGAAATACAGTTCTCAAAATCTCTTTCTGGGTTAGACTCTGTCAAATGATAGACATTTACATAAGATTTTCAATGTCTAGAAGGAGAGTTAAAATCTGCAGCAGTAGCTGAGATCATTATGCTGGCTTCCCTTGCTTTCTGGGGTCTTCCTGAGAATTGCTTGCTGTTGCTGATGGTCACAGGTGGCTGGTGGTCACTGGTGGAAGCTTTTCTACAATCCTGCCTCCTGAAAGCTGCTTTGCTCTCTCAGCCCTTCCAGCGATACTGTAAGCATCTAACAAATTACACTTGATATCCTTTGGTTTGCAACAACATGGAGGGGCTTCTATTTTCTAACTAGATCCTCACCTCAAACAGATAGCCTAATTTCTCTTTCTATATAACGTGTTCTTTCTCCATCTTGTGGCTGTTTATTCTACTTAGGTTCCAAGAAGCTGCTGATCTTCATGACCAAATCCATCTGAGATCATTTATTTGAATCAGCAGTTGAAATGGAGGGATGGACTATGCTGCCATAAATTTCACTTTATGTCCACAGACACAAGCTGGGCACCTTCCATGCTGACATTTTACAGCAGATTTCAGAACACTGATTTATGTGCCAAGTATCTGCCTTCACAGAGAAATAAGAAATTATCTTCAGGGCAATCACTTATATTTAAATTCCAAGGAAGGAAATAATTACATTGAATTGTTTCATTTCATTTTCATAAGCACCTAATTTAATAAATAGCTCTGGTCCCAATTTCTAGCCATTAATAAACAAGTCTGCAACATGATAGTCATTGGTCTTCCAGGAAGCAGATGCTGAGATAGAGTTAGGAATATAAATAGTTTACATGGGTAACATCTGTGAAAGGGAAGTTCGTGATACTGGACAGGAACAGGTTTAAGATTCAGATGTTTATGTAGTCTGACAGTCTCAGCCAGCCTGATGGGATGCTGTGGAGCTAGGAATCCACCCATGAGCCCAATCTTGTGTTGGACACAGATGATCAAGCCCTTGCACCCCAAATGTGCTTGAGTTATCCAGGAAGAGAATGGCCTAGACTCCAAGGCTAATGGTGACATGGAAGGTGCTGGAGCTGGAATCTGTCAGTTACATGTGCTCTTTGCAGCTGAATGGCAAATCCTTGAATGAAAATCAAAAGGAGCATAGCTTCACCTTTGTGGAACTCTGATCTCCTGTCTTGCCATATGTTCTTCCTCTCACATGCATTCCCATCATGATGCCATCTGCCAAAGTGTAAAGCAGCCACAAGAATCAGTGCCACGCTGTTTGGACTTTCAAACTCTAAAATGTTGAGATAAAGAATCCTCTTTGCTTTATAAAGTACCCAGCTTCATGTATTTTGTTATAGTAATGGAAAACAGAGTAATACCCTCACTTAGCATCTGCAGCAGCCTGGAACCAAGTGATAAAATATTCAGCTCAGAATTCTCCTTGTCATCCAGTCATGACTCACATATAATTGAATTGAAAATACTAACAGATACTCAAATTTAACACAATGGAGACAAATCTCTCATTGCTATTCTATCTATTCTTTACTCTAGAAACTGCAGAATCATATTTACTTTCCCACTAATTTTATTCTACTACAACAAGCCTAATAGATAACATTTACTGAAGGAGAACTGTGAACTAGATACTTTTGGGGGGTACTTTTATATTTAGCTTGTTTATCCTTATTTTACAGATGAATAAATGGAAACACTGAAACGTGAAAATTTGCCCACATGTTTAGAGCCTGTAATTAGCACTGTGGAGATTCCAACATAGATTTTCTGACTCTAGCCCATATAAATTTAGTTGAGTATTTTGAGAACTTTTCATATGCCAGGTAATAACTTATCTCATGTAATTCTCAAAAACAATCTGACCAGAGTGGTACCGTTATTTACCTCCTTTGATAGGCCAAGAAAGTAGGGGTAAACAATCAAATAACTTAGCCAAGCTCAAACTGCAACATCGAGGAGGATGAATTCAAATCAGAAATCTAGCTTGAATTCAAAACTGAGATTAAAGATTAAAATCATTGCATACATATACTTACAAATTGAAACATAAAAAAACCTTAGTTTGTCTTTGAATGGAACTCTATATATCTATATGTTTATGTATGTCATCTATTTTAATATGCTTTTTGGATGAAAGGAGTACTTAATTTAATATAATAGTCAAAATGTGAGTCACATGTATTTCAAAGCTGAAAATACTGTGCTAAAATAATTGTTCCTGCCACTTAATGGAACTATCAAGTATTTCTTTTCTATGTTTAGTGGCTATAGACTGTACCTCTTAATAGTTCATGTTGTTAGTCTAGAGAACTTACTACCGAGAATCTAGGGAAGGAGAGTGGATAATACCAAGGACAAATATATAGTGAAGCCTAGAGGTATAATTCAAGAGCACACTTAAAATATCACATTCACATACAAAGTACAAAAGGCTTAGGAATTTTTGCCTGATAAAAATGATATGAAAGGCTGGGGATTTAGCTCAGTGGTTCTATTGACTGCCTCGCAAGCGCAAGGTCCCAAGTTCAACCCCCAGTACCAAAAAAAAAATAAATGATATGAAGATGAGATAGTATTTCAGAATGGCGCTTTGACATGTATTTATGTCACTTTTCTATCTATTCACATGTCTTTGAGAAGACTGCTAGCACCCTAAAACATTTTAACTTGTACAACTGAGGGGCAAATATTACCACATTCCTTCTCTGTGCACAAAACCCTATGCCTTTTACCTCCTGTCTGTGTAATGCTAGGCGAAGAACTTCATGGGCATCATCTGAGACCATCGTCAATGTGACTGTACGATACAACTACCATTTATCACCCCAGTGTTCAGATAAGGAGGAAGGAGACCAATCCTTAATTCATCTTAAGTTTCCAGTTCTGCAATTCCATGACAAACTACAAACCAGAATATTAGTAGTTTATTTTATTATTAAAAGATTTAACTATAGGTTAATTTCCTTTTTCTTTCCCTTTTTCCCTTTGCTACCTCTTATATAGGCAAAACTGAGGTACAAAGTAGAATGATTTCAACGTCTCCACATAAAGTTTGCAGTGAATAAGTGTAGTGTATGGATTTAACAGTTGGAATTAAAACTGGTGATAATAAAGCAGAATGGAAATACACGGATTTATCTCTATTTTACTTTGGCTACTGCTCAGATTGTGATCGATAATTCATCCAAAGAAGGTCTATGTTGCAAGAAATTCACCTAAGTTTATTTAACTAATTTCTCCATCATTGGGCATTTACATTTTATATTAGACTTGGCTTTCACTGCTGCACTGGGTAAAGACTAAAATCTTAGTATTTCAATCCAGTAAATCTTTGTATCTTGGTTACCCAAAGCATGACATTTACACTCAGATGATCACTCCAGGGGAAAATGCAGGTTTCTTTCATTTAGTTTTGTCACCAGTTAGAGCTTTGGATTTCTTTACTGGATTTTCTGCATCTCATCAACATCAGGGCAAGAGAGCCAAGAAGGTTTCTCAGGAGGTAGTGTATTTACTTACCTGAACTTGAAGCTGTTTGGATCACTTTTGCTCAATTCCATCATCCAGAACAGTCCTGTAATCATCTCTAACAGCAGAAGATCCTGGGAAATACACTTCAGACTGTTCAGGAGGCAGGGGAAGTGGAATTTGCTGAACACCAGCAGACTGTGCCATAGGTTATTTCCAATTTATTGCTATTATAAACAATTCTGAGCTGAACACCACTTTATGTCAATCTTTGTTCACTTTCTTAAACTTTTCCATAGAATACATTACTCAAAGTGAATATTTTGGGTCAAAGCCTTACTTTAAGATGTGTTTAAGCATTTTGACACTGCTCTTCTGAAAAGTTGGATCAGTTTCTTCTCTTGCTGTTACACAGCAGAATCATTTCTCCACATTCTTCAGAATCTAGTTTGTCAGATAATGAGCTTTAGTTTCTCCAACTATAAAATATCTGTCCCCTAAGGAATATTAGACTTAGTTGGGAGGTTCTTAAGAGGACATCATTTTTAAGAATACTTCCCTACTATGACTTAGTGAGAGACAATTAACAAATTGTAGTCTGGATTCATAAGAACTAAAAGGAGAAAAATGACAAGTTTTGCAATCACTATAATGTGCCCTTCCTTTTCCCTGACCTCAATATACATGCTAATATACCACTGCAACATACTGGCTCTACCAGAAGTCAGGTACTTAAATTTTGGATATTGGAGTCAGGATTTCAATTGATGCTTTAACTCTCATATTCTGTGATAGTCTGACTAATACCCCCTCCCCCCACCAAAGATTCCCATGTTTTAGTCCTTGGACTCTGTGAATATATTACTTTACATGGACAACAGGACTTTGCAGATATACATAGGATCTTGAGATGGACAGATTATTAAGGACCATGAGATGAGGAAATTATCTGGATAAATTGAGTGTGTGGGCTCAATTTAGTCACATGAGTTCTTAAAAGTAGAGCACTTTTCCTAGCTGGGGTCAGGTTCAGAGGAAGATGTGAGTGCAAATGAATGGTGAAAAATATGAGATACGGCTGGCTTTGAAGACGAAGCAGTGTGAGGGGCTTCTAAAAGATGTGGCCTCTATAGAAAAGCCTATTTTTCCCTACAACGAAATGCTGCCCTGGTGATACTTTTGATTTAGCCCACTGAGACCCACTGCAGACTTCTAGCCTACACACTCAAAGATAATAAATTTGCGTTGTTTTAAGCAAGAGGATTTATGGTACTTTGTTACAGCAGCAATAGAAAACTAATACAAACCCTCTCTTTGAAAGTCCTATCTCTAGAACTACTTTCCCCGATATTTACCTTACGGTTGTTTTGTTGGTGAACAATAGATGGTGCTAAGCATCCATGTTTCTAGTGCTGTCTGCCAGGTCCTCTAATTGAAAGTAATTAGGACCATATGACAGCAGGAGAAATGGTTATTTAAGAAAGCCTACAAATCACATTGTTACAGATTCAGAACACCTGGCAGAGAGCAGCAATGAGGAACAGGATGCTGGCGATTTGGTTGCTATCATTCAACAGTAACGAGTTATTAAAAACAATGAAACTGATTTTCTGTTTGCAGTATGGAATTGCATACATCTCTTTAAAATATTCAAATGTGGACTCTGAGCCCTTTTCAAGAACACTGAGCACCCTGAAGATACACACATATGAAAGTGAATTGGAAATTAGGCACTGCTACAGGGGAAATGATGCCCGCAGACAAAGTGAGGCTGGTTACTTATTTTTTTGTTTCTTTGTTTTTTAAAAAATATGTTATGTAGTGCAACACTTAAGAAAAAGCAGCAAAAGATGGCATTCATGTTTTTTCCTTGAAAATTATTCATTATGTTTTCTTGTTAGTGCTGACTTTCAACAAATGCCACACTATATTTAGTGCCCTAGTGGACAAGGTTGTATCTGTTTGATGATTTCCTTAATGTTTTATATGTGGTTATTATGATATTTAAAAGCATGGTCTGTGCTATGATAGTTTTTAAAATCACAGTTCTACACTTTAAACCTCTTCACCTAATATGATGGAATGGGTGGCTGGTACCTTGGATTTGATGACTAGTGTATAACGTAGTATTTTGATACGCAGGCAGACTCATTATAATAGAGAGAAAGATGGTGCATTATAGGTATCCAGGAAATGGGATGTTTGGAAAGATTTGGGAGCGCTGGCTATCTCAGTGTTGATACAATCACTATTGGCATTTCCTTTTCTCAACAGTGCATTACATATACTCCTTTTCAGAACAAAAGCAAACACAGCCCTGAAGGATGAATGTCTTTCAACTGAGAGTGTAGGCAGAAGACACATATCCATTCAGAAAAATCACAAACTCAAGGGAACTGAATGTTGAATGCTCTGAGATTCTGAGACCATTGACTAGTAGCATAGATAATGACAGAAATGTCAAGGGGGCATCATTCAGTGCCAAGGAGATATTTCATTTCTGTCTAATAATTTCATCTCCTCTAAGCCCAGTTCAAGACTTTATCTGAAAGTCTCCCCTGTCACTTGAGGGCCAGTCCCAAGAAGACTTTGCTCCTGTATAGGTAAAAGGAAAAAATGGTGCATTTTCACAGTGACCTCTCCAAGTCATTGTTTAATCTGAGCATAATTTTTTTTTTAACTGGGGCTTTTGAATTAGTGAAATTAAAGAAATGCTTAAAGAGGCTAAAGCATGAGGTCCAAAAGCAGTACATTACTGAGGGCCATACACATCCATGCAAATATTCTTTGAAAGTTGAAATGAATTTCTAAAATCTATATAAGGTTAAGAAGAAGGCAGAACTATGATTTCCAACTGAGGAAACAGGGACTGACAATAGTTTTAATTTTCAGTGCTGTCACAAAGTTTAAGAAAATTTTATTATAGATCTAATGTCATGGGTAAAATGGACTCAATCAAATGCTAGTAATGTGCAGAAATTGTTCACATTGTAGTTATGCACTTCCTTACAGCGAGGTGAGGAACTGTGGTGAGAGAGGAAGAGAAGAGTGCGGAGCCGAGGCTGTGTGAGTGAGGCTTTGGACTAGGAAAGGCTGTAAGAAATCAGTTTCATTTAAATTGATGTGATGGGACTGACCAGCAGAGGGACTCCAAAGTTCATTTATGGATACTGTACCTCAGGCAAGGACTGTTCGAGATGATTCAGAAGATTCCTACATGGTACATGAATACCCCATGCTAATTAAAGTATAGATAAAATACAGCTACAGGCATTCACCATGAATTCAGAGAAAGGAACTCAGTTGTTCAAAATTGGGAGCTTTCAGCAAGCTACAATGGCAGTACAAAACAGACCTGCATTCTTCATCTGAGAGATTTGTTATGTAGCTAAATTGCATGTGCATTCCTGGCTAACTATTCAAGACCCTGCCAGGCAGGCACTGTTTTATTTCTCTGGATTTTCAGTTTCTCTGTTCTGCCAGAAGGTGTTGCTGTAATCTAGCAGGACTTGGCGGATAAAGTAATGAGGAATGAAATGTGGTCAGCCTGGATAAAGATGTAAACTGTGCAAGTGTATAAAATTCAGGCACAAAGATATCCATTATGTGGAGAAAAGAGGGCTTTACTGTAGCTCTGTCCTCACTATAAATAGTTCAGCACAATGTAAACATGAAATATTTCCCCAGTGATATTTGCAGCCATATAAACAGTAGCTTTACTTTTCTTTTCATTAACTCTCTTTTCTTAATAAAGGGACTTCTGTACTGTGAAATTTGGCAAAATAGAATGATCTGTAACTTTTTTTTATAACAGGGTGTACCATACATGGAATAAAAACAGGAATTTAAAATCAGCAGATTTTTTATTTTTTATTTTTAACAAACACAGCTTTGCTTTACTGTATAAAATCCCATATGTTATAGAAACAAGCAGAGTGGATGCAGCCGGGAAGACAAACTAACAAGGGCTTAAAGAAACCAGAACACAAGCCTCTTTTTCAAAAAGTTAGGATTGCTTCTCATACTGGCAAGCAAAGTACAAGCCGAATACTTCTTTTTGAAAGTCATACTATTATTCGAATTTTTAAGACTGATTATTAAAAAGAATGTCTTTAGGCTGAGTTGAACTCAGACTTTGTAATTTTACTTTCAAAATTGAGACCAGAGCAACTTTTCTTTTCCCTTCTCTCAGTGAAGATGTTTTTACAACTGGGAACAAAATAGATCACACACAAACACAAGGCTACACTCTTTTAAAGTGCTCTTTCCTTGCTACCTCGCCTCTCTGACCACCTTGTCCATCTAGGAATCAGTCATTTTCTTCTGCATCTTGTACTCTGGATTCTTCCCTAAACTAAAAAGCCATTGATCGGGGTCTCAAGCTTCCTGCTCCTTCCCACACCACACCATCTCTGAGTCTTCTGCATTTTTAATAGGAGACTACAGCTTGCCCCAAGGTAACTCAGCAAAGATAAACCCACCAAGAATCCACTGTCACACATGGGTAATCCAGCCTCCTTTTCAATACTAGGTTCTTTCTCTCTCTTCCACTTTCTCTCTCTCTCCTTTGTCCTCTTTTTCCTCTTTCTTGTTTCTCTCTCTCTCTTCTCTCTCTCTGTCTCCCTGTCCTCTCTCTTCTCCCACCCAAAGTGGACCCTTAAGTTACAACCAGCCTGACATATGAACAACTTGGGATTGACCAAAATTTTAACTTTCTACCAAAGTCTTGAGTTATGACCTGAATGCTGGCCGTTTGCACTTCCAGATGGTCTCAGATACAGATTTAACCCTTAAAGAGTTCTGGAAGGAACGTAACAACATCCTTTCCTATGTGGGGTTAATTGAGAAATTGTGGGCCGGTGTCTCTCCAAGGACACTGAGATCTGCCTGTTACAGGGGAGAGACTTTGAAGGCTGTGTACAGGAGCCTGAGCTTTCAGTTGACTGACTTGAGGTACAACCAGCCCACATAAGTCCACTGTAGGTAAAAGTAGGTCAGTGGAATTTGTGAGTGCCTTTTCTACCTACTTTTGCTCTGCTTAACATCTCACTTGAAATTTGGCCCAGGAATGGTTTTGCCCAGGAATGGTTTTGTCCAGAAAGTTTTCTCTGTCTCCTAGAAGGAACATCACATTTGCTTTACAGAGTATCCTGTACCCACTCCTGTCATTACATTTACTGTATTAGAAGGAGGTCTATGTCTTGTCTAATGTTTAGCACTATGTCTCCAACAAAGTAGATGTTGAATAAGTAGGACTGGGCTAAAATGAAATAAATGAAGACTACATTATAAAACAACAACAGGGCTGGGGATTTAGTTCAGTGGTTCTGCCACCTGCCTCACAAGCACAAGGTCCCAAGTTTGATCCCCGGTACCAAATAAAATAAAATAAAATAAAACAAAACAACAACGAAAACAGGTCAATTAGTTCTTTTGGCAATCAGCACCAGGTTTCCTTCAATCTCCAATTGCAATAATCTTTATAGTTTTGTGAAAAATTGAGAATCCTGCTCCTTAAAATAAAGCAAAGAAAACTCTTAAGCGCTAGACCTGATTAAGAAAGTATTCATCAGTTTTGTTTGAATCCTGTTTGGGGAACCAAATGGCTGCCAAAGAAGTGTGCAGGATTGTGCTTAGGGCTTGGAATCGCTTTGCCGACGTCTTCTTCAAGGGAGAAGTAAGGGGGGAAGTTTCATGGCTAGTAACCAGATTTCAAAGTTGTGAGGGTTCCATGGACGAACTTTGGAAAAGTGAAAACTTCATTCTGAGATAAATTTATTTGATTTTATCTAGATAAGTGAGTGATAAATACTTGTATATATTTGGAATTTGGTTCAAAAAACCTCATGAAATTGCCATAAAAGTTTGCAATTAAGTTATGAGGCTTCTGTGCAATAATTTTTTCCAATTAAAGTCAGTGATCTCATTTACTCTTTAAACTATTTCACCTTCTTCATTTTTTCAACTATCTAAAGTACACTATTTTCCCCTCTGTCATGGCTTAATATGAGCCCTTATCCCATTGTCACTTCTGATGTATATAGAAACATTCCTGATTAATCCAGACAAAGCTCTGGTCCAATTACTAACTCACAAGGCATTTTAAAAGGAAATATTTATATTTATATTATAGATAGCCATTTTCTCTTATATGGAGTTAAAAGCAAGTATATCATCTCCTGACAGCTTTCATTGATCCAAAAAGAAACGCAATATTAGATTAGATACTATATGAGAAGTAAGTTGCTTATTTCCTATTTCTAGGCCCTTAAATGCTAGTGAACCAATAATCTAAGTGATAAATCAGTAAAGTTCCCCTCAATATGAAGATTAGATCCTTCTATTAAAATAGCACCGAATGGAACAGCTTTCCCATATATGAGAGATATTAATACATGTCTAAGTCTATGCAATACACTGTGGCAAGGAGTTTTACACCTTGTATTTTTACTTATTCAAGGAAGGACTATTTCTAGTAATTAAGACTGTGATATGATCTGGTAGAATTGTATGTAGTACTTGGATTAAGTGAAAAGCAGGCAACTCTACGTTAACTTTATGTTGGGTAGGCATGGTCTATTTACTCAACAACTAGAGTGAGTGCCTACTCTTCTAAGTATTTGGGATATGCAAGTGACCAGACAACACTGATCCTTGTCTTTACGGAGCTTCCATTTCAGCAGAGCGCTCAGGGAATAGAAGCCCACGTAACTGAAGCAGATTGAACAGGGTGGAGAGAAGTAGAAAATAAAATCAAAAGGGTTGAGGGGATAGATCACGTGGGTCTCACAGAACATAGTAAGGACTTTAACTTCACAAGATGAGAGCTGCAAGGCAGTTCTGAGTAGAGGAGTGATGTGATCTAGCAGACTTTTGAAAAGAATCCTTCTGGCTGTTATACTGAACATAGATGGTAGCAGCAGACAGGGCCATTAGAAGCCATTTAGTAATCCAGAGGAAAGATGCTGCTACCAATCACCTCTGTTTGGTCCATGATCCATCATCTTGGACCAGCATGGTAGATGTAGAGATGGTAAGAAATGTTTGGATTTTGAATAATTTCGAAGGTAGAGGGAACATTTCTTTTCAGATTGATAAGGCCTGTGTGATAGGATCGCTCTAATGTTTTCACCCTGATCAGGTGAAGATAAGGACAATAGGAAGAAATGAGTTCATGACAATAGCTATGAAGAACTTTTTCAGGGAGTATAAATAGAAGATGAAATAAGTAGTGTTGTAATCACAGGAGATATAGGGTTGTGAAAATATTATTTTTTTGTGGGAATAATACGTTAATGGCTCCAGTTGAGAGGGATAATGTAATAAAGTAGGAAAAGGGGGAGAGTTTCTGCAATGATGTCCTTTAGAATAGCTAGCAGGGTCCAAAGTTCCAAGCTCCAAGGAGAGGGTTGGGTTTTAATGGAGAATGTAACCTTCACCTCTGGTTACTTGTAGGAGGGTAGCATCTGTAACTAAGGACTGGAATTCAAATAAAGTTCTATTGGACTCCGAGCTCAAGGTTTACCTACTATGCTACACTAAAGGAAAAAAACGAGAGGAAGTAACCATAGCATGAAACCACTCAATCAGATGATTCATACACCCTTGATATACCCTTCCTAATCAGTGAAACAAAGATATCAAAATATGTAGGTGTCAGAAGACTTCCTCTACTCTTCCACTGAGTGTGTAATTTATCACTTGTAAAGTGAGAATAATGTTCCCTTATTTAAATACTGTTGTGAAGATCAAAAGAAACAATATACAGTCATACACAATCCCCCTTTGTAGCTTTAATTTCTGTAGTTTCAATTTTCTGTGATTAACTGCTATCTGAAACTATGAAATAGAAAATTCCAGAAATAAACAATTTATAAGTTTTACATTATAAGCTGTCCTGGAAGCATGACAAAATTTTTTGTAGTCCCACTTCAACCCTCCTGGGACATAAATAACCTTTTATTCATTGTATCCACACTGCACTCACCTACTAGTCATTGAGTAGCCATCTTGGTTATCAGGTCAGCTATTGTGGATTGCAGTGCTTGTGTTCAAGTAATCCTTGTTTTACTTCATCATCATCTCAGAATGCAAGAGTAATGCTGTTGGCAATTTGGACATGACAAAGAGAAATTTTAAAGTATTTTGTTAAAGTGAAGAGATGAAAGTTACTTCAGAATTCTAGCACAGACTCCTCAGCCTTCCAATGCAGACTGGCTTTCTAATACAGACTCATGCTGGTGACTCGGAGGTGAACTTCCAGGCCTTTGACCTTCAACTGCTACTGGATCCTCTGGCTCTCCAGCTTGCAGACAGCCATTTTGGATTCTTCCAGCTCTGTTTCCATAGAACTCCTCCCTTTCTGATCCTGTAAGCCCACTTGATAAATCCCTTGTATAATTATACATATATTTTATACTGATTCTGTTCCTCCAGTAAATTCTTTTTCTTTCTCTCTTTCTCTCTCTCTCTTTCTTTCTTTTTCTTTCCTCTCTCCCTCTCCCTCCCTCTCCCTCCCTCTCCCTCTCCCTCTCCCTCCCTCCCTTTCTCTTTCTCTCTCTCTCTCTCTCTCTCTCTGTCTGTCTCATTTTTTTTTGTCTGATTACAATAAAGACCTGCTAGGATTTAGCAGACTATTTAAGAAGGTTGAAGTCCTCACAGTCTGACACAACAGAGTGGGCTGCTTTCCCAAGAGATACTCTTTGGATCTCTTTTAACCTTGTCAACAGTTCACATGACTGTGTATGACTTCCACCATTTCATGACTTTGGAATTCTCCAAAATGGGAGAATTACATGGGGTGGTCATTAGGACTTGGCCTCCAAAGATCCAGTTATTTTCCAGTGAGACTATGCTCCATACACCAGAATTTGTCACATACAAATTAACAAATTTCTTTTTCTAATGTATAGACAGGTGGGCAAGATGAAAATTGCCCCAGTATGTTAATAATAGATGATCATAAAGTGATAAGAAGGATGTGGGCTACCTTTTCCCCATGTAACTTGAAGTTACATTTCTTTACTCCTATGTTAATTGATGTTGTGTGGTTTGTGGTTAATTTCTAGAGCAGAAAATAATTTTTTCTGACTCTAAATGCTATAGCTGTTTCCTTCTGTTTTCCTTCCATTCCTTCCTCTTCTTCCTTCCTTGCTTCCTTCCTTTCTCTCTTCCTTCTTTCCATCTTCCGTCCTTTCTCTCTCTCTCCATCCCTTTCACTCTTTCTCAAATGCTGTCTTTCTGCACAATGAGACCTTTCAAGGAGACTATAGTCCTTCCTTCCTAAAGCTTGCCCCCTAAACGTAGAATAAATCTAAAGTAGGAGAGAGTTTATCTTTCCTGCATTTCTGTTAGGGAGAGATTTTCATCATCTGTTAGCTTCCCTGTGAAAGCATTCAGAGCCCTGTGTGCAGCCGCAGAGATAGAAACTGTGAGTTATGCTAGAGAGTCGACTCTGATGATGATGGCCCATCAGGCAGCCATGTGAGCAAAAATCTATCATTTTCCTTTTCTTCTCTACACTTGGGCATCAGAGCCTTAAAAGGTAGAAAATCTTACTGAAGTCTCTTAATTTACCAAAAAGATATATCCAAAGAAGACCATGTGGATTTGAAGCCATGAAAATCGAGTTCATTTTCTCATGGAACTATAAAACACAAGTGCCTCACCATCCATCATTCTTATTTCTCGTCTTTTGTGCATCCGTCACTAGCCCTTAGCTCTCTGATAACTGTTTACCTGCCTTTCTCCCTAGACTATCCATTCTTAAAGAGTAAGTTATCTTAGTTACTTTAAATTCCCCAGGGCTTAACACAGTGAGGATTACATAAGAGATGATGAGCAAATATTCTAACAATGAATGAATCAATGAGAGTTAAATTAGAATATGCTTCTTATTGAATTTTGTGTCAAATTTAAACCATACAATCTATCATTATGTTCTGGAACTGCATACCCTTATTGCTTGTTTGGTGGATTGACCCAGAAAGCTGCATTCCTTTAGCAGAGGGTCATATGTGAAAGATATAAACTACAGACCAACTCACATCAGAGGAGCCTGCAAGAAACTTTCTGCATGACCACCAACAGGCATTGAAAAATTCCAGGAACAAAATTACAAGTTCGTTTACATGGAGCATTGCCTTTTCTAAGGTGTTTTCACTCACAAAGAAAAGCACTGTTGATCAGGAGTCAATCAATAGAAATGACACATTCCTGCACTCACACTGAGATTCTGATCTCTTTTCTTCATTTTCAAAAAGGAAAAGAATCAAGTCAAAACTATCTATAAAATTCTTTCTGGATCAGTCAGTTATAGTTAATGCCAAGGACACATGGTTTATGACAATGGAATCAAACTAATCGAACAAAGAAATGGCAACATGAATGGATAAAAGAAACGTGATACATATACACAATGGAATACTATTCATCTATAAAAAAGAATGAAATCCTGTCATTTGCGAAAACATAGATGAAGCTGGGAATCATTATGTTAAGTGGAAATAAGCCAGGCACAGAAAGACACGTATCACACGATATCACTCAAATATGAAATCTAAAAAAGTTGATCTCATAAAAATTGAGAGTGGAATGGTGATTCCTAGAGGCTGGGGAGGTGAGAGGGGGCATAAGGAAGTGTAGGGAAGGACTGCTCGATGTGTATGAAGTTACAGTTAGAACTAAGCAGTTCTGGAGTGCTGTTGTACAGTGGCATGAGTATAGAGAACAATAGGGTGCTATGTATTTCAAAATCTAGAAGAAAAGATTTTGAAAGTTTTTGCCATGAAGAAATGATAAATTTTGGGGGAGGAAGATATGTTTAACCTGATTTAAGTGTCACACAGAGTATACACATCTCAAAACATCACACAGCACTTCACTAATTGTACAATTTTTATGTCTTTATGTGTGAGTTAAAAATAAAATTTAAAAACCTATTAGAACATATGACAGGTGTGGCTCAGTGGAGTTTACCATGTCACCACTTCTATTCATATTCCAGCTTTGAGAAGAATCTCTACTTGGACACATTATGAAATCAGAGCCCACCGGAAGCCTGATTGATGAGTAGCAATAGCAGGGCTATGTTTTTTCTGGTTATTTAATAGAAGTATTTGGGTCCAGAAGAGGGGACAAAAAACAATCTAGCATGAATATGCAGCAGGCTCAAAGAGCAAACACCATATATTCATAAACTGGCTCATTAGTTTGTTGCCTGACCTCAGTAACAGAGGGTCTATTTGATTTCACCACTAAGTCCTCCACATTCAGAAGATGCAAAGAGTGGGTACACTGCTGGCCATATAAGGAATAAAAGCAACGATGTTACATTTTTAAAAGAGAATGTAGTGTAAACTGTTACTTCCTCATTGCTTTTGATAGGCAGTTTTGTTTATTTGTCACCCCCCTCTCCAAACAAAACAAAATCCAAGCCAGTGAGGATGAGAATAGGAGCCTTGTATAAACGGTACAGCATTTCTTGAACTTCAGTAGGACAAAAGCAACCTAGATCTTTATGCCAAAGTCAGTACTTAAGTAAGTCTCATATAACTTAGAGAAGATTACTTCATGCAATGCTGACAGATTATAGACTCAAGTGAAAGATGATGAACCACACAATCTGATGCCGGGAATCCTGGGGAATAAATTAACAGATATAAATTGAAATTCAATCATGTGATTAAAAGTTAATCATAGAGGGAATAAGTTCAAGAAATCTGTTACATAACATAGTGATTATAATATATTGTAGTCTTGAAAAATGCTGGGGGGGGGTATAAAGTATTCTCACTACCAGAATGATAATCCCGTGAGGTAATGCATATGTTAATTAGCATTATTTAGTCATTCCACAGTATATATACTTCAAACCCTCATGTTGTCCATGGTAAATATATATAATTTTATCTGTCAATTAAAAGGAAAAGTTAAAATCAGCCACTGATTTCCTATCTTCCACTCCTTTCCTCAGTCTCATCTTGAAATAGCAGCCACAGTGTGTAAACACTGAGTATAAACTTATCATTCCCCAGGATAAGTGATCAGTAATGGAAAGTGTCAAAATAGATGTATTTATCGAATTTGGATGCAACAGATATTTTTCATCTTTAGGAAGAGCCTTGATTGCAATGATAATTATTAAGCAATGACTTCTGAAATCATCCAGAGCAGAGTGGGGACATACTCTTGTGCATAAAGCAACCCCCTTTTAAAAATTAGATTTACAAAGTTAAATGATTTTTGAAAGGAAGTTAACTTTATGTTAATGTGACTCATATAGGCACAGTTATCCAGGTTATTGAATAGGTCTTCCTTTGTCTTTTGGCTGAGAAGTAGGCAGGATCTCCTGGTAACACAGTTCCCCTTGAGCCTCATAGTCACTGAGATAACTTAGTGAACTAAACAAATTTTCTCCAATCCCCACCTGCTGACATGCAGTTTTATAGAATTTGGCGATGGAATTCAGTTGCAATCAACTTCTGTTTTGTCATGTATGTGGAGAATATTGACTAT
Organism: Heterocephalus glaber; assembly: GCF_000247695.1. Next base: position 14,204,558 of record NW_004624752.1, read on the forward strand.
TTAGATTAGTATTATTATCATTGTATTCACTCAAGAACTTTATCCAGAAAGTAGATTGGAGTCTAGTAGCATAGGTCCAAGTAGCTACAAGAACTTTCTTGACATATTTTTTTTCAAACTCAGGACCTCGCACTTGCAAGGCAGGCGGCAGAACCACTGAGCTAAATCTTCTTTTTAACTTTTAATACACAAATATTTTTTATTTTTATTCTTATTACACAAGTACTGTGCTTTTGAGTCTATTTTATATCTGTTGTTAATAGATATTATTTCTATCTATTGATATAAATAATTGAATCTCTTTGGTCTGAGGTAAACTGCTTCAACTGCAGCTAAAGTGCATTTTTCCAACCTAGTACCTAAACGCAAAAGCTGAACCTAAGACAAGATCTTGGGGGTTGGTTATTTATTTGAAGAATGAGAGAGGAAAGGTGGAGCAAGATGGCAGCTGAAAGATCCTCTGATTACCTCTTCCAACAGACTCACCAAGTTGAAGAGCTATTCACACATCAAAGTATCTTCACAAAAGCTAAGGGAATCTGATGAGACACCATAGCGCTTGCTTTTAGTATAACAAAATGAAAAGATAATTGCAGAAGGGAGAAAGGAAAGAGTCACCCCTATCCCTCCCCCAACCCCAAGCAGCCCAATGTGGAGAGGCATGATTCTCAGTTCAGGCAGGGAGAGAGAACATGTGATCCTGGAGCTATTCTACCAGAAATGGGCAGAATCCTGCAATGTCTGATGATAGGACAGTAGGTGTGGAAAGACATCTAGTCCTCCAGGGAGAAGCTTGTGGAGATGGACTATTCTTTCTAGGAACACTCTTGTTTCTTCCAGAATAACACACCAATAGTATATCTGGGACAAGCCTAGGCTTGGATTACCCTCTAGTGCAGAAATAGTGACAACATACCAACAGCAGATTCCTGGCAAGCTGATGCTGCAATGGATCTATATAAATAAACTTGGTAAAACACCTCTCATTCTTAACTAACTTTATGCTCCTCCAGATATCTCCTAGTGATTTTCCCTGGAATTTACTGCCCCTAGCTCAGACTTCTTTGTTTGGTCATTTCTTCACAAATTTATTATTCTTTATCTAAAAAATATAAATACTTTCTGCTTTGGCCCTTTCTTCCAGTTTTCACTGTCTTGTGAAGGTGCCCATGTACATGTAGAAATTAAATAAAATTTTATGGTTTCTCCCATTAATTGATCTTGTGCATATCTGGTTCCTAGAACTAGCTAAAGCTCCAAATTAAAAAATAAATTAGGTGACATTGATCTGTAGCTTCCCCTACAGTTCTCAATAGGTACTTTATGAATTAATTCCTAGGTATTGTTGATAGATTAATCCCAGATAGATTGAGTTTATGATACAATGGAAAGGCTAGTCATGGTGCCAATTAAGTCTACCTCCTCTTTTGAAAGACGTGGCCACACTCACAGTTCCTTCTACTAAGATAGATACCATGACGCTGCCCCGCCCCCACCCAAGCCTCCCAGACAGGAGTGGTCCTGTAGCCAAGCAGGCATCTGCAGCACCATCCCAAACACACACACATACACCCGCCTCTGGCCTCTGGACTGTGCCTGCACCTGGATCCACACCCCAGAGGCACAGGGGTTCAAAAAGGCCATTGTCCTGAGCTCCAGAAGATATAGCAGAAGTGAACAACAGAAAGAGGCCCTCTCTCAGGCTCCTTGATGAAAATTGAAGCCCACTGAAAAAGTGAAGAGAATCTCTGCAACAAAGGCACACCAGACCACTGTAGTTGGTAAGTTGGAGGGATCACTACCTCCCATCAGAACTTGGACTATCTTCATGGGAAGGACAGCTATAACCTTCAGTAGAATCTTGCAGAATTCAACCCAGCAGAAGGTCAGGGAGCTCAACTTGGGCCTTGCAGCCAGAAATCAGCCTGAATCTCAAGGGTCTACTACTGGCTTGCTGAGACTAATTGACTTTGATCTGCACACTGCTGCCCACATTGTCTATTGTGACAGCAGAGACATACCCTGAAGGAGGCCCTTCATTTTTATTTCTTTATTTTCAAAATTATTTTTTCTCTTATTTTTAATTTTTATTTTCATTTTTCTCTACTCTTTTCAATTTTTTTCTCTTTCTTCTTTTTCTTTTTTTTAACTTGTCTTTCTCTCTTCCTCTCACTCTTGCTCTCCCACATTGTTCTTAATCTCCCTTTTTGTTAGAGTTTCTAGCTTCCCTATTGCTGATAGGTTGTTCTGTTCTTCTCTTTGTTCTTTCATTCTGTCTTTTCCTCTTGTCTTCAACAGCAAAACTGGAGTTTGCATGATCTTCCTGTGTTCTGTGGCCTCACTTCTAACTTTTCCCTATCCTTCTACCTATCTATCCCTCCCTCCCCAACTCCTTCTAAGTCCCCATCTGAAGGGTAAAGTTGCTATATTGAAGAGTTTATTCACTATAAAAATATTCTGGGCTGGTCCTTGATTTTGATTTAATTCAAATGGTTAATGATGATAGATTAATAACTACCACAAATTGTCATTTTCTAAATTGTGCTTGATACTGTTGTTGTTACTAATGGTATCACTTGGGCTAAAATGTTGTGATTGATCTAATCAGTTATCCTTCCTGGTATAATGAAAATGAGATTGCCCCAGAGTCATTAGAGACTCAAGACCTAAAGACCAGATATATCTGGAAGACACCTCTGAAAAGCAATCATTCCATAAGGGTTCTAAATACAAGCAACAAAGATACTTATAATAAACATTATCAAAGTATCAACTCAGGAATTTAACCAAGGATAGTATCAACAACAAAAATAGAAATGAGAAGACATCTAGGAAAGGCACAATCCCAGACTTCCAGCTCACCAAAGGCAAATTCTGGGGGAAATAAGGTGGAAAAGCCTAGTAATCAATCACCTGGACACCCTGAACTGATAGCACAGGAAGTAACAAAACAGATGAATGAGGCTCTAGAAAAATTCAAAACAGAAATAATTTCCACAGATAACTACAGAGATGCTAAGCAGAATGAAAGACATGATTAGAGATTCTAGAACAGAAACAGATAAAAACATAGAAGAGTTCAGGACCATGATGAAAGCCATGAATGCCCAGTATAGGAACGAAATGCAAACCATGAATGCCCAAATAGGAAAGAAATGGAATCCATGAAACAGATTCAAACAGATATCCAGGAGATTAAAAACTCTATTGAAAATATACACAGCAGACTGAGCCAATCTGAAGATAGGATATCAGATATAGAAGACAGGCAGGATGGCAATCAGTGACCATGAAAAGACATCTCTTAAAAATAGTAAGGGATCATGAGAAATCAATCCAGCAGCTCCTAGGTGATGCAAGGAAGAATAATATAAGACTGATAGGAGTCCATGAAAAAGCAGGAGAAAGTACAAATGACATTAAAAAACTGTTCACAGAATTAATGACAGAAAACTTCCCAAACAGAGCAAAAGAATTGGATATACAGATAAGTGAGGAATATAGGACTCCAACTAGCCATGATAAAAAAAAAAAAAAATCTACACCTAGACATGTAATAATTAGGATTCCAGAAACCCCACAAAAGAACAAAATACTACAAGCAGTTAGAGAAAAGAAACAAATCACATGCAAATGAAAGCCCATTAGAATCACAGCAGACTTTTCAATACAAACCCTCAAGTCAAACAGAGCCTGGAATGAGGTATTTCAAGCCCTAAAAGAAAACAACCTCCAACCTAGACTGATGTATCTTGCAAAACTATCTTTCAAAATTGATGGGGAAATAAGATACTTCCATGACAAAGAACACCTGAGAAACTTCATGAATACCAAACCAGCACTCCAAACAATTCTAAAAAATATTCTAGAAAAAGACAATGAAGTTCACAACTCCATGACACCCAGCAGAGCAAATCCATCAGGCAAGGCAAGAAATTAAAGGGAGAGGAGGAAAAAAAGAAAGAGTCAACAGCAGAAAAATAACATGACAATGATAAGTCAATACATATCAGTTATAACCATCAATGTTAATGGCCTCAATTCACCAATCAAAAGAAACAGGCAGAATGGATTAAGAAGCAAAATCCAACAATATGTTGTATACAAGAAACATACCTAGTTCAAAAAGAAACTCATAGACTGAAAGTAAAAGGATGGAAAATGGCTCTCCATACGACAGGAACCCAGAAAAAAGCAGGGGTAGCAATCTTATTTCCAGACAAAGTAAATTTGAAACCAAAACTAGTTAAGAGAGACAAAGAAGGTCACTACATCCTTGAAAAGGGAACAATCCAAGAGGAAGAGATGACAATCATAAATATTTATGCATCAAATACTAATGCCCCAAATTATACAAAGCAAATATTAAGGGACATGAAAAACCAAATAAGCACTAATATAGTTATAGTGGGGGACCTCAATACTCCACTGTCACAAATAGACAGGTCATCTAGACAAAAAAATCAACAATGAAATAATAAAACTGAACAAAGCTTTTGAACAAATGGGCTTAATAGATGTCTACAGAGTGTCCCACCCCACAAAATCAGAATATACATTCTTTTTGGCTGCACACAGGTCATTCTCCAAAATAGACCACATACTAGTGCATAGAACATGTTTAAGTAAATGCAAATGAATTGAAGTTTTCCTGTGTATATTATCAGACCATAGTGCAATTAAACCATAGATCAATAGCATAAGAAACCACAAGAACTTCACAAACACATGGAAATTGAATAACACTCTTCTGAACAACCAATGGGTCACAGAGGAAATTAAAGGAGAAATTAGACTGTTTTTATAATTAAATGATAATGCCAGTACAACATACAGGAACCCATAGGACACAATGAAAACAGTTCTATGAGGGAAATTCATAGCAGTGAATGCCCACACTAGGAAAACAGAGTGAACTCAAATAAACAACTTAATGCTGAATCTTAAGCTCCTAGAAAAAGACTAGCAAGACAAACCCAAGCCTTGTACAAGGGAGGAAATTATAAAGATCAGAGCAGATATCAATGCAATGGAGACTCAGAGAATGATACAAAAAGATCAATGAATCAAAGAGTTGGTTTTTCAAAAAAATAAATAAAATTGTTAAACCCTTAGCCAACCTTATCAAAAAAGGAAAGAAAAGGTTCAAATCCATGCAATTATGAATGAAAAAGGTGAAGTCAAAACAGATCCAGCACAAATACAGAGGACCATCAATACCTACTTCAAGAAACTGTACCCTAAAAAAATAGAAAACACAGAAGAAATGGACAGAGTCCTAGATACATATGAATTACCAAAGTTGAATGAAGAAGATATAAAAATTCTAAACACCCCAATTACAATCAGTGAAATTAAAAATGTAATTAAAAATTTACCAACAAAGAAAAATACAGGTCCTGATGGCTTCACTGCTGAATTCTATAAGACATTTAGAGAAGATCTATTGCCACTACTCTTTAAACTTTTCAATGAAATTGAAAGGGAAGCAATACTTTCAAATTCATTCCTGGAAGCAAGTGTTACTTTGATTCCAAAACCAGGGAAAGACCCAACCAAAAAAGAGAACTACAGGACAATCTCCCTAATGAATATAGATGCAAAAATCCTCAATAAGATACTGGCAAACAGAATATAGAGAGGGTCATCAAGAAGATTATACACCATGACCAAGTCAGATTTATCCCAGGGATGCAAGGATGGTTCAGTATTCATAAATCAATTGTAATATACAATATTAACAGAGTTAAGGACAAAAAGCACACAATCATCTCAATAGATGCAGGAAAAGCATTCAACAAAATCCAACACCCATTCATGATAAAAACCCTGCAGAAAATTGGAATAGATGGTCTTGATCTTAACTTGATAAAGGCTCTCTATGATAAACCATTAGCCAACATCATACTAAATGGTCAAAAACTGAAAACCTTCACAGTAAAATCAGGAACAACACAAGGATGTCCACTATCACCACTCCTGTTCAATAGTCTTGGAAACATTAGCCATAGCAATTAGACAAGAGAAAGAAATAAAAGGAATAAAGAAAGTAAAAGAAGAAGTTAAACTGTCATTATTTGCTGACAATATGATACTTTACATAGAAGACCTAAAAAACTCTGCCAAAAGACTTCTAGACTTAATTGAGAGGTTCAGTAGAGTAGCTGGATACATGGTAAACACTCAAAAATCAATAACCTTCTTGTACACAAATAACAGACTCATTGAGAGAGAAATTAGGGAAACAATTCTTTTCACAATAGCATCCAAAAAAATGAAATATCTAGGAATCAATCTAACAAAGGAAGCAAAAGACCTCTACATTGAGAAGTACAACACTCTGAAAAAAGAGATTGAAGAGGATATAAGAAAATGGAAAGACATCCCTTGTTCCTGGGTAGTAAGAACCAATATAGTGAAAATGGCCATACTTCCAATACTGCTATACAGATTCAATGCAATCCTGATTGAAATCCCAACAGTATCTTTCACAGACCTAGAAAAAACAATCCAAAAATTCATCTGTAATCAGAAGAGACCTAGAATAGCAAAAGCAATTCTAGGCAACACAGATATGACAGGGGGTATCCCTTACTTGAAGCTATACTACAAAGCCACTGTGAGCAAATAAGCATGGTACTGGTAAAGAAACAGACCCGAGGATCAGTGGAACAGATTAAAAGATGCAGAATCAACTCCAGGGATACTCAGCTACCTCATCTTTGACAAAGGAGCTGACAATCCTCACTGGAGGAAAGATGGCCTCTTTAATCAATTGGTGTTGGAAACACTGGATTTCAACTTACAAAATTTAATACTAGATCCTTATCTTTCATCATGCACTAAACTAAAATCCAAGTGGATTAAAGATCTAAATATAGGGAGGGGAAGGGGAAAGGAAAGAATTGAAAGGAAAAATTATGAAAAAAGAAAAAAAATGGAAACAAAGTCTAGGTAAATAAGGAAGGGTGGAGGGGGTGAAGGGCACACAGGTAATGGGGAAAAAATAAGAACATACATCGTGTACAGGTACAAGCACCCAATGATGAATGTAAACATATTGTATACCTAAAATATACCAATAAAAGAATTTAAGCAAAAAATAAAATAAAATAAAATAAAGATCTAAATATTAAAACAAACACTAAACTTGCTGGAAGATAAGTTAGGTAAAACTCTCAAAGACATTGGCATAGGAAAAGACTTTATGAACAAATCCTCAGTAGCACAGGAACTAGCACAAAGAATTGACAACTGGGATCTCACCTTATTAAATAGCTTCTGCACTGCAAGAGAAACCACCAACAGAGCTAAATGACAACCTATAATGTGGGAAAAATTTTTTACCACCTGTTCCTCAGACAAAGGTCTATTATCTAGAATATATAAAGAACTCAAAAAAAAAAAAATCAGACCCCCCCCAAATTTAAAGACCCGATCCAAAAATGGGCATCTGAAATGAAAAGACATTTCTCAGACAAAGAAGTAAAAGCAGCAAATAAACCTATGAAAAAACGTTCAACTTCACTGGTCATTCAAGAGATGCAGATGAAAACAACACTGAGATTCAACCTCACCCCAGAAAGAATGGCTGCTATCAAGAAATCAACCAAGAACAAATGCTGTTGGGACTGTGGGGAGAAAGGAAACCTTCTTCGTTGTTGGTTGGACTGCAGACTGGGGCAACCACTGTGAAAATTAGTATGGAGATACCTCAAACAACTAGGATTGGAAGTCCCATTTGACCCAGCTATTCCTCTGCTGGGTATCTTCCCAAAAGAATTTTAAAAATCATACCATAGAGATATATGCTCATCCATATTTGTAGTGGCACATTTTGTAATAGCTAAAACTTGGAAACAGCTCACTTGCCCATCAATTGGAGACTGGATAAAGAAGATGTGGTGTATTTTTTTATAAAATGGAGTACTATTCAGCCACAAAGAATGAGAAACTAGAGACATTTATAGCTAAATGAATGCACATTGAGGCTACACTCTTAAGTGAAATAAATGGGACACACACCTGTAAATACTGAATAGTTTCTCTAGTGTGAAAAACTAAAAGTGTAAATAAGGATCAAAATGTATAATTGATATTGTGAAGTAGGAAGAAAAGGTCTAACGGAATGAGGGAAATGAGAGGGTGAGGGAAAAGGAAAGGAGGGAAAAGAAAAAAATATAAGAAAAGGAAAAAAATGGAAACAAAGTCTTTGTAAATAGGGAAGGGTGGAAGGGTTGAAGGGAGGGCAGGGGAATGGGAAAAAAAAGAACCAAGATATGTTATGTAAAGGTACAAGATCTCAATGATGAATGTAACTATATTGCATACCTAAAATGTACCAATAAATAAACTTAATTTTTAAAAAGCTAGATGCCATGAGCTTTTGCTTTAGAAAAATGGCCATGTTTTACATCTCAGATATCTTCCATCTACCAAGGATAGGCACCTGAACCAAAATTAGCCAAATGAATAGCATGCCAGTGACACATGAGTTAGACTAGCTCAAAAATTCCACCTAAAGATTGATGATGAGTAAAATATGAAAGACCAAGAGAAGGATAGAGCTATGGGTAAACCAAAATTATGTGTATGCAGAAGCTAAAAAAATAAATCCATAAAACAGTAAAGATGAAGCATTTGATCAAGAGTGACAGGGGCCGGGATTTAGCTCAGTGCTTCCGGCGCCTGCCTCACAAGCACAAGGACCCGTGTTCGATCCCCAGTACAAAAAATAATAATAAGAAGAAGAAGAAGAATGACAAATTTATTTGGTTTGTGATGACAGGAATAGGTGACACAAAAATAGAAGGATTGAGTGACTTATGACCAGGCTTTGATAAACTTCTGTACCTTTGAAGGTGTTTTAGGTTAGGTTCTCTGGAACAGAATATGAGACAGAGATGTGTGGGAAGGATAGTTCTCTAGAAAATCAGCTACAAGAGAGAAGAAGAAAGAGGATTAGGTAGAGGGAGAGATGAAATTTGTTTGTTTGGGTTTTTTGGTACCGGGGATCAAACTCAGGTCCTTGCACTTGCACAGCAGACGGCAAAACCATTGAGCTAAATCCCCGGCCCCCCCGGCCCTAATTCTTGATCCTTTTTTTTGGTGGGGGGGGGTACCAGGGATCAAACTCTGGTCCTTGAGAGATGGATTGATGCAACAGAGCCTTATCCCATCCAATGGGAGTTCTCTAGTGCTGTGACTCATCACAGTTGTATCTAAATGAGGCAAGGAGCATAGACCAGTCCTTTAAGTAGGCTGCTTTTTTGGACAGAGATAGCTCCTTTGGCCAAAGGCAATTCATGGATAGTTTCTCAACTATCAGACATTAGCAGCCAACATTCACAGTCATGAGGAGAGGAGATAAGAACCTCAGTCCTGAAAGAGGTCTGAGCACTGAACCCTGGTTTCCAAAACATGAAGTGACACTATAACTTGATTTGTAGCACTGTATTATCTCCTTCTTGTTTTTAAAAGACACTTTCATTTTTGTAAAATTCAGGTGCATGGCTGCCCCTGGATTTCCCCCAAAGAGTTCTGTTTCAGTTTTTTGCACATAAACATCTCCCCATTATAACCTATTTCCCATTTTTTGAGGTTCTTTGAGTCACTTACCTGAAATGAGAATTCATTCTGTGGAGCACTATGGAGAAAAATAGGAACATTAAAGCCCTAATGCTAAGAGAATATGATTAATACATCCTGCTTTAATATTAATAGACCCACTATCAGTAAATCAACATTGAACCCTCATATTTATGAATGAATTCACTGGCATATATGAATCCTCTATGTACATTATGGATATTGATTCTTTCTTTTTAAGAATTTTAGACTGTGGAATATCCAGGAAAACAAGATTTGGACTAATTTCTGTAAGTAAAAGAGATAAATTTCCTCTAATACACATAGACTGAAGTGACAAAGTAACTTCAGGAGAAATCTGTCCTCATGGCCTCTTGATATAAGGATGACATTTGGAGGTAGGAAAGACCAGTTGTGACATCTGCTCTCTCTAGTTCTGCCATCTTGTTACTTTGGGCAAAGCTCTAATTGCCTGAATTCTTCATTCTTCATTCCTAAAATCAAGACTGCAAGACTTTACCCAAAGGGTTGTGAAAACGAAATGAAATCATTCATAAGCATCCTGGTGGCATTGCTTGGCGTATAGTAACCAGTCTGTACATGGTAACCTTCCTTTTATGCTCTTTTAAGCCAGTCCTTACTGACTTCTTGGAATCCTGTTTAGTCCTTCTTAGCAACTGTATGTGATAGAGATGTATAGGTACAGTTCTTCAGACAGAATCCAGGGGCTCAAGAGCTGCTTCAGAAATATGCAGGAGAAAAAACCTAGACCCCAAATAGAATACTTAACTTATCCAGAGCCTTCTCAGTAATACAGGCCCAGGAATTTCCTTGCTTGTGGAAATCTCTTACACGTGGATCAGACTGATGACCTCTTCCAAGGACTTGGTTAATTTAGCATCACTTATGATATATGTAGTTGTTCAGCACATGTTAAGTCTCCTTTCCCTCCTTTGGTCCAGGTATGTCTCCTGAAATCTTCAGAATCCCAGGATGATTCTACTGAACTCACTGGAAGTTCCTCAAAGCACTTTATCAATGATTGATGAAAATTCCATAAATTTTTGCTTCTAGTTTTCTGGCTGGGCTTTCAGGTGCTGAATTATTACAGCGCTATTGTCAGAGTTGGATCTCAAGGAAAGCATGCTTTTGTCACAAGTCTAGCTCTAGGGAATAATATTTCTGGCTTTAGGTCAGTGTGTAACAAAAGCTATAAAACCCTCAGCAGAATGTGGTGGCAAACATGGGCAATCTGGGGGACCATTGCAGCGGCCTGCATTCAAGTCTGAAGTCTCCAAGCACAAAAAATAATCCTGAATTAGATGTGTTCTTATAATCTAGGGAAGGCCTTTAAAAAATGTTGGAACAAATAGTGTCCCAAATTGGTTCCGTAATTAAGGTATGCAGAGCTCGGCTTCAAAGATCCCTTACGTCTGTTTTAAGAGATGCTGTTAGTGAGTAGATAATTGTATATAGTAGCTGTAGAGCCATTAGAGGAGCTTAATCTATACAGAAAGCTTTGGATATTAGGTGCTTCTGGGACATCGCTTCTACAATAATGTCTCATCTGCAGATATTACCCCAAATGTGCACTTTTTCCCATTATATTTTATTTTTTAAAGCCAGAGAGTTTGCATTTGGGTACAATTTTGTAACAGGATGAATAGGTACCCAAAAGATACTTTGATAGCTATGAAAGGTAAAAACATAATGAGAAAACTAATAAAGATTTCAAGGATACAATTCTCATGACCTGTTAAACTTGTGTGTGCGGTGGAGAGGCAGTGCTAGGATAGCCCCAGAGAGGGAACATTGTAATTTTTTTTTTTTTTTGAGTCAACCATGGGGCCAGACACTGTTTTAGCCACTTTATCTTATCTTTGCTAAGTTGGGATAGGAAAAGGTTCAAAATTCAAAATAAGTCTGGGAGTTTTGTTTTTTTCCCTAAGGGTTTTGGTGGTGAACAGATTAAAAATGAGACTATGACAAGGAGAAAAATATTGAGGACAGCTATTTCTTCTGGTTAGTCCAGAGTATATCGGCTAAATATATTTTGCCCTGATTTATAATAAATATGCTCTTAATAAGTAATAATTCTCAAACAACAAAACCAAGTCATCATAAGCGGTGACTGGGTTGATGAGAAAAAGAATCTAAATTCTGTGCTCAGCTACTTTAAGTAGTAAAAGGATTATTGTTATTATTATTATTATTATTTTAGTGTCTACCCCTGTTCAAATTCAACCCCCTCCCGCTACACAAACTTTTAACTTTTATGATCTAATCTCTTGCATAACGGACCACATACAAAGACTTGCTTTAAAAAAAAGAAAGAAATCTCCTCTCAGACGGTTGCAGTATTTATAAAGACATTGCTTTTTAACACACTGTGAGAAGGGCTTAGTAAAACAAAGGGCATAATAATTTATTGTTTTAAGATTATTGATTCAATAAATTAACAATAATTTCCATGAAGGGTAGAAACCCTGGTGCCATAAAACTTTATTTATTCCTACTTTAACTAGCATTGATTAGAGTATTCAAATTGTCCCAATGCTCTCTGTAATCACTCTTTATAGGTGAAATACCCTCTGTGGTGCAGGAGACAGTAAAATAAACCTTCAGCCAGAAGTGACAAAGGCTCCTTTAAAAACCAGAAACACTAGATTTTTTTTCCTATAAAAGGTGGAATAGTTCAGATAGTACTTTTAATATATGCTGTTTGCATATTGGACACTGCTCCCTAAAATATTTCAAGGACAAAATTTTAAGAGGCGATTGCAATTGTTGGCAAACAGAATCAAAAGGGTGATTATTTATATCTCATACCTCAAACAAACACATGTTTTTGCTGGCTTTGTTTGAGTTTAAAGTATTATTATGTACTTCATTTCAGAATTAGATGTATTTTTTTTGGCCACACATGCATTGTTTCAGTGCTTTTGTTCCTCAAATGGTGACTGGACTCTCAAGGTGATTTGGTGAATGGATTGTAAAACTACTAATAACTTGAACAAACAGGTACTGCTTTTAATTCGACAGGTACAGGGCAGACTAGTTTGAAGTAACCATCTGAAGAGATGCGAACAATGAACATCACAGACGTGCACTTGGGTTTCTCCTGTCCTCAGCATCAATTCCTCTTTCTAGCATACCAGTCTGAAAGGGTCATCTTTGACTTTCATGCATGCACCCACACTCTTCTGCTCCTCTTTCTGACATCTGGGTAACATCTTTTATATTTGAGCTTTAATGCTTTGTTTTCCAAAGCGATTTCTTTTCTACCTCCAAGAAATCTCCATGGTAGAATATGATTTGGAACCAGGCATTTGCAGTAATTAATAAAACGAAAGGAAATAAAAGACAATAACCCTCTTAGTAACCAAAGGCTTATGATTTACATAGGCTTTAAGTGATTGTTGGTGTTAAATTGTTTCTCAGAATGCAATTCAGGAATTTGAAGTTGTCAGATTAACTGCTGTATTTACTGGTCTGTTTGATTAGGTGAGCATAGTTTATATTCCCTCTTGGAGATCTAAATAGCAACCATTTCCTACCAAAACAGTGCTGAGAACAAAGGCCCCATTCACAGGGCAGTGGGCATTGCTCTATAGGCCTTTGTATCTGCAAAACATGGTTACTAAGCACCTCTAAAAGGAAAAGGTGCAACTAATTTTTTAAATGTACACGTAATAGGTGCAAAAAGAATTGCATTGCATACCAAACAAATACATTCCATCAGAAATAAATGGAATTTTTTTGTACTATTTGCCTTCTTTCCAAGGCTGTAATAAAAAATGACTATGGTCATGTTTGAAGGACATCAAACAACTGAAAAACAATATTGGCAGGCATAATCCAGTCTCATCATTTGAACTACTTGCAAACAGTCTTGGAATCGATTTACATTATGTTCTTACATCAGTGACCTTTCATAGGCCAGGCTCCATACTGGGCATTGAGGGCATACAGACCAATAAGCCTTCCCTGTCCTCTGCTCTTTTGCCCTGAAGCTCATATTTTAGAGCTTGGATGATATCATGAGGTTGATATTTTGAGCTACCATGATGGAAGACAGGAGAGAAAACTTCTTGGAGAAGATGACCCTTAGGCTGATACCTGAAGTCAAGGGCTGGGGCAAGAATTTCCAGTTGAGTGATTGCACGAGCAAAGGTTCCAACACACAGGGGCTGTTCAAGAAGTTAGAAGGGATTCCTGATGCTGTATCATCAAGTTAGTATGTACTGAAAGACAGAAAAGAGGAAAGAGGCAGCCAGATCTCCAGAGTCACCCTGTATCATGCTAAGTGGTTTGCTCTTGATCCTGTAGGAGACTGTGAGCCTTTGAAGGGTTTGGAGGGCTAGGGAGGTAGGAGAGAAGACATAAACAGAGGTAGAAAAGAGACAAGAAAAATCATAATTTAAAATTTCTACTTTTAAGAAAACTTCAGCTTTAGGACACAGCGTTTTCAAAGATTATAATGTCTTATTTTTTCCCTTCCAGGCAACTCACCCCAAAATTCCTAAGAGTTTCAAAAGATACAATAAGCTGGTAATTGGGCCTGTGCCTCTCTTCTGTAAATTGGACCTGTGTTTTTCTTCTGATACTAGATTTACAAATTCCACATTCTTCCACCCTTAAGGAAACAGCACTATTAATTGGGTACCATATTTCTAAACTTCAAACACATGCAAATGATTTGCATACTAACCAACCAAATGGACACCAGGAACACACATCCTAGATCATAAGTTCTGAAGACACAACCAAGACCAAATAAACACTCCAACCCCAGAGGACAATGTACTTCAACCCTTGAGCATCCACATTCCTTTCTGAATGTGTACTTCTTTGATTCTGCCTAATAAATCTGTCTGTCTTTCACTGACAGGTCTTGAAATATTTTTCTGTGGCAAAAGTCAAGAACACACTCTGTGTGGACAGAAAGTGAGCTTCCCATCTCCTCTCTGGGGGAGCCTCCACTGGGGGCTCCCATCCAGGGACAGTAGGATATGGATAAAGTTAGCCAGTCTGCAACAGTCAAACTCCAAAGTGATTTATTGGTCATTTGCACACTCAGGGCCTCCAAGTGCATCTCATCCCATTCATAATATACATTTGCTTGACCTTTCCTCACTTTATTGTCTGTACTGTTTGAATTCACCAGATAGTCACTTAATATTTCACTTTCCTGGGAAAGCTCATGTATCATTCGTTAAGAGAAGCCATTTGTCACCCACAAAGACACACACTAATCATATGATGGAAGGATTTGCAAAGGATAAATATGTGGTAACTACAGTTCCTGAGTGTCTGGAGAATGATAACCTTGGGAGTTTAAAGGAAACTTAAAAGCACTCCTGAAGGTAATGGGTGCAATAAAAATTATGCAATCAAAATTTTCAAAACTAAATGAGCACACCCTGGCTTCACCCATCTCAGCTGCCACATTCTGCAAGTTATTTTTCCACTGAAATGCATTAAAAGGAAGGGGCATTTGAACAAACCAAATACTCTTATAGGTACACATATTGGAGAAGTAAAATACTTAACCTCAGATCCCAAACTAATCACTTCAGCTCATCTAGTGGGTTTATAGTTGTGTGCATTTGCCAAGAATAACAAGTTTTTAACCCTTCAAGTTGAATCATCATTCTTTAATGGGAGAACTATACAAGCAGGAAAATGCTAAATTCAGGAGAATCCTGAGCTCAATCTACATGTATCCTTGTTTTTAAAATCACTTTTAAAATGATAAGAATCATCCCGAGTGCCTGCTAAGTATTTAGATAACCAAGAATGTCCTCTATAAGTTTTAGTTTCATGAGTTGGGGCCCTGGAATCTGTTTTTGTTAAATGCTCCAGGTGTTCTTGATCTTTAGGGAATTCTGGGAAACACTGTATTAATGATTATGTAAACTGAGTCAAACAACATTTTTCAACTCACCACACATTATTAAACATTAAAAGGAGCAGTATAATACAGGACTTACTGAGCATCAAAATAATGAGGAAATAGTTGGGGTTACACATTCTATAATTTTGCAAGCCACTTTAGTACAAGAAATGACTGCAATGTAAAAAAGTAACTGTGCCAAATTTTTTATTGATTCTCCATATTATTTTACTAAAGTAAGGGCTGCCAATTAGGTTGGGGTAGAAAAAAATGTGGGCCAGGCTATATTTTCCTTTCATTATAAAGTGAAATAATGTTGTTATTGGTACTTCAGTGAAGAAAAAGATACAGATATTCCTTGTTTCTTCTGAATATCCTTTATTGCCTGCTACAACAATAAAAGTCATCATTGGGTTGTTGGCACCTGCCAGTATTTCTCATTGAGGTCATCTCTCTATAGAATCCATTAAAAAATGAAACACACTTAAGTGTCGTCCACCAATGATTTTCAAACTATTTTTGTAGTAAACGAATGCAGTTTTTTCCAAACCCCAATATAGAAACAAGTTAGGAGCAGCTCTGCTTTCAGTGGAGGCTCCAGGGGATGGGGGAGTAGGGAAAGAGCGATACACAGGGTCCTTGCAGTTCCAACCAGCACCAAATGGCTAAATCAGCACCTTCCTAATCCACCAGCCTCCTTGTTATAGGAGAGGAGAGTTTGAGTTATTGGGATGACATGGAGTCTATGTGTACAAAGTGATGTTTTGGTAACATCTGAAATATGTCCAAAGAATTGACAAAACAGAATTTGAAAACCTTTGGGTACATTTTTTCCCTGAAGATGATAACTTTGGTTCATCCAGTCAACACAATGTTTGCCACATGCTAGTTACTAATGAAAGGTTTATTGTAGGATATTTTCATAGTATGCTATCATGGAATTTTTAGTCCGTATTCTTTCACCAAGCATTATTATGGCTTTAATAAAGCACATAGAACCCGTGGATGGAAATGGAAGAGAATGTTTTGCTCAAGTGATGAGGCGTGCATGCACTTTCAGAATAATGTCCCACCAGGAATGGCGATACCCTAACTTTGTGTGTGGGCAGTCTCTGGTGTGCAGCAAGATCAACTGGAATTAGAAGGCACAACTGTTTCCATTTAGCTTGCTCTGCACAGTGCTGTCTGCAGGTGGGCACTCAACGAAAGCTGCCAGTCTTAGCATCCAGAGATGTGGTTGTGATCAGTCATCATATTATTAAATTATTCATCTTGTATTAAGTGACTACAGTTTCAACACTGGCTTCGTCTGATAGATGTACAATTCATATGGACTATTGGAACTATATTCACTACGTGCTGTGATTTCATTTGCAATGCCACTCATAGTGCAAAAAGTATGCCATGCTTTTTTAAGCAAACAGGCTTCTTTTCACAGTGGACAGAGAATACTGTTAAACAGAGGAAACACAATATCCCTTTTCATAGCAAGAGATCAAATGTCTGCAGAAGAGTTTAATTTATACTTCTCCATGTGCCAGAGCCCAGTCTGAGACATAGCAGCATTTCAGTACTTTCAATCAGGTCATAGTTTCCACCCTGGATGACTTCATCTCTATTAAAATAGAATAAATGGAATTCCACATTATGCTATGGGTAGGGATTATAGGAAATTAAAAGACATATAGTGCTTAATACACTAAATAATTGTGACACTGAGCTGGGAAAATCACACTTCTGTGGCAATTTCTTCTTGGGTGTTATTTGTTAAAAAAGACTTTGTTCCACTTTTTCAGAGGAGTGAAAGCAAAGTATTGCCTCATGGGCCAGGAAGTAAATTCCATGCCACGCATGCTCCAAGCTTTTGCTTTTGAAAATATTTGTAAGAGTTAAGCTAGATCAGAGGTGTGACTTAGTCCATTGTCCATCTGCAGTTTGGATCAAGTGCAGTTCGAGAGGTTGGGAGGAATCATGTTTAGTACAAACAAGGGTCTGAAGTTAACATATGATAACATACATATTCTATGCATGCCCTAAAATGTAATCATCCTATGTAGGCTGAAATGTTGTTAAAGAAACTAGTGTTTGTTAGTTGGTTCATGTAGAAAGCACCAAGAGGAGACAAAGTTGTGATGGTCAAAAGTGAAAGAGAGGCAGGTTGTTCTCTGGGGGACTTTTCTTCACAACTTAACTTTTTGGCTGACTTTTGACTTTCTTTATATCATTTCTGTATGTGGAGAAATTTGATGTGTTTCCTTAATAAATGAATATACACACCAGACCTGCCTGCAACGGGTATATTACATATAAGCCTCCTGTTGATGAATGATGAAAGTACAATATTTTCATTCTGTTTTTCTCTCTTTACAATCACATTCGTGGCATTAAATGGCTGCAGTGTTGAGATTTGCATGCTTTTTAAAAAGAGCCCAGTGAGCAAGGCTTCCCTTGTTGAAGATTACTGCTGGAAAAATGGGGGCTCTGAGAGAGACTGAGTACAAATCCATTGCAGGTGAGCCAGCACAATTTAATCACATAATATACATTGTAATATATCCCTAGGAATTCATGTTTGCTTTGAATTTGCCTACCAGATAGGCCATAAGGAGACAGAAATGGCTTACAGTGGTTTCTAGTGCCTAGAGCTGAGCGTATGTTATGTTTCTGCTCACACATAATCAACAAAGGAGGAGGCAGCAGCTGCTCAAAAGAGTTCTAGGAAGAGAGATGTACAGGTGGGAGTTTTTAAATCTTGACATACTGATAAGATTTCAGCATGGCTTCAAAGCTTGTTAGGAAAAAAATGACCTACATTGCCAGTATTTCTTTGAAAATCTTAATCTGCTACTAAAACAGAGCAAACCAAGTTCTCTTTTGTGGACTTGAGTAAACGCATTCTTCATCACCATCAAAGATTGTGACCAGAAGAAGGAAAGACTTGCCTTTATGATTCAAGAGTCCTCAACCAGTATTCTCCACATATTTGTGGCTAAAGTCATATCTTTTAAAGAACAACTCAAACCAAACATACTTTTGGCAATCTCCAGGCTTTTAATGTGTGACAAAGCAGGGTAATAGATGCAGGCATGTTAATCGGAGCCTTTCTGGGAGTGTAGCACTAGATCAATAGCCACATTTGCCCTTCTGGGGCCCCTGCTTATGGAGGGAGTACAAGATATTGGAGAAATAAGCATTACAGAAACAGACGGGGAAACTAAAGCAATGAAAAGCTCTTGACCTGGCCAGAGTCAATACAACTGGTCAATAGAGGACTGGAGAGCACAGGACTTGCATTGCTGAGCTCTCTGCTTCAATGTCATTTGCAGAATCTGTTGACCTTGAATTGGTACGAAGGGTGACCAGGATGAGTCTTAAGATCACAATGACTGATGTGCTTCACCACTGAGAACAGAGTCCTTTCATTTATCTAGATTCCAGTTATTCTTACTCTTTCTAAATGTCTCAAGCAAAACAAGTGAGACTCAGTCTTGTTAGTGGCTTCTATTGTACTCTTAAAAATGGGATTCAAATTGAAAATGGGTTGGTGATGGAAACTTTATTAGTCAGGATTCTCCCAGGGAAACTGAACCAATAGGATATATATCAATATAGAGAGATTTATTTTAAATTTTATATACAACAGAAAGTAATATCATAGAAAGAAGGAATGCCTGAAATTTACCATCAGGGAATGATCATGTACTTTTGTATAGCATATGAACATATTAAACACTGACCCCAACTTTGAACCAAGTAAACTATTTCCAGATGAAACCAGTCAAATGAAAAATTCACATAAACATTCAAAACACAATCTACAAAAGTCCATTAACAAATATATAATTGAGCTACTACTATAATGTGGCGCATTGTGAGGTCTTGGTTAATTATTCTTTTTGATAAAGTTGGGAAACTAAACACTTTTTGAATGTCACAGATTGAAAGGTGAATTTTAGAGATCAATCTTTAAACAGATCTCACAGGCAGAGGAATGAGGTGACCATGTATGTATGTTATCTCTGTATTGTTTTTACATGGAAAGGTGCTTATGCCAAGGTCACTGTCTTATTGGGTGTAAGTTTGGATAACTACATGTTTGTAGCTTTTCTATTTTTCCCTTACATACACATACACATGCATGAGTACATATATTTGACTTCTGCAGTGTTAACGCTAATCCATCAATAATTACTTTTAAATTCTCTCTATGTGCTAGACTCTGTGTTAATCTGCAGGAATGTAATAATGAATATGATGGTCATAATTTATCTTACTTGCAAATTTGAGCTTATATTCTGTTGAAGGAGTCAGTTACCAATAGTAGACAAATCAGTAGAATAGCTTTAATTAGTGTGTTATAGAATTAAGAGAATGGGACTTAAAGTGGAAAATAGAGATCTATTTTTAATACAGAGGTCAGGAAAACAATATTCAATAAGTTGGAGTCTACAGGACAAGAGAATTTCAGACAGAAAAAGTTATTTGAAGTCATTTGAAATATGAGAAGAGGACTTGATATGTTTAAAAAAATGGAATGCTAGAGTGATTCTTACACACTGAACAAGGACAGGGCTAGCATGAGTTGAGACTGGGGAGATAACAAGACCCCGGAGACCAGCCATGACAGGGGCTTTGGATGCTACTGCAAGAGTTATGGGAAGACACTAAAGCAGTGGAGTGACATCAGGCAAGATTTGTATTTTAATATGATCGTTATTGTTGCTATATGGAGCATGGCTTGGTGAGGAGTAAGAATGGAAGAGACAAGATTGACTGAACTTAAATAGTGCAGGCAATGGTGTGCAGAAAAGCTAGTCCAAGGTGGTAGAAGAAGAGATTAAAAAAATAGAAAACTAAAGCAACCAGATGGGGATTTATTTGTAGATAGATATGACATGACTTGCAACTGTGTGGATGTGAGCATGAGAAAATGTAAAAATAAAGATGGCGCCCATGTTTCCCAGTTGAGTAACTGAGTGGATGGTAGTGCTGTTTACTGAGAAGAAGACTTGTTTATGATGTGAAATAAGTTTCAGGAAGAGATAAAAACATTTTGGATTTTTAAAGTTTGAAATATATATGAGAGCTATAAATAATGTCTTGTATGTAAGCAGGGAGCTTGGAAAGGAGGTCTGGATCAGAGGTAAACATTTTGGAATTATCAGAATAAAATGATATTTAAACCCATCAATATGATGAGATCTTTTTAGGTTATTTAGAGACAATAGGAGGCTTCCTGAGTTCTATAGAGATCAGTTACAGGAGAGGGAACTAGCAAAAAAGGATGAAAAGAAGCAGCCAGGAAAGTAAAAGGAATATCAGAGTGGGATCCCAAAAGCCAAGAAAAGAGATCATTATAAGGAGGGGACATTGGTTACTTGTATCAAATACTAAATCTTGAGGATGGAGACTTTCTCTTGAACTGGGAATCATGGAGATCATTGACTATGTTTACAAGTAGTCATGGCCTCTTATTGAAAATTCTTGGAACAGAAATCAGATTGCAGAAAATTAAAGTATAAAGGAGAAATGAGGATGTGGAGAGCAATGTACATGAATCATTTTTATGAGAGATTCAGATATGAAAGACAGCAGAAATACAGGGTAAAGGTCAAAAAGAGATGTGATTTCATTTTTAATGCCAGATACCAAGCATGTATGCTTCCTGGTAACTCTGACTGCTGATGCATAAGAAAACAAGAAGCAACTCCTGAGACTGAAGAGGAGTTGGAGTAAGAGCTTATGTGGATAAATTGAATGGCAATTTATACTATGACTCATATGGAAAAAACCTATAACAAATATTCTAATATACTTTCCCCTTCCAAACTCAAAGCCATTCTAAACAGATTGTTCAGGGTTTAATGGAATACCTCAACCCATGAAATGACTTCATGTCATTGTTGTGTAAACTTTCAGGGAAGGAGAGATCATTATTGAGAAAGTAATTCAAACTTTAAAAGAAAATGCAAATATCTCTTTAATTTCCTGAATGTCCAGTTGATCTGTCTCAAGAGGTATAGATGACAGAGAAATCTTTCTCCACCCTCTGTAAAAAACCAGCTCACCATAGCTTGTGGTATTCAAGACCTCAGGTGCTCAGGATTTCCTGTGCTGATTTTAAAATAGCCCCTCAATAGATAAAATTTCAATCTCCAAATTCATTCTCAATCAGTGTAACTTTTTTGTTTATTTGAAACTGAATTTGATCCTGCATTTGAACAAATGGCAAAAACTTACAGTCAACTCAGGGTCTCCTTTACTTGCTGGGGTTGGCTTTAAGATTTGGAGGGATTGTGTAGTACCAGGATCTAGTGATGGAAGTTGCCTGTGTTCTTCATTGCAATTTATTTATGTTGTCACCTGTTGAGGTGCCCTCATCGTTATCTGGTGAATGCACATTTCTTCATATAGATCGTTACTGTGAAATCGTTGTTTTTTTTCTCATCCCTGAGCTCTTTGAGCCACATCTGAAGTTTTCTGGGATACCTGGGAAACATTCCACTCCTGTCCTGTGCTTCTGAGCTGCAGCAGACTAGATGAGAATGTCTAGGGTCACCTGCCTGGACACCTGCGTAGGCCTTTGCGGCTCTGAAGCTGGGCTACAGGAAAGCAGAAGGTAGGACTCTTTGTTCTCAAATTCCCCAAATCTATCCCAGAATCTCTACTCAACCTCTCCTATGAGTTGGCCTGCAATCAGGGAGGTGGATGAATCAGGGAGCCCTTTCCTAAGACTCTATCCTCAAATGCCCTGGATTTCAGACTCCTCTTTTTCCTGAAACAGAATATTTATTTAATTTGAGTCCAGGGTATCCTGGTACTTACTTTCTTCTTCCAAATCTGTGGGTTATGGTCTGACCTAAACTTGGTAACTTTTCAAAAAACAACTCTTGAAATATAATTCTGTTATCATATAACTCACCCATTTTCAGAGCACAAGTTGACAGTTTTCAGTGTATACCTAAAGTTTTACAGCCCTGGCCAGAATTTTTAACCTAAACTGTTGAAACTTTCCAAGACCAAGGGTTTGATTCTTGCTTGTTTGTCTGGTTGTGTGCTTGCACTACCTTTCCAGAGGCATCAGAAAGGTGCCTGAAGATGGGAGAGGATACACAGTGAAAGAAAATATAGTACATGTGAGGAAACCGTGTATGAGATATTTTATCTGCCACAATGTGGACTTTTCACTGCTGCCAGCCAGACCTGTGGTGTCCTCTCCTGTGGCAGAACTGTCTGTATGACACAGGTATGAACTGTTGCATAAAGCATGGTTTAGCTTGTACACAGATTTCTCTTCTCTTCTCTTCTCTTCTCTTCTCTTCTCTTCTCTTCTCTTCTCTTCTCTTCTCTTC
>NW_004624752.1:14249864-14326551 GCF_000247695.1 Heterocephalus glaber
AAGTTAATAGTTTTAAGATAATTTTACAGATTTTTTGATTATATAAAAAGAAATATAGTTTTGTTTCACTCAATTATAGGAAAAGTGATAAAATTTGTATGACAAATCTATAAACTTAGTTTTCTAGGAATATTTTTCAGTCTCAAAGCAATACTGTTTTATTTCTATCGAGCTGGAAAAAAAACTTCAGTGACTCATTTAGCAATTGTGGTTATAGACTTAATTTCATGAAGTTTGAGCTACCTTAACTTTGTGAAGATATAGCTTCTTGAGACTAATTTTACAAAGGAAAGTAACAAATGTTTATAGTCATATTTCTTCAAATTATACCTCTAGATTATGTCAATACTTTGAAAGTAGAGTTGAAGGTGATCAAAGATGTTTTTAACTCTCCAAATTCACTACACAACTCACCTTCAAAGAGTCAAGAGATAATGCTGAAATGCAGTGGACCATTTCAATCAAAATTCTAGTCACTTTATAGCTATAGCTACTGGAGGATCTCTAGGGATATGGCAGTGGTTGATCTTTGGTGACTATCCAATATCATTTTGTGATATTTCCCTACAGTTATGTGCTATGGTTTGTATATAGTTTGTTCCCCTAAAGGTTCATGTTGGAACTTTGGTCCCCAGAGTAGAGGTACTGGGAGGTGCTATGGATCTTTATGAGATGGGGCTTAGAGGAATATCCTTAACTCAATTGGGGTTATGCCCACAAAAGGGATTTAAGTATTTCTTCTGGTACCCTAACTGGTTCTTATGAGAGGATTGTTATAAAAGCCCAAGCCTGGTGTCACTCAGATCTCCAGCTTCCTGCCTCACCAAATTATCACTTGCTATTTCATATAATCCTCCCATTGATATTGGTCATTGCCATCTATTATGATTCAAACAACTGGGAAGCTCTTGCAGAAGTAAGTCTATTCTGATGCCCTTGAACCTCCAAACTGAGAGCTAAATAAACCTATTTTAAAAATGAAGTTAGCCCATCTCAGGTATTCCTTTATGGTGACAAAATGCTGACTTACAAAGTGTGTCTTACAGTCCTATTCCATGCTAGCTGCCCAAATGAGATGAGATAATGCTGGATAAATATACTAAATACCTGTGCTATTTTTTCTTTTCTTTTGTTCTCCTTCCCTTTATTCCTCTACAAACACATTAAACTTTTTATTCTTTTTTGGTGGTGCTTCCAATTAGTTGGAGAGAGGGAATAGTTCTGATTACCTTGAAATATGAATGACCACCAGCTGGTTTAGTGTATTCCACTTCCAGGAGCATGGATGTTACAAGTTAATTTTTTTTCACCCAAAAGGGAGAAGCTTAATGATGAATTCTTGGGCAAAAGAACAGGAAAAACTTTAACTCTAACTTTGAAAGAAGAGCTGAATGCCATTGTAATTTCTCCCTTCCTATTTTATTTACCTTCATGAACTGCTTTTTAATCCCATCTTATCTATTTTTCCAAACAACCACAGTGAAAAATACACACACATAAAGCATGCATTTATTGAAATACTTAAATCCTTACAAAAGGTCATACATATGTCTGGTGTCAAGAACTGTGAAAGGGCTGAGATTTTACTCTACTTGCAAGATAACAAGTTAACCCGTCACAGTTTCATAGACGCGGGTAGAAGACACAAGACTCCTGGGTCAAAGACAAAGAACAATTTCTTATTTGCAAACTATAAGAAATCAAAGCATCAGCATTTTGGAGCCACTTTCTCGAGCTCCAATTTTCATTGGGTGAGTTTACAGACAGTGAGTGATCTTACATGAGAGGAATTCTGTGCTTAGGGAATTAAAACATTCTGTCATGATCAGTAAGCACTCCTGCTCTTATTCCCAGAGGGAGACACTACTTCCAGCTTCAAAAACTACAAGCAAACTTGTTCTTTGCTCGAGAGAAACACTGTCTCTATATTCAAAGGCTGGTTGTGATACCAACTTCCTTGAAAAGATCCTGTGGAACAAAGGTCAATGATTTTCTTTCAAGATGTACAGAAATATAACAGACTCATGGAGAATTGTTTCCATACACCTGCAAGACAGCCTTTATTTCATGACTGTAAGGCTACCATAGAAAACAATAACACAGGAAAACTAGCTTTGGAAATATTAATGAGAGTTTTGATTTCTTTGATATTGGAAAGCAAATTTCAATAAACAGTGTATTCACCAATTTCTCAAATGTTTTATTATGATTGCAGGTTTATAGAAAATACACACTGAAACTTCTGCAAGTTCTCACCTGACACGTTCTTGTGAGCTGTCACTCTTCCTAATGGGGGAGGCAAGACCATAGTATTTCTGTAAACAGATTTGGATTCAATTCATTTCAGTGTATCACTTAGATTACAAAAAAGTCATTGAGGTTCATGACAAAAGTGGAATAAGTAGATGTTTTGCATTGGAACTATTGAATTTGGTCTGCAGGGCCAAATCTGACAGCTTTATTTTCCTATTTGAAACATGATAGATTTTATCTTACTAATAAGAAGAAGCAACACCTCTCTCCTCATCCTGAGGCCTCAAACATATACATGTTTCCATTCATATGTGCCTCTCTAGCAGCTGGGAGAGTCACACAGATATGGATAATGACTAAGTGTGTAGAAATCTTTTTTTTGTTTTTATCATGCTCACTCTATTACACTGATTATAGGAACTTTTCAGTGTTAGAGTAAACTGAGTTAGTCTTACAATACTAACTGGCTTTGGGCCTTTCAAAGTTTGGCATTCCTAGCTCTTGTGTAAACTTGACCGATTATTTAATCCCTGAGTCTTAGACTTTACTCTAAAAGTCACTTATAAGAAAACTTATGAGCACTATTGGGATAAAATGAAAGTGTTTTTAAAAACTTTGCACAATTAGGGTCGGGCATGGCGGCACATGCCTGTAATGCCCGCACTAAGGAAGCTGAGTCAGGTGGATCGCCATGAGTTTAAGGCCAGCCTGGGCTACATAGTGAGTCCAAGGTCAGCCTCAATTACAGAGTGAGACCCTGCCTCAAAACAAAACACTTTGCACAATTCACAGAATATAATAAATTCTCAATAAAATTCTGCTCCCCCTTCTTGCCTATGTGGATTGACTACATATGGATAGAAAGTCTTCACTCTTCATTGTCATGTTTTTCTTTGGTTCACAGGTTGCTTGCTGGTCCATGACTAGAAATTAATCCTCTCTAAAGGAACTTGCCTTTTTATACTAGAGTACAAATTTCTCTGCCTACTTATTTGATTTTTCTGTCATGACCCTGCACGATGGCATCCATGTAGAATAATGAAGACTGACTCTATCAATGCCAGACAAGTCCTGAGATTTGATTCCCTGTGAGATCACCCAATGGATGTGTGTTCAAAGCTAAAGATCAGATTTGCAAAACCTAAAAACCCTTAAAATTTCAGCTTTGAATCCTGGCAGGATTGAATTAGCTTTTTTTTTTTCTAATCTGGAATAGTTAAACTTAGTTTCATGTGTTTTGTCTGAGTACTGTGTGTGGGAGTAGGAATCTATATCATTCAGATGGAAGCTTTCATCTGTTTCAAGCCAGTATGTATATTAAAACAGCCATGAAATTTTATATGCTCTCAAAGCCTAAAAATATCTTTGCAGACCTTAAGAAAATCAGACAGTGGGCTAAAGAAAAATTTAATATTCAGTATTTCTTTTTTCTATTCATTTTTGCATTATTTTTCTGAGAAGTTGGATTGACAGAAGCTTGAAATTTTTACTTTGAAAACTAAGCAATTATACAACTAATGCATTTTATTAAGATAACAACTGCAATTACTTTAAAATAAAACAAAGCCATAACATATTCTCCAACAGCAAGGTTTTAGGCCCAAACCATCCAAATAAGAGTCAAAACGTTTGTGTAAAAAGAAAAAAAAAAAAGACAGCTCCAGTAATGTTGCCAACATAATCTTTTAAAAAATAATTATTTGGAGTGCTACGTATAGCGACCAAGACCCAGAAACAACACAAACGTCCACTTCCAGATGAACAAATAAACATATCACAATGCATCTAAAATTTCCCCTCTGAGAATCTGAAGATCACATTTCTTTTTAAATTTTTTTAGTACATGTTTACAGTACATAATAATTACATTCATAGTGGGGAGTTGCTAGCATAATATTGAGTTTGCTTAGGTTAGGCATACAAAGAAGAAGAGGTATCTCTGAGGAACAAATGGCAGCAGCAGATAGGAGTCTATCATGATCATGGTATACTTAAATCTTACACTGAGGTCAAAGTTCCTAGTTCCCAGGATTCTATATCACTGGCTCTTCAAATAATTTATCAAGTTTGGGCTCTTTTTTTGCTAAAGAGCAATGTAAGTGTCTGTCAATCTTCTAAAGCAGTAAAGATTGCTTTATTAGGTAGAGCTAAATGTTTGTTTGCACCAGAACAGGGTACCAGTGTGCTGGAAAGCCACTTTCCCCCATCCAAGACATTCTGGAGGCCAATGCCTCAGTGGCGCAAGAACCATAGATATATTATGGAACTTACCCACCCCTTAGCTCCATGACCCTAAGCTCAACACTGCATTAAGTCACAGCCCCAATTCTTCCCCTTCCACCCACTCTCCACACGAAAGTCAGAGCTAGAGCGTATGAGCACCTATTTTTGGTAAATGCAATGGTTTATCACATCACTGAGTAACCATGAACATTTCTCTCTAAATATTTGAATCACTTCATTTATAGTCAGGGACACTTTCTCAAAATGAACATTTTAAAGCCGACAAATTTGACTACACATCTGGGTTTGATCCCAAGAGAAGCAAAAATGCTATAGTTAATCAAACTAATTTGTATTACTATTCGTATCTAGTGGTCTCACTTTGAGGAAACCACAAAGGTTTAAGAAGTTTCAGCTTTAGGGGTGGAGTGAGTCGGGGGTGTTGCATCTGATAGTGGGCAACATTTGTATAAAATACACTATAAAATGGTGCAAAAAGATTCTTGGTGAATTTTTTTCTTAACACATTTATTTTGTTCAGAGCAGTAATTTTGAATTATGACAATTTGGAAAGAATGAATGCATGTGACATCATGCTAAGAACAAATTACTGAACTTAGGGATTAGGAAAAACTGAAACCTAGTTTTCTGCCTATGCTATTATCTAGTGTTGTGGGGTTGGTAAGTTACATATCAATATGGTGTCTATTCCTTCTTTGTAAAATAAGGACTGGGTTTAGATCAAAGCTCCCAAAATGTGTACTTTAGATCTATGAAATTTCCTGCAAAAGTAAAATTAATTTTGTGAAAAAGTAAATTGGGAAGTGTTGCATACTGTAGCCTCCAAATGTACATTCGCATATTAAAGATTGTGAAAGGCTCTGCAGCTAAAGATCCTGGGTTAATTTTAATACAGTGTTTTCCAAATTTCTTTCAAGAGAAACATCTTAATATGTGTTAGGAATAGAATTTCACAAATACCTTTTGGAAAGCTTGGACCCACTCATCTCTAAGATCCTTTTCTATTATACTAGTTTCTCTGTTTGGTTATTTGTTATATTTTTTTTCAGGAAGAGATTTTTCTTTGTTGCTTTTTGAAAATTCTCAAACAAAGATTAATAAGAGATGAAATAATTTAGCTACCTAAAGATTTGTTTGAATGAGTCATTGGTTCTTCTGCCTTATTTATGCTACTTTCCAGCATTAAAGTTGATGATTTTAAGATTCTAATTTGAGGCCAAGGACAATCTTTCCTATAAGAAAAATTAATTGTATATTTCACCTCCTAGAAAGCCTTATGTTGCTTCATATGCCTATTATCATGCACACATGTTTGCTTTTTTTCTTCAAATTCTTTTTTGAACACAATAATAAGTTTATCTGCAAGTAACAGAGATACTCTATAACCTCTTGGCTAATACTTTTTGTGTTTCTGAAAAATCATGTTTCTCATCACACAATGCATTTAATCTAATTAAATTGTAAGCTATAGACTGGTACAAGTTTAAACAGGTATTCAAGTTTCTGATTATTCTCATTACATCAGAGGATATGTGTTATTGATTTTATTTATTATTAAAATTTTTATTTTCTTAACAATATGCATCTTTTATTTAGACAAATGTAAAGGAAAAAGTGAATGCCTGCATTTTTAATTAGATGTTCAAGTTCATTTATAAAGAAGAACATTCTCTATTTATATATTAAAACCTCATCACCTGTAGTCTAATTCTTTTATCAAAGCAGTTTAAAATGCATTGTATTTTAACTTTAATATATGCTTTTAACAGTTCCAATATAAAAAATAAATACCATGTGTTTTATTCATCGATTAAAAAAGTGTTAAAGATTTTCCCAGTGACTCACTCTCAAATTGGCCAATCTTTCTCCAGAGTTAGATATGGAGGGTGGTAAAATACTCCCAGTACCCACAAGGTGGCATGGCCTTCTTATTCAATTCACTTTCATTGAAGTTATTTCTGCTTTATCTGTTACCATATTTTAGGTTTTACTTTTATTAAAGTTTTGAATTTCACATGGTTTTATTTTTCCTCTCTTTCAGCCAAAGGACAGGACTGGAATTTCTAGAGATATTTTTCAGGGATATATTCAAGTATGACTCTTTAACTTTTTCTATTGGAGCTGAATTTAAGTTATTTCACTTTTAATGAAGCTCAGTGCTTATCATAATGACTGATAAATACTATACACTCCATAAATATTTGCTGTGGAATTCTATGAATTGTCCTATTGAAAACAAGTACTCAAAATTATCGGAACAGTTAATGGATACTTTATATCATTCTACTTGTTGATGAAAAATCTCTGCTTCCATTGTTTCAGAAGTACTATTATTTTATGGTATTATAAAAATGTCACATATTAGGGTGAAATTTCCATCCAACTCCATTCTGAAAAAGCAATGATTAATTCAGGTTATCTCTTTATTCAGTCACTTAATAAAACATTTGTGGTCTTCTCTGCACCCAGCAATATCCTCAGTGCTGAGGAAGAAGTGAGGAAGAGTAGAACACAGATAAGTGAAGAAGCCTATGATAATAATAGCATAACAGGACCTTATTCATATGTCAAATATTGATCATGTATTTACTATATACCAGGTGTTGTGGATGGCAGACTGAATAAAATAGCCAAAAATCTTACATTAGACACACAATAAACTAGTTAAATGCAAGAAATAACTGAAATATGTAGAATGCTCAATGACAATATGTGATAAGAAGGTAAAATACAGCATCGAGAGAAGACATGGGACCAGGAGAGAGCTGCATGGCTGTGTGGAGCAGAATATTCTGGGCAGCGAGTACGAAGGCTCATCAGTGTGCTCATCTGCTGTGACAAAAGATCAGAAACGGAGTGGATTGTACACAACAGAAATTCATTTCATTTCATACAGTTTGGAGGCCGGAATGGCCAAGAGCAAGGCAGACTGATGTCCAAGGAGAGGTTGCTTCCTGGCTTATAGACACTGCCTTCTTGTGTTCCATTTGGTAGAAGGGACTAGAAGCCTCTTTTACAAAGGCACTAAACCAGTTCATAAGGCCTCTGCCCTCATTACCTAATCATTTCTCAAACACCTCTCCTCTTCATACTATCACTCTGCCAGTTGGAATTTCAACAGAGGAATGGTGGGATGACATCCACATTCACACCAGAGCATTATTGTGATGTGTACTACCACAGAATCTCCTGTACAGTGTCAGAGGAGAAGAGGAGCAAGGTGTTCCTCACAGGAACACAGAGGACTTTGCTGAGGAAGAAAAATTTACCTGGACCAGATGAAGGGACAGTGTTCCTGGTAGAGAGAACAGAGGACAAAGACAGAGAGGTAGGGGAGCAAAGATGCATGTGTAGGAAGCAAGAAGAATGAGGCTAAAATAAGATCAACACACAGTAGCCTTGTATTACCACCCTATTTTATATGCACTTGGGAGGAAAAACAATGATTTTTATCAGGCTAATTTTGAGGGACAAAAATAGCCTAGAGTTTTAATTGAGGTAAATTGCAAAATTAAATCAATAAACAATATATGTACAGAATAATTTGGGTCCTTTTCCCCCCCAAAATCTGTGTTCATTCTCATTGGGATGGTGGACTTGACTTCAAGATGTTTAAGAAGACAGATTTAAAGTTTTGAGCATGTATTTTCTAGATACCAGTTCTGCTGTGGTGATAAAGGTCTCAAAATGCAGTGTCCACCTTGGAATGTTACGTTTTAGATATCTGAACTCCACAAGGGGTAGAGAAAGTCTCTTTTATGAGAGATTTCACCAGAGGGAGAGTCTATCAGGTGGCTTTTTCTAGGTTTTAACCTTTAGAGGGGGTCAGATAAGGAAAGGATGGGAAAATATCCCTTGTTTGTTCTGGAGAAAACAGAATATGACTCTTCAAATGTTACCTACTAAAGATCTAAATGAAGTGACACATCTGCCACTGCACTTATGCTGCCTGGTAGTCTTTTTTTTTTTTTTTTTTTAAAGGCAATATGGTGGGTTTAAATCTCAGGCTACAACCTCCCAAGTGCATGATACCTTTTTTCTAAAATTCATCTTAATTTCTGTTTCAGATATCATTCCACTGGCATAGCAAAAAAAAATTACTTTTGGGACTTTTCATGGGACCTTTCCTTCCTTAAAGTCGTGGTGCTAGAAAATTGTAACTGAAGCCAAGGTGTTATATGGGGTGGGACCACACACATGGTCACAGACTAACCATCTGACATCTGTCCATAAGCACTATGGGGTTTGGGGCTGCCTTGCTGGTTCTGTGACAGCTTTGGGAGCAGAAGCTTACAGCTGCTTCCCTGGCATAGCAGTGGGATGGGAATCCTAGCAAGACCACTTGAGTGTTAACGACCTTCCTGGGCACATTTACCACTCCTGGCCCGGCCCTGGCCATTTCCTGTCACTCCCTCCTCAACTTGCCTCCCCTTTGTCCTCCTCCTCACAGTTCAGAGGAAACAGATTGGAAGTCTAGAAGGGAAATCCTTCTACCTTTGTGCTTTCTCCACTAGTGGGCCTATGTCCTGATTCATCAATATTCTCCTAAGAGTTGGACTCGTGGAAGCCAGAGTTCAACTGTTGGACTCTGACTTGGAAATCAGAAAACAGTTTTTTGGCTCTTCATATCTTTGTTCTTAGCTAGCACCGGAGAGTTGGTTTTCTGGTCTAATCAGCAAAGGGAGGAAGAGAAATGCCAAGGGGAGGGGAAGATATTATTTTACAAATATTTCACCCTATTTGCTTAATTTCATATATATACATGCCTGGTGTATTCACATCTATGCGGGCACCCATATTAGTTGAATTTATAGATATCTGTATGTTCCTTGTAGGAAGACTGGTTACTGACCTCTGTGGGGCAATCCTAGGCAACTCCTTTAACATCTTGACTGTCCATTTCGTAATATACAAACAATGGGCCTCAAACCTCCAAATCCTCACTGACAGATTGTCACAGAGTGAGAAGTGGTCATTGTATGAACCTGGCCGATCATTATGCATGCAGACATATGTGCACAGGGCACCAAGAACATACTTCTGTTTCTAGTTCAAACTGTATTTTTAATTTCATATGACCTATGTTTTCAAAAGTACTAAACTTTGTCTTAGTGCTAAAGCAAAATTATTGACTTATTAGATAGGATAGTAATTTATATTCTCTTGTCTGGGAAGGGGAGGATGTCTCACTATTCCTACGGATCCTCTTTTTGGTTCCAAACCAAACATCACTTCCATTCTGCCCATTTCCTCATTAGCACAGATAGCAACTTCAGAAGGGCATTATTTGGTCCAGTGCTATGAGTAGATTGTAGTTAATTCAAGGCTGAAGTACGGGTTGATGTATGGAGGTTTCTGGGCCATCCTTGATATAATAGAAGAGAAGGGGCCAGGAGCCTGTCCCTGCATTGGACTCAGCACAGCACTGTGTTATAAGCCAACTTCCTTGTTACTGTCCTGCAAGTGATGGGACACTAGGAGGCAAGGCCCAGGACATCTGAATGGATAACTTCCCCAAAGGACATTTGCATTAGTAGAGGGTCTGGCACCCAGGTATAACAGGAGCCTCCTACTTTCCTTGGCTCTCAGCTACTTCATCTTCAAAACACATCACTTCAACCTTGGATACCCCTGTCTCATCTCTTTCTTCTAACTCTGATCCCCTGCCTCCCTTTTGTAAGAATCTTTGAGCTCATGTTTTTTGTAAGAATCATCAAGCTCATCTGGATAATTCAAAGTAACTTCCCCACCTCAAGATCCTTAACTTAATCTCATCTGCAAAGTCTCTCTTGCTACTTAAGACAAGATGTTCACAGGTCCTGAGAATGAGGATGTAGACATCTCTGGAGGCCATTATTCTCTTTAAGAAATAACTTCTGGAGCATTTGGCTTTAGTAATGATGACTGCAACCCACAGAGATTAGACTTCTGACTCCTGGACTTTGTTTTTTCACTGAAACAATAATTTTATTAAAGTAGAAAAATTTGAAAGTATTTTCATGTCCAGAAAGATTTACCAGGCACAAAACCCACAAAGAGGTCTAGATTCATACCAAGAAGTAGTATACATGTTGGGGAAATTTGTTCTCTTTATTTTAGCAATTTAAAATTTGGGTGAGTGGACACAGCATAAATATATTTGATTCTCATCACCCCTCCCCTATCAGTTCCTTTTAGTGCCTGTTCACTTCTGGGAGGCATTGTACTCTATGAGTAAGGCTTTACCGTCCTTCATTCTATCTCTTCTTCTCTCTGACTTACACTGAAACTAACTAGGCTCCAAGTGACAAGATTAAGACATTTGTTTAATGATGCTTTTCAGAGAGCTGACAACAACTTAATTAAAGAGGACATACAATAATAACTGAAAACATTTTCATGAGAATATGGGTTGCACATGGCCTCCATGTAAACTAATCAGCCGAAGAATTCCTGACACGTTCTAGGTGCTCAATAAATACCTGTTGAATTAATTGCACATTTATAAATAATGAGTGTAGTATGAAAATCACTTCTCTTCTCCAGAGCAGCTTACTTCTACAGATGTCCTGGCTGGGGTCTAACAGTGATGGTTCAAGTCACAAATTCTATAATTAGATGACAAAAAGACAGAAATAAGGGGGAAGAGGGCCCAGAGTCTAATGAGCACCTTCTGGACAATGGGTTTGAAAAAACTCTTTGGAAACTTGGTGTCTACCGTAGCACACTGAAACATTCTTATGCCTGACTCAACAAAGTGCCCCCATTGAGTCATCTGCCCACTTCCTGGGTTTTCCCCCCTCAAAGTCTTCACACCCAGGGTCTGCTTGCACCCCACCCTGCTGGAAGATGATCTCAACAGAGTTCATTAACTAAAGCTTTGACAGCCCCTGCTATGTAATGGTCCCTGTGGAAACCAGGATCCCATTTCCGGAGATGGAGATGGAAGAGGGTTTAAAGGACAACGATTAGTTGGGGATTTTCTCCTAAATGTCATCAGTGAGAATCATCTTGGTGAGAATCATCTGACCTCGAAAGCAAGACTCTCTGTGGTGAGAAAGGGTGGTGTGCTGCCTTACAGGAAATTCAAAAATGACTTCAGGGCATTACATACATGATTAGCCAAAGGGTAAAGTGTAGAACTGGATCTTGCTTCTGATTTTCACAGCAGAAAGAGAATTGGGGGTACAGGGTTGTCATTGAGGAAAAGGTTAGGCTGATAGTAAAATTTAAAGGAAAAATAGTCATTCAGCAAACATTTATTGAGCCTCATTATGGGGCAAGCCACTGTCTCAGCCCTTTCTCCCCTTTCCCCTTATTTTCTCTTTGGGCCAGCTCTCTTTTTGTTGTTCCCAATGTGAATATTTTTCATACTCGAAGCTGTATAAACTTCTCTTCATCACCAGATTCTTTGATCTCTGAACAATAGCAGCCCTTTGAATAGCAGGAGGAGAATATTTGTTACATAATTTCATTTTTTGTAGAGACTTTGAACAAAACCATGTCAGAACAATTTAAAGTTAAAGGGTTCCCATGGTTCGACCACACTCTAACCTCCTTTTGGTCTTCTTATTTCCTTTTCATAGTGTTTTTATTTTTTTACCCAATTTGGTCACACTCTTTTGAGGCTAATTATATACTGGCCTTGCAATCTTCACAAGATTTGCACATGACAAGTCCTGATTTGCTTGTTAGTCAGTGAAGGCAATCTTCAAAATGAAGCTTCATAAATAACCAAAAGGAAGATTTTATACTCAACAGTAAAGCTAATTTATACTTACAAGGATTTTTCCATGATGCATTATACAGTGTTAGGCATAATATTTTAATCTCCTACACTTTAACACACATTTCAGCCATCCTGACTTTGATTGACCTATGGCGTCTGGATGTTTCATAATGTATTGTGGGACATACAGTACTACATCATGTTATGGGCTGCAACGTGTTATTTTGCAATCTCAGAAGGCTCTCTTTCCCTCGCTTTCTTACGCGCGCGCGCACACACACACACACACACACACACACACACATTAGATGCTTATATTTAATAGTCCCCAAACTAAAATAATATTTCTGCCTCTTCTATTACCAACTAGTTATTTTCTGTTAGCTTAACAAAAGCAGCTCTGTTCATTTCTGAGAAACTCTAAAGATGTGTTTATGTGGATTGTAACAAATGCCAGCGACCTAAATATAGAAACTTTTTCCCTAGGGTTCTCTCGGCACTCATCATAAAGTACCACTGATTATCTGACCAATAAATAACCCTATCAGGAGAAAATGTGTTATCATAAACAAGCTGCACAGAGATCTGGGTTCTAGAAATACTTCACCTACTAATTATCATGTGACCTCCAGGAAATTATTTAACTTTAAACAGACTCTTACCTGTGTTACTGATTTCCTGGGTTATGAGGACAAAATAGGGTAATATATGTAAAAGGAGTTAGAAAATTTAATCACCTACACAGATGACTTTTAAAATCAACACTGTCCAAGTTCGTAGAGTTGCTTTAGCATGAAAAATAGTTCTCTGTGCTAAAGTTTTAAAAACAGGTATTGGTTAACTCTTAAGAGAACCAGCCAAATTTGTTAAACAAATGGTCTGAGCTGCATAATAGCAGGCACAACAAATTCTTTTGTTTACATTCCAAAATTCAAATTCAGGCCCCTTCTTTGACAATCAGACTCTTCACCTCTATACCTCATCAGATGCAGGCACTTTTCAAAATACAACCTGTGATGGCTCTAGGTATAGCTACTCTTCAAAAATCCAGGTGGACAGCAAATTAGTGTTTTGTCTTATTTCCTTACATACACAACCAATTAAGAGATTAAAAGGACATACCCATTTTACAATGTGTTCTTCGCTGACACTGGCAGTGTGTTGGCACTGCATTTCGACTGCACTGACAGGAGCATATTTATGGGGAAGAATTCCACCTAGATTCTTTTGTTCAGCTCATTACAATTGATTTGTTAGTAGTGTAAACTCAGGGTTATTATAATAATTAGTGCCGACATTAATGTAAGGAAATAGTGTTTTCCAGTTAAAGCAATATTCAAATGCAAGCCTGATTCTCCTCTACTATGAAGTGACTCCTTCCAATATGGTGGGACACAGGAAGTTTTTGATGCTCCATATCAAGTTGAGGGTTTTTTGCACTTTTTTTTTTTGGTATCCTGATTGAATCTTTCCAGATCACAATTACACCTCGTTTGTATAATTCAACCCCAGTGAAGCGACAAACGGTACCACATAAGTCAGAGGCAGGATTTGAAGAGTGCAGGTGTTCGAAGAGTACACACTAGGCATCATTCGACTGTGGGGGTGATCATGGCTCACAGGAAGATAGCAGCTCATAAGGCCTCCAATGACAGAAACACATTTGCAGCTGGCTGCCAAGCCATACAGATGTGGAGGGAATGCTCAAAATCTTCTCATAGAGACATGCTCAAGACCGCCTGAGCCACCTTTGTGGCTCTTGTCCTTGGCTTGTTAGAGCCACAGGCTCACACACCTGCTAGGAAGTGTGAACACCCCTCTAGGCCTTTGTAAAATGCATCTGTGTGTAACTTTGAAAGCTTTTACAAAACATGCAATTACTGTTCAGAGTGAATTTCCTTCAGCTGCTTTCTAGTCAAGGAAAGGAGGTGTAAACATTTCTCAGTGGGCCTGAATTCCAAATGCCGCTGGGATCCTGGGCTTTGGGTCTTTTTTATATTGTCTGTGCTTGTATTTCAGGCATGCTCAAGCTGAGAGGTTTAAGGTTCAAAGGGTGTATGGTCTGGAAAAATCACAGGTTCGTGTTGAAAGTTCGTCCTTGTAATAAAGTTGCGAATGATGATTTGAAGTCAACAAATCATTCTGTTTTGGGGAACAAAAATGTGATATGTTTTCAGTTTCATATTTAACAATATCAACTGTCTTTCTTATGTATAAAAGCAATGAATAAAAAGATTGGGGGGAACAGGAATGTTATCTTGAGTCGTAAACTAGTTGTTTCTTTCCCTGACGCCCCACACCAAGCCCGGACGGCCGAGCCTGCGCATGCTCAGTAAGCTCTTTCCTATTGCGGCCCCCGCCCCTGCCCAGCCACAAAGCTCGGCTTCTGAGGCGAACAGCTGGGCGTCAGAGTGGCAGCGGCCTTTGGGGGCGAAGAGAGCCACAAGGTTTGGCCTAAGCTTTCTTTGTTGCCCGAGGCGCTGCAAATCACCCAGGATAGTCTTCTGTGGGCAGGAGCTGAGGGACTCTGAGGTTTCATAGCTTCAGAGACTTGGGGGTTGCACGTAAAATTCTTCACACTCCACCATGTCCGCAGCAGCCATCTTCTTCAGGAAAGCGGACCAGGAACTATGGTGACTACTTTATTTAGGTTTGTGTTTAATTCTCTACCAGCTTCGCTTAGCACTGGAGTCATTTTTCTTTTCTTTTTTCCTCTCTCCTTTCCTTCCCTTTCTTATCCCCTTCCACCCCTCACGCAGGATCTCAGGAAGTTGCCCAGGCTGGCTTCGAGCTTGTGAGCCTCCTGCCTCAGCCTCTCCAGTAGGGTGTACACCATCACGTCCGCCTCAGGACTGCAGAATTTTGGTACTGTGACTCCTCTTTCATGAACCGTCTTTTCTCTTTCATTCAGATCTGGCTTTTTGCCGTTCTTAGAAGTTCCGTGCTGGGTCCGCCTTACTGAGGGAGCTGCTTCCCAGCAGCATACAGTTGTTGTTATATTTGGCCCAGAGGGTGTGAACTCACAGAGTTCCTACCCTGCCAGGTTCTCTCAGTAACATTTTCACAAATCTTATTAGAGATGGTAAAGAATAATAAACGGACCAACTGCACAAGCAATCGATAGCAGAGACAAAAAGGTATGTGAAGAATCCAGGTCAGAACATTCAGACTTAGATATGGTATTCCTTTATTCCTACGTTCCTTTTTTTTTCTAAAACGTCTACTAAGTTACTTCTGTGTGCTGATATGTCAGGAAACAGATGGAAACATTTGCACCACTTCCTTGAATCCATCTAATAGCTTAATAGTAACTTTTTGGGACACCGGCTGGAATGTTTTTAGATTTACCCGGTTCACTAGCATCTAACCTCACACTCCCAGCAGTTCACTGTTGGATTTGATGAATCCAGTTTTCAGTGAAGTCATCCACGTGGGCAAGAATGCCTCTGCTGAGACTTTCAGAGAGTGAGATTTGGCCCTCAATATTTACTTATGGTGTCCCTGGGACTTTGCTATATCCTGAGTTTTGATAAAGTGATTATAAAATTCATATGTTTGTGCCACACAGGTTCAGTGCATACCTAAATAATCTTTGCTTTCCTTCATATTGTAAACTGTCCTTCTTATGGCTCCCTGGGGCCTACTTCAGGACAATTAAGAAGAAACGTAGCTTCCCTCCTCATTCCTCTCAAGTTTTTACTGGAATGAAACTTCCATGGCTAGTGGCCACCAGCTTCAACATTGCTTCTGTACATGTATTTTCAAAGATGGTTGAGGAAAGTCTAGGAACAATGTCAGAAAGCCCACCACTGCTCAGTAGGACAAAGCCACATCATTTGCAAACTGTACTACAAAGGTCACTTAAAAGCCACCTCCCAGAGTGTGAAATCCTGGGCCTGATGGCATCAAAGGTTGGTGCTTCTCCTGCTGAGGATCCCTGTCTTTCCCCACCCCTTTTCCACTATCAAGGATGATCAACAAAGTCTTTTTTGTTACCATAATTGGCAAATTGGATTAATAATTAACTTGCAACAGTGATGGGAAATTAAGGAGTGACTGTTAGGAACCTGAGAAAAATTTGTCTTCAGCAACCCAACAAGCTGTCTGCATGACCCTTGCTTCAAACACCTTTTTACTCTAGAATTAACCTTCTGTACTATTGCTTCAAAAACTATGTATCTTGTCACTGTTTTTGTTCCTCTCCCCTTCCAATATGATCTTTTATTTTACTGTGAAAATTATTTATTTTCAAGATGCACCTTTAAGTTTTCATATTTTCTGTGGAGTTACTTGACCAGAAAAAAATCTCATGATAGAAATGCTCTTATCGGGTATCATTGAGTATTTTTTTATACTTATGCACCAAACTCCATGCTAAGCAAGTTACATGCCTCATCTCATTTAATTCACATATCAACTCCATACCATTCATTTATTCAGTCCATCAGTCCTAGGGAAGAAATTGAAGGATACTCAAGAGTTTTAGCTTGAGCATTTAGTTGAGTGGTGGTGAATCTGTGGCACACTGCTGCAGTGGGCTGTTTGTATTACTGAAAGCTCTAAAAGGTTCACCATCACTGATTGAGGTTATGTCATAATTCAGAAAGGAAAGTGTGGGGAAAGTGTGGGGTTGTTAGCTGGTTGGTTGATTTCTTTTATTATGAACTGGGATGAAGGACATCCCAAGTTTTGTTTTGTTTGGTACCAGGGATCGAACTCAGGATCTTGCACTTATGAGGCAGGTGGTGGAACCACAGAGCTAAATCTCCGGCCTCAAGTTTTTAAGCTTCCAGGTTTAAAGATAGCAAGTTGGATATATGAGCCTAACATTCAGGAGACTAGTCAGAGCTGGACACATACATTTGGAAGTTACTAGCACTTTGACTTATTATTGGTATTTAAAGTCTTGGGACTGAATGAGATATCCTAGCAACAATGAAGAAAAAAGAGAACAAGAAAATTTAGCCTGAATTGTAAGTCACTCCAAGATTTAAAGGTTAAGTAGAGAGAAAGGATCCAGCAGAGGAAATTAAAAAGGAGTGGCCAATAAAGTAGGTAGAAAATCAGGAAAGAATGAAGTCACAGAAAGCCAAGAGATGCGAATGTTTCAAGAAGGAAAAAGTGTTCTCCTGTGTCAGTTTATGCTAACAGGTTGTATAGGATGGCAATGGAAAGTGACCATGAAATGACGTAGAAGTCAAGGAGATGAGACATGATTAGAGAGAAATGAGAAGTGAGAAGGTAAAAATAGCTAGAAAATCAAGGCTTAGAGAGAGAAACTAAGGGGCTCAGAGTTTGAATCTAATTCAAGGCTTGAACCCAGTGCATCTGACTTCAAAGCTACATTCACAGACTACCTCTTTATCAGAGAGAGGATGAAGGTGATACCTAGAGTCATCTCCACCCCTTCTATGAGTAACCAAGGCTCATTGGTATCATAAAGCCAATGAGCTGTGAAAATTTTATGATCCAGATAAATAAGGGCTTAAAACTCTGACCATACACACACTGTGGCGCAGAGTGTGCCAGGAAAGGCAATGTCATAGGAAACATTTTGAGAAAGTCTCTGCCAAGTTACACAGTTTAATTATTTAATTATGTGTAGGCCTTTACATTTAATAAAACATTATGTAATACACTCACCCGCTTGATTTCCACAGAAACTCAGTAAGTTGGAAATACTTCCAACATGTCAAGAAGACCCATCTTGATGAGGAAGACAGAAAAAGATTAGTTTCTAGTATGTTTTCAATTAGCCATAAGCTGTTTTGCTCTCTGTCTTCCTATGTACAAATGATTGAAGTTCCAGTAGTATTATACCATGCTTTCATCTACCCATCCATCCACCCACCCAACCATGGCGTCATCCACTCATCCATCCATCCATCCATCCATGGAAACTGCACTGCACACCAGGCTTTGGGTTTGTCTTTGGGATCTCATAATTAAATCCTAGTTCTTATCTTTAAGAAAATTATTTTTGTTGAGATGAGAAAGTCTTAAAATTCTATAAGAGCACCGTTTGTATTATATTATGCCTTACAACACAGTAGTCAATACATGCAGAATTTTGCTTGTCAAAAGAAGCCTTATAGGACCTAAAGAAGGATTTGGGCATTCTCTCAGAGTGATATAAAATGGGTTCATAGATGTATTTCAGATTAGGTTAATGAATTTGACATTATATAGGTAGGAGCAACAAAAAAAAGAGAGTTGCAGGAGATGAGGGACACATTTCTTCATTGTGGAGAGACAGGAGTAAGGGTGTGGGAGGTGAAACAGTATTGTGTGCTTGTGCAGTTGCAATTAGCTTAGCATTACTCAGCACACATTGGAGACAGAGTGTGTAAAGTGGTAAGATTAGGTAGATATTAGTAGTTTTTTTAAAAAGATTCTTTGATGATCCTTTATTATTTTAACAAAGACTTGGATGACATACTCACTCACTGAGTACATGGATGAATCATTTCTTCTATATTTGGCAAAAATAAAAGAGAGAGGAGAGATCCCAGACAGGGTCTAGGGAAGTCCCTAAAATGGAGATGGGGAACCAAGGCTTACCCATCTGCTGACTTCCATAACAGAAAAAGAATTTTCAGGCACAAAGTGAGAGGCATAAAGAGGTTTCATAAGGCAGAATTTAAAGTACACACTCAGAGGAGATAGAATATAGGCCATCAAGAGAGAGGCACACTATAGTGTGGAGCTGGGGATATTTACATGTTTTGGGGAGTAGAAATCTATGGAATTTGTGAAATGTATAGAAAGTCCCATTTTGGTCTTTGTTTACAGGATAGAGGATGGCCCACCCACAGAAAGATCATGGCCCCTTTTGCAGGACAAAGGCAGGCCCCAGTGTGTGTGTGTGTGTGTGTGTGTGTGTGTGTGTGTGTGTGTGTGTACATATGTATAAAATTATATATACATACATGCACACACACAAACTATTTTTTAAAGAGGGGGGGCGACCTAAGATGTTTTCCTAAAGACATTCTGTGAACTCTCTCGGTCTGTTCCTTTATGTTAATGTAATAGCTAATTCTTGTACACAAAAATTATTCCATTGAAACTTCAGGTAAATTCAATGAGATTCATACTATTATTACTCCTATTTTACATATGTGGAAATCAAGGTGTTGAGATTTTAAATAATTTAACCTTAGATCACAAAGCTGGTGTTTAAGTTGAGATTTGAACCCAGACAAATTAGCTCCAGTGCCCTCTCGAGCATCACGTTGGGTCTATTATGCAGTTCTACGAGGTGTGGGCTTTTAAACGTGGGAAATGGAGATCTGCTGAAACTTCACATACCATCACTTCCAAAGAATCTCATGATTCTTTGGATAGAATTCAGGCACTCTCTGGATAGAATTCAGGGTATCTATGAGCTTGGATGGAAAAATTTTACATCTTTATTTATACAAATGTCTAACTATGCTATAATCTTTCCTTAAATTATAAATTTAGGTAGCAAATGTCAGTAGTATTCACGGTACCTGTAACTGAGATATTTTCACATTGCACCAAATTTGTTTCAGGTATCTTGAAATAGCAGTTACACTCATTGGTTCTCAAAATTGTAATAGTTAGTAGACCTGCTGCTAGATCTTATTACTTAATGCATTAACGGAAGCATATATATCATTATATCACAAATTTGACTTTTAGATCTTTCTCTTTATTTGGTACCAGGGATCGAACTCAGGACCTTGGGCTTGTGAGGCAGGCGGCGGCACCACTGAGCTAAAATCCCCAACCTGACTTTTAGATCTTGATAAGCGTCTTTCATTATAATTGATTTCTTTTGTAATTCTCAACATGTAAAATAATTATTAGGGGAAGATATCTATAGTCCTTTCCAGATAGCCAGAAGAATCAGGATATATATATATATATATATATATATACACACACACACACACACATACACACACACATATATATATATTAAATTAAAAACAGGTGTAGTCCAAATTCCCATGTGATACACAAAGCCCTTGGTTCTGTTCCCCAGATAGAACTGTGTAGAATTAACGTTTCCAGTGGTTGGGAACTCTCTATCTAATAAATACTTTTTTGTTCCTTTAAAAGCTCCAAGTTTAAAGAGAAATTCTTTCTTACATTGGGAATTATTGGCACATACTTAAACTTTCTTCTCTACTCCCTCCTTTTAGAATTGCCCTTCCCTCTTGAGCTACATTCCTCTAAAAAAATGTGAACAATTCCTGTCTGGTTTTTGTGAAATCTGTTTTCCTGAAGACCAGGGTATCTTTCTGACTTTTCTTAGACTTTCCACCCCACAGTCTTACAAATGTCCAAAATACAGGGGTAACCCTCTCAGAAGTTTCCTGTCCCTAACACATCACCATGTAGTTTTTCCCTGCATAATTAAGTTGAGTTGCAGTTCCCCTTATTGCTTCCTCAGCCTTCTGAGAGATGAAACTATTGGCAAATCAAGTCAAGAATTTACCAGATACATGCTTTTAGCAGAATGAAACTTTCAGCAGCCATTCAGATAAAGACACCCCTACTCCTACCTCTACCACTTCTGGGTCCTATTTCTGTGCCAGTGTTATTAGCTGTGTTCAGAAGACTTCATGTATCTCTCCTCTCTGATCATTTAGTGTAAAGCTTACTTCCATGATGATATCAGTTGTTTTTCTTGCCTTTTATCATCACCCAAATGGTAACTGTATTTCTACACTTTGCTTCAGGAATTTTCATACAGGTGTTTGCCTTCCTGACAAGTTAGATATATTTCTTTTGAATAAGTTTACCTTCCCACTGCCATCTTACAGTTGGCAACCATCTCTTCTCATCAGGTCACAGTAATTTTTGTTTTCCTTGGCTGTCACTGTGAATTTGCAGCAAAGAAAGAATTTTGAATTCCTGGGGACTATCTGTGCTGCCTTGGGTGTAGCCGTAGAGTAAGAAAGGACGACTATGGCACTACTCAAAGGAAACTTGGCAACAGAAACCCACTTCCCATCACCTTCCCACAGCTGTGAATGCCATTGTCAGGCCGTTTATATCGAACTTTTAAAAAGTGTTTCAAGACAAAAACTGTAGTGGGAGTTGGTACAGGCAGTACTGTTTTTACACTTCTCATTTGTTCTTTGGTATCAGAGATACAAGTTCCATTAAAAAAATGTTAAGAAACAGTTTTACTCCAGATGCCTAAAGAACAGCACTTTTAGTTATTTTTTGACTACAGAGGACTAGAATGTTATATAAAAGGGATTCATCAATACTACTACTTTCTTTTTCCCAGATGTGCTGTTTCCATTTTTAAGTCTTGGATCAAATCTTTCAGGAAAAAGGAGGGGGGAAAAAGGATGAAAAAGCAAAGTACTCAGTTCTAGAATTCCTAATTTTAAATATATACTATACTTTTTTCATAATACTAATAGCATTTCAAGGTATTTTTTAAGTTATATGTATAGAGAACAAATCCATTCCTAATATGATCTCTTTCACTTGTAACTTTTAAAAAAACAGATTGGGATAAAACAGTACAAATTTTAGATGTTAGCAGCTCAAAGCAATAAGGATTTTAATGGCTGTGAATGCCCAAATGGCTGGGGTGTTTGAGTATGGGAGGTAAGGTGCTGTGACACTTCCTGTTACTACTGGATTTTTTTCCCCCTAACACTGGGAATGGAACCCCAGGGACTTCACACTAAACTATATTCCTAACCCTTTAAAAAAAATTTTTTTTGAAAAAAATTCTGAGACAGGGACTTGCTAAGCTGCTGTGTTGTTGAAGCTGGGGTTGAACTTGCAAGTCCAATAATGGTTATAGAACGAGAGTGTTGAATGAGCTATTTACTCTGATATAGTGAAAGATACTGATATGTAAATTGTTAGGGATTTTAGAAATCTTCTTGTCCAACTTGAGCATTCAGAGGGTGAG
The DNA here is from genome assembly GCF_000247695.1 of Heterocephalus glaber. The sequence continues at coordinate 14,271,983 of NW_004624752.1, forward strand.
AACTGGCAGGCCAGAGAAGTTAGTGAATGAGGCAGAGCACAGGCTCACACTGTCAGGCATTTACTCAGTGTGTTGTCTTGAGGGAATTTACTTCTAGAACTGATTTTGGTGAAGTTGTGGATGAGAGGATCCAGAGATTAGGGGAGAACATAGGTAGAGGAAGCAGAGGGAATACAGGCTGCTTTTAATTTTGAGAAATTTGGAAGAGACAAGTATGGTAGTCAGCTGAAAGAGGTCTTTGGTTTTATTTTTTTAGGAAGGAAGATGTTTGAACACATTGATCGGCTGGATGTAGGAGCAGGTTGTGAGGGAAGCCAAAGATGAGCGGGTCAGAGAATTGATGGTGTGGCCCCTGGAGGTCCAGGAGGCCAGGATCAAAGGGAGGGATGGACCTTGAACCATAGGAACATCTCATCTCCTGAAAGACGAGAAAAGGATAAGGATTGTGAATGTGCAGATAAATTTATATTTGAGGGGCAGTTGAAAGAATTTATGTCAGATTACTTCTGTTTTCTAAATCACCAATGAGGCAGTTTTTTTCTTTTGAGAATGGGAGAATCCTCACAAACATCAGCCCTAAATAAAAAGATCTGATTTGAAGTGAAGAGGCCATAACTAACAACATGTAAAGAATTCATACAAGTCACTGAGGAAATAACTCAGGCTGGGAACAATACACATTTGTAGCGGCTTGAATCTGATGTGTATTTTCCTCCATTGGTGCTTTTTTAACTAGTTTTAGGAGGATAAAATTCAAATTATCTATCCAACATTTTCTTGAGACATCAAAAAAATCACACATCAAAGAATAGCAGTACTAGAAGTACTACAGGACTTTAAAAGTATTTACATACAATAGAATGCACACATTTAAACACCATTTGAGTTTGATGAGGTTTTTTGGTTTTCATTTTATTTTTTTCCAGTTCTGGGGATTGAACCCACAGCTTTCAAACTGAGCTATAGCTGTAGCCCTTTTTATGTTTTGAGAAACGGTCTTGCTAAGTCACTGGGCTCCAATTTGTGATCCTCCTGCCTTAGCCTCCCAGAATGCTGGGATTACAGGCATGTGCTACCTCTGGCTGTAGTTTGATGAGTTTTACCAAATGTTTAACACACATGAAACCTTTTCCACAGTTGAGATATGAGACAAATATATTACTAGAAAAAGGTTTTTTTAAAACTTTTTTTACGGATAGCATTCTTTACTCCTCAACATAGGTAAGTTCTATGTGGTATCATTTTCCTTCTACCTAAAGAATACCCTTTAGCATTTCTTGTAGGGCAAATCTGTTGATGACAAATTCTCTCAAGTTTTGCTCTTCTGAAAATGTTTTTGTTTTGCCTTCATTTAAAAAAAAATATTTTCAGTGAGAATAAAATTCTGGGAAGGAAGTCTTGGTTATTGTTGTTGTTTTCTCTACAGTGCTTTAAAGATATTTTTTCATTGTCTTCTGTCTTAAGAGTTTTGCCAAGAAATCCATGGTCAATCTTTTCTTTATTCATTTATTCAGAATCCCTTTAGGTCAGAAGACACAAGTAGTGAGTCTTATTCTTTATCTGCTTTAAAGACTTGCTCTTTATTCCTAGATTTTAGCAATTTGATTTTGATGTGCCATGGTATATTTTCTTGGGTATTTATAATGCCCAGGGCTTTTTGAACTTCCTAAATCTGTAGGTTCATAGTTTTCATTAAACTGAAAAAAATTTAGGCCATGTTTTTCTTCCACTGTTTTTCTGCCTAAACATACATTTCCTCTGATATTTCAATTGCATATGGTAAATCACATCTGCCAAGTCACCGAGGCTTTGTTCATTTATTTTTTGCAGAGTTTTTGCTCTTTGTGTTTTATTTTAAAAAGTTTGTATAGATATGTCCTCAAGCTTCATGATTTCTTATTTTTTAGTGTTTAATCTGCTGTTACATTTTATCTGGAAACTTTTCATTTCATATATTGTATTTTTCATCTTTATATTTTATTTGATTTTTTTTACCAGATTGGGGTCTTATCCAGGTTCATGATGTCTTATGTAATGAACTGAGCAGGACATCCAAGAGCTGCAGCAGGATCACTGATTTATTTGAAAGGAAAAAACAAGATACACCCCAGAGTGGGAGGGACCAGTGAGAAGAGCTCCTCGTCTGAGGGGATTGGTGTTGGGGGTTTGAGTTGGGATTGAGAGTTTGGTCTGAGGTATGACTCATGCCCCTCATGCTTGACTCACCCCCTACCCCAGTAGAGCTTTTGACCTTTTATGGCCCTTATAGGATTGTCATGGCATCCAAAGCCCATAGGATGGATCACATCTACATAGTTGGCAATTTGTAGTTAGGGTTGGGGTTAGCCAAGGTTGCAGAAGACTGCACATCCAGAGATTTACTTGTAAAAGTTAACTGGTTACCTTTTTCTGTTTCTGTTGTGTTTAGACCTCGGCATCCTGGTCCTGGGCTAATGTTGATCTAGTCTGAGAAAGCAGATCTAAGGTGGGCCCTACCTTTTTCCAAAGCTGTTTCCTTGGTTACCTTATGTCTCAGATCTATCCCAGGAAGTAGGCTTTAAGGTGAGTGGACCCTCCCTTCTTTCTCCAGCCTTTTCTGAGTACCACCTGCCTAGATTCTTTTCTATATTTGTGTTTTCCTTTGAATAACCTTTTAGATGTCTTTTTTGGGAAATTCCATCATGTTGGCCAGTTGTGGGAATGTTTGCATTGAGTAATGTTTTTCTGGTTATGGATCATATTTTTCTGTTTCTTCAGATGGCTACAAGTTTTCTGTTGGGTGATGGATATTTTTTCTTCTTCTTTTTTTTTTTTGGTACCAGAGATCGAACTCGGGTCCTTGTGCTTGTGAAGCAGGCCACGGAACTGCTGAGCTAAATCCCTGGCCTGATATTTTTACTTTTATATTGTTGTTTTTTAAAATTTTATTTCTTCCTTTAAAAACTGTTGGACTTTGTTCTCTGAGGCAATTAAGTTTCTTACTGATCAGTTTGGTCTCCTCAAGATCAAATCTTCTCTACATTGTATAAGAGTTGCCCATTCTCCAGGGTGAGCATGCATCTAATACTAAGGCATGAGCCTTCTGAGGTCTCTTGAGTCCTGGCTTTCAACACTTAGAAGCTCTAAAAACTGTTCAGTTGATAGGCCCTATTTATTTGCTGTTCCAGCCTTATAGAATTTCACTCTAAGCATCCATAGCTTTGTATTCAGCAACAGACTAGGAGACTACAGATTTTGGGAACTATTTCTCTGCATATTCTCTTCTACTCTCTGGTTCTCTGATTCACAAATACCAGTTACCTGGTCTCCTGAACTCCAATGTCTGCCTTCTTAGCTTAGCAAAACCATTGTGCTCTGTTGGGTTTGCTTTGTCTGCATCACTGTCCAGAAAGTATCTCTAGGCAGAAAGCCAAGACAATCACTGGGCTCATCTTGTTTGTTCCTCTCCTGTCAAGGATCACAGTCCTTGCTTGCCTGCTGTCCAGTGTCTGTACACAGTTGTTTCAAGGATTTTGTCCGTAATTTCTCATTATGAGGGTAGATCTGGTCCCATGACTAGCAAAACAAGTTTCGTGAACTGACATTTTTAAAGAAGCTTTTCTGACACAGGTCTATCAACATGATAATAGTTAAGTCATCAAAATAGATCTGTGCCATTGTTTTAAAATTACCTGATCAAGAAGAACATATTCTTTCCCCATCCAGAACTGTTTATTATCATAATACTTTACTGTTGAAAGTAGGATGCCAATGGCTTGAATAAGAGGGTGAAGATCAGAGATAGTATGAACAATGGAGAAGGAATTAAGCAACATCTGGCTGATAAATCAAATTTCACAAAAATTATTTTCAGTTTTTATTTAACATAAGGTCATAAAGCACTCTAGAAATTTTAAAACATGGAAATATAGTTAACATATGAAAAGTCCTGGGTTCAATCCCCAGTACTACCAAAAAGTGAGGGGGAAGGAGAGTTAGTATATCATAAAACTCACCTTTTAAACATGGACAATTAAATGGTTTTCAGTATATTCAGAGTGTGCAACCACCATCACTGTCTAATTACAGACAATTTTCATCACCCTAAAAGGAAGCCCCATATCTATAGTAGTTACTTTTCATTTTCTCTTCCTCTTCCAGCTCCCGGAAACTACTGGAAACTACTAGTCTACTTTCTTTCTGGATTTGCTTATTGGCCTTTCAGATAAATAGAATCATACAGTGTGTGGCCTTTCAATTAGCATAAAGTTTTCAAGATTCGTCTATGTTACAATATGTATTATTTTACTCCATCTTATGCCTGTTCCACTATATAGATATACCAGCATTTTGTATATTCACTCATCAATGGAGTTGAATGGGTTGTTTCCATTTTTTGGTTTATTGTGAAAAATGTTACTCTATAAACATTCATATACAAATTTCTGTGTGGAAATGCTATCATTTCTCTTAGATAGATACCTAGGGGTCAAGTTGTTGAGTTACTTGATAAATGTTTAACTTTTTTTTTTTTTTTTTGGTACTAAGGATCGAACTTGGGACCTTGCACTTGCGAGGCCCACAGTGGAACCAATGAGCTAAATCCCCAGCCCAGTGTTTAACTTTTTGATGAATTGCCAAACTATTTCTCAAAGAGACTGTCATTTTACATTTCCATCAACAATGTTTGAGAGTTCCAATTTTTTCACATTCTTGCCAACACTTGTATTGTCTATCTTTCTGGTTATAGATATCCTAGTGTGTAGAAAGTGGTATCTGAGTTTTTATTTGCATTTCACTAGTGACTTAATTTCACTTTTTGGGTCATCTGTATATCTTCTTTGAAGAAATTTTCCATTGAAATTTTTCGTTCCTTTAACTGGGTTGTCTTTTTTATTTTATAAGATAGATAATACAAGTATTTAACTGAAAGTAAAGTAATATAACCATTATAACTTTGTGAGAGAAATCAGTATTTAATATGAAGACTTTTTGAAGCATGTATAGCAATATAGCTTAATCAAAATGCTTTGAAAATATCTCATCATATGTAAGTATGAACTCAGAATGGATCAAAGTCCAAAATTTAGAAGCTAAAAGGATAAAACTCTTAGGAGAAAACATAGACATAAATCTGCATGACCTTGAATTAGACTGGGTTCTTAAGTATTATTGATATAGGGGGAATAGATGTAACTTTTAAGTATAGTCACCCAGGTAATATTGATTAAGTGGAGGATCAAATGGGAAAACAAGTTACATACAAGGAATTTTTAATTTAGAATATCAATCAGGGCTATCTCTAGGGGAAGTAGTGCCTCTTTTTTTTTTTTATAGTGCTAATCAGTAAATGTGTCTTAATTGTTTTTTATGTTGGCTCTTTGCTGTGTTGGCTCCCTGGAGGGCTGGCACCTTGAGGACTGGGACCTTAAGGGCTGGCACCTTAAGGGCACCCTTGTCTTACTGTCTGTAAGATATCTAGTTAACTTATCTATCTACATTATTATGGCAAAAGCACAAAGAATGAAAGAAAAAAGATGAATAAGACTTCATCAAAGTTGAAAACTCCTGGGCTTCAAAAGACACCAAGAAGACGAAAGACAATCTAGAAAATGGAGAAAATATTTATAAACCATTTTCAACAACTCTGCTCTAGAAGACGGTTACACATATTTATTTTTCTGGCTATAAAGGGTATTTAAATACCTATAAGAATCAATGAAGTGAAAATCCCAAACTTTCTTAAATCAGGGTAAATATTTAGAATGAACCAGGATCATTAGATTTTTAAAAAAATGAATTATTTAAAATTTGCTATTTTACTTATCTACATCGAAATGACTTTGAAAAAGTATCCTCTTTTAGCAATAAGATTTTCTCCAAATGGTTTTTAGGTAGATAATTTAAAATCATTATTGTATTTCATCAAGTGCATGGGCAACCCATTCTCTATTAACTGTTTTCTTTTTGTTTTAAAATGCTATCTTTTAAGTAAATTCCAAATTGATTTATCTGTACAAGTATGACTTAATATTTGAGTTAACGCTAGTTCATTTTATTGGCAAGAGCTGCAAAAGTGATTTTTTCCCCTCTCTTGTGGTCATTTTGTAATGCTCTTTTTACCCAAAGGATATTCAGTTGTATTAAAAGAGCCATTTATAAAAATTTGTTACTTCTCTAAATGTAAGTTTCTAGCTTCACTTAAGTCATTTATATTTTTACTTTCTAAAATGAGTGAATCAAATGGAAGAATTCCATTAAAAATGTGTAGCCTAAAAGAACAAAAAAATCATGAGTACTTGGCAAAGAGATATATTTATCTGGATGAGGGAGCATTTGGTGAATGTAAATAATGTAAGTAATGATGTTTTGAAAATTACACCAACATACCATTTAGTGTTCTCCGGTACTTTCTGGGGAACTCTCCTGTGACTTTGATCTTTAAGCTGGTCTTTGGTCCACAATGCAAATCCTAGGTGCTGGGACAGATTGTCATGTGAAACTATTCCAGTAGAAAGAAAGCAATGCAAATACCTAATTATGGAAAGGAAAGAATAAGGAATACTTAAGCTCTCAATTTAAATATGCAGGGCATTTGGTTATTTTCTTTGTCAATGTAAGAGAATTTCTTGTTATAGGATGTTAGCTGAAGTGGAGAGGCTTTAAAAGGTCCAAGTATGATATTAAGAACAGTTAACATTTAAGAATCATTAAAAGTCCTTTTCCCTATTTTTCAAACCATATGCTAATCATCAGTTGGAATCAGGTATTTCCTCTCATGGAGTACTCTTCCATAGTTAAGTAAGAGATAGAGTTTCCTTTGAAGTATATGATCACTGCTTGTTATAGGGGAACTGACAGGGAAAGGCATTTATTTTTTTTTTCCTTATAGAAACTTAATTTAATGGTTCATGGGAATGATATTTATTTTAAGCTGTTATATTAAATATACTATTTCCCTAGGACTGTATTTCCACTCATTCTTAGTATATTATCCATTATTTTACTTAATTACTCATTTATTTAACTCAAATGCTCTCATTCACTCAATAAATTTAATCAGTAAGGATTTATTGAGTGGTAGTAACCAGTAGTAACTGGGCACTGAGGTCTGTGTTATTCTCAGGGAGAGAGAGATTGTTGGATTATTTTTGGCTTTAACAAGGAAATGGGATGAGTGTACAATGGGCCACTGTATTCAAAACACAGAATCGTGTGAGCTTTCTTAGACAGGAACTATACTGCATTTATCTTTGTATCTCTCCAGTTATATGAGAGGCACTCAGTTGCATTTTTGTTGAACTGAATAGAATCCTAGGCTATTTGACGTGCAGATGCATGCCAGAGATCATCCAGTCCAGTGTCTCGTCTAAGAGGTACACAGAGGTGCCCTGGAACCTGCCAAAAGTGAGATAATGAGTTATATTTCAACTAGAGCAGTCTCCCTTTTGTTTATTGAGCTTCTGTATAAGGGCTTTTTAAAAAATAGAGGTGTCTAGTACTTAAAAATTTTGAAAATTATTCATAATTTATTTACTTTATTTTCTAATTTCTGTCATTTTACAAATGAGGCAAATCTATTTTTCAGCAATCTACATCAGTTACTCATTATTTAATCTTTCTAAGCAACACAGTTCAAATCATTTCCTCTGCCTTTAATTCCTCTAATTCTTCTCATTCTTCTTCCTTTTTTATTTTTCTTTTTTGATTATTGTTTAAAAAAGAAAGGGGTGTAGCATGACAGCCTAAAAATAATTTTCCCATAAAATGATGAAGCCATAAAGTAAAAAAGCCTTTGAAGATCTCTAGCAAGCTATGTCAGTGTCTGTAATGTGAAACTGCTTGAGGTCTCTTCAGTGCTGTGTGCCCTCACACTGTGAATGAATTCATTAAAACAATGCAGAATTCATCTGCAGCAGGAAAAATAAGGAAACTAATTTTTAAATGACTAAGAACTGAGGATAAAATTCTCCCTTAATTTCCCCGGTTTAATGGAGTACACATACATATGCTATCAGCTCATCTTTATCATTAAAAACAAGTTAGGACTGAGCACATGCACAACCATATCAAGGCTTGTCAATTAAAAAAATCAACCCAAGAAAGATGTTTTGGAGATTATTAAAACTGTAGGTTCCCATCAAAGGTGAAAGGAGAACCAGAGAACAAAACATCAGCCAATGTTGAGATCTTTATTATGAAACAAAGCAAAATCTCCTTCTCTAGGTAACTTGGCATTGATATCTGCTGAAAGAGATGATTTGCCTGATTATGTGTCATATGCTTAAAGCTGGGTACTGTAGGCTTAAGTCAAAAAGACTGAATCAGAAATTTGAAGGCTGTAAAATGACAACACTAAGTGTCATGAGAGGCATACCTCTTTCTAAGCAGGAAATTACAGAAAATACTAAAGCATTTTTCCCCTTACAACTGGAATTGGGGATTTTCTTTTTAACTTCAGAGAATGGAATGCAACCCTCTGATTGACTGTTGTCTTCAGTTTTCAAAAGTGTTTCATACTGCTGAAAAATTGAAAGGCACAGTTGAGCAAAAACATTATTTGCAAATTCCAGAAGTCTGTGAACTTCCTTTTCTTCACAAATGCTGTTGACTTCAACTGAGTATTTTTCAATTCACGTGTCCATCAAAATTTATGTAGATGAAAAAAGTTTCTAAGAAGTTGGCAGAGACCACATAATTGCAGAAGAACACAGTACAAACATAAAGAAGTAAAGGTGGTCCTCATGACAACTTGTGTAATAATGGGCCAACCATGCCATTTTAGTAGTGAAAAGTCGAAGTATTCAAAACCAAGCATTAGTGGTGTTCCATGAGTAAAATGACTGCAAAAGTGGCAAGGAAGGAGGAGATAGGCAGTGGGCAAAAGAACAGCAAGTTGCAGAAAAGTTGTTGAGGCAGCATTGGGAGAGATGGAGGGTGAAGATTGGATGGATGGCCAGGATAAAGAATTGACAAAGCATTTACCGAGAGGGAAATGAGTAACACAAGTAATATATAGCAGGAACAGAGATGAGTTGGCATAGACCCTTTCTCCCCTTTCCTCCTTTATTACATTTCATCACACTATGAACCAAAATGGTATGAGTGAACTGTTTTTACAGTGAAAACGATGACCACCCATGCAAGATATGTGTTTGCTAAGTGTCTAAAATGTATACTGCACATGTCTTAGCAAGAAAGAATGTCTTATTCTAATCCAAATACATCATAATTTTAGTTGTATTTATTGCATAAATTCCCTAAAGGACAATTCATCTTTGGTTGTACAGACATATTTTTCAATTTTTTTTTATTAAGATCTGTCCCATTTTTTTTGTAAACATTTTTCTAATAATCATTTAAAAAGTTTTTGGTCAAAATTGAATATTTGTATTATTTTTAAAAGTCAGGGCCAGGGGTTTAGCTCGGTGGTTCCACCACCTGCCTTGCAAGTGCAAGGTCCCGAGTTCACTCCCTGGTACCAAAAAAGAAAAAACAACCCCCCCCCCTCAAAAAAAGTCAAATAGGCTTGCAACAAAACTTAAGGCAAAAGCAAGCAAAACAGTACCTCTTTCAAAATCTGCTTTCTGCAGGGATGGCTTCTTTCAATAGAAAGTTTATTTCCCTTTTTTTAAACACTGTGCTTATATGCCATTGCATTTCCATTTTACACACACACACACACACACACACACACACACACCAGTTTTCCCCGGAACAGGATGGACAGTTTTCCATATATGAACAGTAAGTTTGCTTTTAGAGCTCTCTCTGAGTGCTGTTCTGCTAGGTGACTAGAATTCTTTCCTCGTTTCTGCAAGAGTTCTTATGATAAGTGGCACTGGCCCAAACACATCCCCAAATCAATTTTAGCAGAATATAAAGCTCACAAACCTGGACCTAGACTCTGTCCCCAGGTTTTCTGGGAGAAAATTTAGAAACTATTTGCTAATTTGGATAATGTTATTGTTATTCAGAGTTCATCCATCTAATTTGAGTCACATCTGTGACTGCTTAGCCGAACTGGGAGCCTCCGCATTAAGCTCTATCTTCATTTGCTCAGGGGACACATGGTGTGTGTAGGAGCCATCATGCTTTGTTTTTACAAATCAAACTCTTAATTAATTACTGAACATACTGCAATTCACTAATCAAGCTGTATTTTTGAGACATTTCTGACTGATAAATATCTAGTCATCTGGCTTTGCAACATATCCTCTTGTCCTTGCTTTAGACAAAAATGGTGAGAGCCATCAGAAATGTTTCTTTTTATATTTGATTTGTTCATCATCATGCACAAGCTTGGAAGAAAACAATTTTCCATTGAACCCTGTCTATATTTCTCTAGCCTATATGGAAGGGCAGTGCTTTCAAGTCAAAGGAGGTAACTGAATGCAAAATCATGAAGACTTGAAATCAAATTCTGGTATTGACATTTCTAGCTGACTAAAGTTGAAATCTAAGCTTTCTATTTGTACAATTTATTTTGAATTAAATGAGAAAAACCATAAAGCACATAGTACTATATTTGGCATCTACTAGCTGTGAGATTTCTGATCATTTATTAAGACTAACAAATATTTATTGAATTCCTAAAATTTCTGGCCATGAAGAAGCAATGTGGACATGCTAGACATAACATTTCTTCACATGAGGCTTATACTCAGGGCAGGGAGGGGAGTGTTCATAATAAACCAGAAATAAATAAGCTAAATTTGCATGTACCTTACAATCATTCTCTTGCTCTTTTTTGTTTGTTGTTTGTTTTGGTTTTTTGTAGTTCTGGGGATTGAACCCAGGGCTTCTGCACTGAGCTGCATTCCCAGACCTTTTTATTTATTTTTATTTTGAGAGGGGCTCACCAAGTTGCCCAGGCTGGGTTTAAACTTGCAATCCTCCTGCCTCAGCCTCCCAGAATGCTGGTATAGGTGTGTGGCACCATGGATTCTATTTGATTTATAGATAATTGTGTACTTACCTCACTTTGATGAAAAGTTTTGAAGTTATACCCTCCTCTCGATCAAGAGCACTATTATGCATAATAGGAAATGTCTGTTGCATAAATAAATGAAGAAAGGTAAAAAAAAATCTCTAGCCTAGCTATATATTTAGAATAGTTTAGTACTTTATAGGAATATTGTAGTATTTCAGTTGCAGAATTAAAAAATATTTTTTTGAAATTCATGAAGAAGCAGTACAGTGCAAAAGTTCAGAAGACTTAAGTGCTCTGCACTTGGATTTCCAGGGTACAAATTGCAACACACCAGTTATGAGCTTTGTAAACTGACCTTTCTGTGCTTCACTTACCTCAAAAGGAAAATGTGAGTATAAAACACCATATTAATATAGGTAAATTCAAAGATTTATTTCAGACAGAGCATTAGGAGCAATGCCGGGCACATGGTAAGCATCTAATAAATATCAGCCATTTTTCTTTAACAAGAGAGCTGTTTCTCAAACAAGAATCCTAGGAGTCTTCTATAGAAGAAGTATAGATTTTTAAAATTTTTATATTGCTAAAAAATTTTTTTAAATATTAAAAATTACCTTATTTTGGAAGATCTGTTGAGCAGTGTCAGAGCCCATATTTGAACTTACACTTAAAGTTGCTTAATGATCACTCAACATGATAGTATTAACTTGTGGTTTCTCCATGTATTCTTGGAGTTTCAATTTTCTCAAGACTGAGATACACTATTTTAGAACATCAACAATATAGGTGCCATAGGTCATATAATACAGTACAAAATTCAGACTATACTTATGGTCATCACTGGGGATATGTCCCAGTTCTCTTGGACTCTTGTCTTTAGGTCATATCATAGGATTTCACTGCTTGGTCTTGTTTGGGCTCAGATTGTTGTGAGCTGAGTGGCAGGGAATGGACTGTGGCTACTTTTGGCCAATAAGTAATGAGTAGTGTGGACATGTTCTTTGTGTAAAAGTGTAAATTGCTAGTGAAGAATCAGAAACCACTTGTGGTGTTTTTGCTGTTAATTGGCTACAACCCCAAGCCTCTTTGTCAACTCAAGCTGGACATGCAACAAATGTAAGAGTGCATTTGTTGACTTAAGCTATTAAGTGGCATTTTTGTCACCATCACATTTTGAATTGTATATACCCTTGTTTCAGCTGCTATGCCTGAAACATGATAATAGTTCCTGTGTACATCAGAACCAAGCCGGTTTCCTAGTGCAGCCTTTTCCTCTTGGTTTATGCCCTGCCAAACAATAATGTAACACTGAAGTAATGTGAACTCTCCATTACTATTATCTTGGACTTGGGCTCAATTGGTGTCTTAACTGCTTTCCTCATCACTGGGACAAAATATCCAACACCCGCAACTATGGGACAGTGGTGGCGAACCTTATGGTACATGTGCTGCAGCCAGGTGTTTTATTATCACTGAAGGCTCTAAAGGTTCACCATCACTTATAGGAGGACAGATTTATTTTTCTCAGGTTTTCAGTCCATGGTCATCTTGCTCCACAGCAGAAAAGGCATGGTGGAGGGGCCTGGCAGAGGAAAGATGTTTACCTTGTGATAGCCAGGAAGCAGAGATTGAAAGGAGGGGTCAGAGAGGAAGATACACCATTCCAGGTCATGTCCCCAGTAACCTGCCTTTTCTGACCATCTGGCTCAGGATAGCGCATTCAGCTTTGAACTCTTCAGTGAATTAACCCATAGATGAGTATCCAATCATCTTACAAAAGCCCCCTCCCCCACCCCCATACATGAGTCTGTGTGGGACATTCTAGATTTAAACCATGAAAGTTGGTAATGTCATCAGGTTCTGGTTATTCCCTAATCAGTGAGGAGAATAATAAAACACCTGCAGTTTCTACCCTCTCACCAGATGCTAGGGCAACAATAAAGGATTCACACTTGTATTTCCCCAAGAGAGCTGGAGAACTGGACTGGAAAGAAACTAGTATTATTTGTCAAGAGGGTCTCACTCAGCCTGATACTCACTCTGCTCACTCCCAGCCTGGTTCCCTATAGAGTTACCTGGTGCTGGAGGCAACTTGAAGCAGACTGAGAGGCCAGTGGTTTCTGTTAAATAGTAATGGCCTCATGCCCCATTTCCTGGTCATGATTCTCAGCAAAGGCTGTGATCCTTTAGAAGTCATATTTTCCTGTGTTACTCTTAGTTGATTACAAGATCCAACTGAGCCCACTGGAGGCAATTTGAGACTCTTTAAAAAGAACAGGTCTTCTAGGCAGTTGCCTGTAGAGCTGCTCAGTGAACAAGTGTAGGGCTAATGGGAAAATCAAATGGTCTAACAACTCTCTTTTTCCCTAAAATTTAATATGGGCTACATGCTCTTTGTCCCTCAGCTTATTGTCTAAATCCTTCAGAGATATTTGGATATTAGATTCCAAAAGATGGGAGTTTATATCCCAACATTTTCTCATGGCAGAATTGAACGCAAATAAAAATATTTGACCACAACCAGAAATTCAACTTCATAAACCACCCACACTATATGTTCAGTCTGAAACAAGTACTTCAAGAAATTTACCCCTCCCAGATATTAAAAAGAATTCTAGCTCATAACTAATACTCTGAAGCATGAACACTGCAGTGACATTCTTTCTTGGCATCATTTAGTATATGCGACATTAATACATTCGCAACTTTTTTTTCTCAAGGCATTTATGTGAGCAAGTCACTGTATTGTATGAAGTAGGGGGAGTAGGAAAAGTAAGATTGGAAAATACAATGGGGACATGGCTATAAAAGGTGTTTTTTTTTTGGTACCGGGGATCAAACTTGGGTCCTTGCGCTTGCACAGCAGGCAGCGAAACCACTGAGCTAAATCTCCGGCCCTATAAAAGATTTTTAAGACAAAGCAAAGAGTTTGGATTTATCTTAAGGACAATGGTTGGTTGTTTTTTTTAAAAGATAGATTGACACAAGATATGGGTTGGTGATTCCAGTAAGATTTGTGCAATAGGATTTGTATTTAAAAGTTATCACTCTTGCCAAGGCACATTTGAGAAGAAGGATTGGCAGCTTTGACTTGAAGAGAAAGATTTAGTATAGTGGCACTGGTTGGGCAGTCAACATAGAGGTGAGCATTGAAGTTACTAGATGGTTGAGATAGCAGAGCAATTGCATGGAGAGAAGAGGCCCAAGGGCAGAACCAAGAGGAACATCTGTCAGGGCCAGGGATTTAGCTCAGTGGTTTTGCTGCCTGCTGTGCAAGCGTGAGCGGTCAAGTTCGATCCCCCATACTAAAAAAAAAAAAAAGAAAAAGAGGCACATATGTCTTCAAGAGCCTGGCAGAAGAGTGGGTGAGAAAAACTACAGAGTATCAAGGACAGATATACCAGGACAGAGTGCTACCACAGAGCCTAAGGGAGGGATTTTCTTAAAAAGCACTATTGTCAAAAGCTTAAATCCGGAGGTCTCTGCTGCAGCAAGGAGTGTCAGTGTACCACAATGTGAAAAATCATATTGTGTTAGATTGACAAGTAAAAGAAAAGTGCAGATGTAGAAGAACAGTGATAGATGGCTCTTTCAAGAAAGTGGGCTTTGCAAGAAAGCATAGAAAGAATAGCTGGAACGAGACATCGTCTCACAGAAGTCTTTGGTTTTACTGCTAGTTTTAAGTAAACTATAGAAAAGAATAACTAGCAGATATAGTGAAAAAAGGAAGAAGTAATTTTGTAGGGAATAAGTGGGAATGAAGTCTGGAGGTCAAGTGGAGAAATTGCTTTTGGACATTAGGGACTATACCTATTGTACTGTAATTGAAAGGAAGAAAGGATGGCTGTGGATACACCTACATTTCTAGGTTTTGTAGCAGGCAACTGAGGGTGTTTTTATATTTCAGCCATTTGGATTAGGAGGTAAAATCATCTGTTAAAATTCGGTGAGGACATTGAAGTTGGAAGGTTGAGGAAAGTGGAGATTCTTTGAAACAACTGCTGTTAGAGCTTATAGTCAAAATATGAAGGGCCTCTTTTCCAATATGGGGATGACTATATCTGGCTCACAATTAATGTCAATATGATAAGTTATACATGATTGGTACAAGATCACAATATATGGTAGTTTTTGTTATTACCAATATTATCATTTTCCTTCTCTAGTTTTGTGCCACAACAATAATTCTAGCTTTTTTCTAGATCTACCTCTTCCCTTCAGTTGGATCCATTTGGTTTCTCTTAGTTTTCTCCCAGGCTCTTGGTTTTCTCCCAGGCTCTTGGTTTTATTCTTCTTCCCCAGCTTGGTAGTTTTTCATAATGCCTCTTGATAGTGTCCAATGTAATATGGACTGGCCCCCAGTGTGTCTCTTTCTGATTCTTTTCCTGTGGAGACAAGTCTTCACTTTTCTCTTGTGCTATCTTCAGAACCCAAAACAATATGGAATCCAAGAGCATTCTGTATCTCACCAAAGCTTATTTGCAAGTGAAATCCAATAATGGCCTTGAGTTCAAATAGTGTAACTCTATAAAAATAATCAGATTAGCAAATCAGATTTAATCATGTATAACGTTTTTTGTTTTTGTTTTTGGTACCAGTGATCAAACCCGGGACCTTGTGCTTGCGAGGTAGGCGCCAGAACCACTGAGCTAAATCCCCGGCCCTAATCATGTATAATGTTATAAAGCTAAAAATCTTAGAGATGTTTACGCTTCTAGCATGCAAAATGGGCCATTTTGTCTTTATATTTGGAATTACCAAGCTGTATCTTGGGTCAATCTGTCTTTAAAAAGAAACTGAAAAAACAGCAAAACCTTCCTTTTTGTAAAAACTAAAATGAAAGTTGTTCTTCTGTTTAAACTGCTGTCAAGAGAAACATCTGTCCATTTGTCCAGTACCTTTCTCCCTTCTTGGAGTTCTTAGCTTCATCCCAGGATCTTCTTATGCTGTGTGTCAGGAATTCTGGGGTCTTGATTTTCTCTGTATATCTGAGAACACGAGGCAGACATCCTGTCTTCTCTCCACTCCTTCCCCTTATTTATTATCTCTGTCAAGGTTTGTCCACATCCTGCCCCCAGGACCCACCCATGTCCTGCTCTTCTCATTTCCAAGTGAACAATATGAAACTGAACATTGTATGGGATGGCAGAGTAAAAAGACCCACCAGAAATGATTACTGAGCACCAAGGAGAAATTTGACTCTCTCTTCAGTAAATGGCAAGCCCTATTAGACTGGCGATCCCATACCTTGTTTCATGAGGCTGACTGTGCACATATCAAGCCCTAAAACTCTCATAACTCCTATTGTCACAGCATTTTCAAGGGTATCGAGTATGTATTCCAATTTGATTATTAAAGCATTTGGCCTTTATCAGTGCTGGCTGCATAGGGAATCGTGTTAAAGTCTATTATACTGTTAAAAGTACAAAGCCTGGCAGAGGGCAACCATAAATACACCAAGAACATCATCAGCTTCTCTATTTCAGTGACATTTGTTTGAAAGAAACTGGGGATGCAGGTACAAAATGGCTGAGTGATTTTTTTTTTCCTGACCAACAGAGCTGCTCGTTAGCAACTTGAAAGGACGCCTAGATCCAAAATAGTATTAAACAAGTGTTTCTTCAATATGAGATCATTATGTTTCTCTTCTAAATCCAAATACTAATTGCAACCTTGCTGTGAGCATACAATATTAGGGCCATCATAGCCATGGCAACAGAATGCAACATGAAGTGGAATCCTATCATCTGCACAGCGTTGTTAGTGGTTTGGGTGGCAGATGAGCACTTTCTTAACACCTCTAATGTCCAACCCCAAAAGAGGGAATTGCACTGCATACCTCTAGGCAGTTTTGCCACACAAGTTCTGTTATCTTTGAACATTTGTATATCTCTATAATTAATTTCAATACAGGATGGTTTGTTAATCCATAAATACAAGCACAAATTAAAATTTCAACAGGCACTTTACAATGGCCATTTACATTTCAAAATTAAACCCATAATAAAAACTTTTGTATACTTATAATTGGACTGATTTTTAACACCCAATGATAAACATCTATGTAAATAGCCTCCCAAAGATTTTACACTTAAGAAAAAAGAGCACTTTAAATGAGCTGCTTAAAGTCACCTTCTCTGCTTTGCATGATAATTGTAATGCAAAATAATAAACAGCACAGGGCACCGGAGTACAACACTTCTAGGATGATAGGGTGTCATTTATATGAAGATAATTAGGCATTTAAAACCTACCAATACCAATTTTAAAACCTACCAATTAAAAAAAAACAGTGTGCTTACTGTAAACTCATTGAAATAAATTTCCATTTGCCTTTGCTGTGCTTTCATTGCAAATATGTCCACAGCTTGTTCAGCCCCAAGGACTCTGTTTTTGTGTGTAGGAAGTGAGGTGCACATTAAGAGTTCATAACCCAACCTTTCTATAAAAACAAAAAAGTATTTTTCAGAGGTTTTGTGTAAACATGTGAACCATATGCCATTGTTAAAAAGAAAGGAAACAGTTGTGTTGGCGGAAAGACTTGTTACTGTTAGGAAGATTGGAGGCGGGAACAGAGAACTCCTTGAGCATTTTCTCCTAGATTGTACTGGGAAGAGCAAAGCAACAATGGGATCTGCTATTGACATTCAGAAGCAAATGCATTGGGATCCTTTTTCCCAGTTAATGAAACAAAATTCACCTTCTCAAGAATCTACCTGAAAACGGTCCATAAAATTCTTGTAAAAAGAATAAGGGAATTATATAGCTTTAAACATGACACATAATTTAAACTGCAAGAAAATGTTAACACTTGACTAACAGATATCTCAGTAGAGTTTTTGTTTTACCATTGTGAGTTCTGCATTCGTTCATTACTTCACTTATTTATCAAACATTTATTAGTCACTTTGTGATAGGGATTATACTAGATAGATACTGGCAATTCATACATGAATTAAACTCTGCGATGAAAGGTACATGTAAACAAGTAATTTCAGTAAAATAGAGAATTATGAGTTCCATACAAAGTACAATGCAAACAGAAGAAAATGACTAATTTTGCTCTGAAGTAGGATTTCCTGATAATAGGTAATGTTTGAACGAAGCGTTGGAGGGTAAACATATTTGTTGGAGAATGAAAAGAGGAAAATTAGGTAAAAAATCTGGAAGTTTAGAAGCACAGTCATCAAAACGTTGGATTTTGATGCCTGCAAGTACTTATGTCTAGAACACAGGGTGTTTGGAGTATATTCAGTGTTTCCTTATTTACCATTCCATTAAATCTTTCTTCTTCAGCCTGGTCTACAAAGCCTTTCACACAAGTTTAGGGGGAGATTGTTGACTGGAATACTTTTAGTCAAACCCAGAAGAATTATTTTGGGCATAGCTGGATTTAAGTGCTCAGAAGAATGTGTCTCTATGTCTTCCAAGAATTTGCTTCTCCCAATGTTAGTTCTGTTCTTAAGGTTGCATTGTATGAACCTACCAAACCCAGCTGAAATTTGGATTTGTATAAGGAAGGATTCCCTCCTCCCAGGAAATAGGAAAAATGTTTTTTTCTGAATTGTTCACTGACTTCTCAAAGCTATTTACTGAATGAAGTTGTTTTATACATACAAGGTAAAAACAATAACAACCAGTATTCTTAACTATGTGATGGGATGAATTCATGAATTCATTCAATAATGTCTCTTGGATGCATGCTAAGTGCCAGCCTTATTTCAGTGATCTGTGTAAAATCTTTGACACATTTTTAGTTTTTGAACTTTGTACTTTGTTTTATTGTCTGTTGAGTAATATTTTCCAAAATGTAGAACACATACTTCTGAGAATTCTGAGGTTATTTTAGACCCAGAATTAAAAGATGTTGAATCAAGCAACGCAAATGTTATTTCCCCTTCAGTTCTTTCAGTCTTCTGAATTATGTCAGCAGAAAAATCTGTCTGGTACTTGGGTATCTCTAATACTCTTCTTTTTTTTTTGGTACCAGGGATTGAACTTGGGACCTTGTGCTTTTGAGGCAGGCAACAGAACCACTGAGCTAAATCCCCAGCTCTAATATTCTTCTTAACAAAGAGAACAAGACTTTGGTTCTAGAACTTCTGAGATGCTCAGTGACTGGCTGAAATTCATTCACAGTCTTTTAATTATTTTATAAATTTTTATTTCATAAATTTTTATAAAATACTTATATAAGTTTAATATAATTAGCTTAGAAACATCTTTCATATGAAAGTTTTATTTTATTTATATCATATTTATGGTAGAAATGTTCATTTTCCATTTATAGTATGGATATAAAGTTTCTTCTTAAGCAAAATTAACTAATACATAGAAATTGTTTTAAAGAAATAATTAAAATAATATCAATGGCATGTCATTAGGGTAAAAATCATGAGGGGAGTATGAAAACCACTGCAATATGGAATATTCTTTAACAGGGTATAATCCCCCTACCATTCCAAAATTTCTCATGGGAATGTCTCTTCATTTTTACCACCCAAATATCCTGTTGGATATTGGTTTAAGAGTTATTCTTGTCATGTAAAGAAGTATCCTTCCATTTCTAGCTAACCAAGAGTTATAATAACATAACTTTCTTTTAATATAGTGCAGCTATATAAAAAATTTTTAGGCATAGGAATTACTATGTGTGTAAGGTGCTGTGTAAATAATACTGGCCAGAATCAAGACTGATTGAATTTACACTGGTAGTAGAAACTTGGTTTTCAAAATAGTTTGATTGCATTCAGCTGTCTTCCTCTTGACTACCCCAAGTTAGACATCATACGTGGTAAAGCCAAAAGGACCTGACAAATAGCCATGAAATATAATTTTGCTAGATGGCCACACTATAAGAAAGTAAAAGCTATCCACTTCTGAAAAATCAGAATTTTTAAAAGTAGATTAAAATTTACTATTACCTAATGGAAACATTTATATTTTATAGGCAGCCAGTAGAGTCCCTTGGAGACTAAATGGCTTTGAAGAATATTGTAGGCTCTGGTTTATTTTAAAAATTCATTTGTATAAATTAACAATTACTTAGTATGTTTATTCATATCAGATAAGGGCAAAATTCTTATTCATTATTTTTAAATTAACATGAGGTTCAGTTCAAATTTATGCTTCCTAGTTTGTATTTTCCTACTGGAAAATAAATAATTAACAATTTATCCCTCTTATTAACAATTAATAGGATAAAGCAAAGAGTTTTGTCTTTGTTATACTAGCTTTATGGTATTTGTAGGCTATTTGCTTAGAGATTACCTGAGTTTATCAGCAACTCATGGGTTTGAATAAGAAAAGAATTTGGAGTTTGGAAGAATAAATATGGGAAGCTGAAGAAACAAAGAAAGGTAACCGGTTTCCTCAAAATGAGGAAGAGATGGAAAACAACCTCAAACTGTCTCTCAGCATCAAATAAATGGTTAGAAATTAATTAGGAAACTTACAATTCTTTAAAAAATAGAAAAAAAATACAGGTCATCATAAACAGGAATTCGGCTATATTCTCATGAATTCTTTTTTAAATACACAAATAGATCTTTAACAGTATAAAAAATCACTGTCAGAAAAAAAAATCACTTTCACGCATGAAGGTGGGAGAAATTGACTTTTTCTTTCACTGTGCATCTCAGTGCCACATGCTTTGCCTTGTCCTTTTTTTATGTTCAAAATTCATTCTTAAATAATAATATATTAGCAAATGTAGAGAAATAAATCTAAACATACCAAAAGAAACCCCTGAACTACTTCTGCTTATCAAAATATTTGAATATTAACAATGCTGTAAATATTAAATTAGCAGAAAAAATGAATTGATTGCCCTTGATTTGCTTAAATTATTTTTACATATATTCATAATAATATCCAAGAGAGGAAAATACAAGACAAATTAGACATGGAAATTTTATTATAGTGTTTAATAGTTGATATTTAATTGAGATTACATCTTTAATCTTATCTTTCTCTCACCAATGGCTCATCTTTATTCTTATTATCTTGTTTTCAGTACAGAATTATCACCCACTGGTTTTCAATTACAGAGATGCCCATATTGATTCTACTCTTGATTTTAACTCACAACTGAAAAATTACTCATTTAGTTCTATAAAGCTGTATTCTGTAGCTAGTTTAAGCTCTTTTAAAAAATTATATTGACTCAAAATAACAAAAAGATAAAACTCATAAACAATACTGTTCAGTTACATGAAGCTATTGGGAAACAGACTTTAAATTATTTTAACTCAAATCACTATTAAAATGTAAGAAGACAAATAGTAATCAAAAATGTCATCACCATATGGAGGAAAACTTGATGTCAGTCACAGCATTTATAAAGAACAGGTGGCGCTTAAGCAATCAAAAACCCCTTATGGAATTATACAACTGTAACCTAAATTCCATAGATCTGTGGTGAAATGATGTACATAAATTAGACAAAAGATCTTTCATTAACACATACATTCTAAATTATTTGACTGTAATTTCCAAAGTTTCAGAAGGGACGAAATATTCTCATGCATACCACATTGTTTACTTTTACATTTCCTAAGGACATAATTGCATCCTTTGTTTTCTGTCAAAGGCTGTGCCTATTCTGTATTTTAAGAGGGATCTGCGCCTATGAAATCTCCCTTGCTATTCCAGTGTCCTTTGTCCTCAGGATCTCTCAGGGGGAGTAGGCAGAGAGGGGAAGGTCTGACCTTCAAGACCATCAGCTCAGCTTTAGGATCTGACTGGTCTAAGCTTCATCAAGGGGCCTTTCTTCAGCCATAGCCTCTGCTATCCACAGAAGCTGTTCTGAATCAGTGTAACAGTGGTACAGGTTCCTCATAGCAGATCTTAAACCACAGCCAATTTTTCTGAATTCAAATTTTACACAATTTGTAAGAAGTCATTTGGGGTATAAAGAAAGCTGTTTGGAGCCAGTAAAAATATTGAAGTAAAACCATAACTTCAAAATGTTTTAAGGAAGAGCAGATTGATATTTTGACCTGTGCTTTTGTAGTACTCTCATAAATAAATCTCTTTATGCTTTGACATTTCCAAATAATATTGGTGGTTATGCCCACTGATAATTGGAATAAAACTCACATTTTGAAAACACATCCTGGGCTTGTATTTCATTTGAGCTCTTCTGTCTGACTTGAGGAGAGCAATTAGTGGCTGCAGATTTTCCACTGTTAATAGGTGAGCCTCATAATTACCTCCAAAAGGAAATTCCCCTTTCTAAGTTCTTCCATATTAATCTAATTTCTGGAATCAACTGAGTAATGTAAAATCCCAGATGGCAGACAAGAGTGCTACTGACTCGGTTTGTTTCACATTTTTATTCAGAATTCACAGAAATGTCAACTTTCCACTAATTTCTTTCTTTAATATGGAAAGAAAACTCAAGGTTAAATTTGTGAAGAAAATAAATGGAATTCCTTTCACTTACACAGAAATACTAAGCAGAACTCAAGCCTGAAGATCAGAATTTAGCCCTTTCCCTCATTTTATGCATTTTATTGCTTTTAGGACCATTTTCTTTTCAGAATATCCCAACAATATGCTAGTTGCTTTTGAATGACGAGATTTTTTTGATACCTTCTTCATAAAGTTATACTTAATAATTTATAAGGCATTTTGTAGCACTAAAGGTTACAGATTCAAAATTACTTCCCCCTTAATTTTAAGGTATTATTGAAGTTAGTATTTCTACATACTGAAATGGCCTGCTGTTTTCCACCTGGCCTAGGTGTATCCGTGCATTCACTAAATTTTTGCGAGTACCTGAAGAAGAGGAATGAGACCTTGCTTATGTTTCTGTTACAGACACTGGGTCTTACAGCAACTAGTACAGAACACACTCAGAATAAACAACTGCTGAATGAATAAAAGGGTAGATGAACGTATGTTATGTGATCCTCCCAATATTTCCAGTAGGGTGTTATTTTAATGTTAAAAAATTTAGGGCAGGGGATTTAGCTCAGTGGTTCCGCCACCTGCCTTGCAAGCGGGAAGTCCCGAGTTCAATTCTCAGTACCAAAAAAAAAAAAATTATATCACAAATATTTTCATTCATTAGTTTTGTTTTGTTTTTTTGGTACCAGGAATTGAACTCAGGACATTGTGCTTTCCAGGTAGGCATGGTGCCACTGAGCTACATCCCCAGCCTAGAAATATTTTCATTCATATTTCTAGATAAAGTTAAGTGGATTCAGCTTTAACATCATTTTTCTAGTTTGTAAAATGAATAAACCACCTCATACCTAATATAACCATTCTATGTGAGAAGGTAAGGAGTTTCTAAATTATATCAAGCATCTTTAAATACCATTTAGGGTGAAGGAAAGAATTGCTTTCCAGGTTTTCAGAATATTCTAGGACACAGAGTTGCTGAAATATAAATGTATACAATATATAAATATAAGATATTTATAACAAAACAGAAATAGGAGACAGGAGTATGCATTTTCCTGTTGAAATATAATAACAAAAATAGTTGTAATTATTGCTATTTATTTAGAGCTTGCATTTGTTCAGAATGCACTGTGCTAAGTGCTTTATGTGTAGTTTCCTACTTAATTCCAACAATCATTTTGTGCTATAGGTACTATTATTATTCTTTTTTTCAGGCAAGAGCACTGAGGTTTACACAGATGAAATAATGTGTCCAAGGAGATAAGTAATAAGTAACAGGATAAGAATTCAAACCCAAGTATATCTCACCAAATACTTTTGTGCTTTATTTTACTATATGGTCCCTGCATTTGTATGGACATTTTCTGAAAGCATATTAGCATGTCCAGTGTGAGTCCCAATCCAATCGAAGGAACCTGTTTATTTCATATGTTAAAGCTTTTCTTCCTCCTTCACCCCTAAATTTAGGATAGTCAATGCCATTTAATTGCCAGTGAAATTTCAAATAAATTCTCTTTTCTGAAAGCATGCATTGACATTGGAGATTTGAGTGGTCCCCTCACCCCCCAAGGGAGTGTAGAGACAGTACCCTCCTGCAGGAAGCAGGAAGAATTGGAATCCATCTGCAAAGTAACTCTTTCTGGTAAGGTGGATCTTCCCCCACTGGGTTCAAAGGGCTTCCCTTTTCTTTACTGTGCAATTTCTAAGGCATTGTGCATTACTTAAAGAAAAGACCAAGAACATATCATTGCCTTGGAAACTGCTATGGAATTTGACAGACTGTAGGTTGTTCAGAGCAAATGTTCTGTTGCTGCACAGGGTCCATGCAGTACCAGTGACTGGCAAAGTGGCTGAATGCTCATCTGCTAATCTTGATGTCAATTTAACTTGTCATCCCTGCCCTAAGGATAGGGCGACAAGTTTGTCTTGTTTTGCTTTCTTTAAATAAGGATATTTGAATTATTTCATTCCCAGCTGTCAGTGATGAAATACAAAGATAAAGGCTGTAGACAAAACAGCAGCTTTCTATGGGTAGTTATCCATAGCTCCTGAAGATGAACATTTGCGGCCTATGTTTTTATTAAATGAATTCTAATGGCATAATCTTGGGAAACTACACTGCTTCTTTTTTAAAATAATTGTAGCTCTTAGGCTGCATTTATAACACCAAAAGGTAAGAAAAAAAAAACCCTTCTGGATTCAGAGAATGCCACTCACTGTGGTTCTTTCTAATGAAATGTCTGGAGAAACAAATAAAACTGTACGAAATAGGAGGGAAAAAATTAAGAAATGAAGTAGAGGATCAGTCCTTGGGAGCTATTTTCCAAGATGAAATGTGACTCTGGCTAGTTGTAGCATTTTATTTGTTTGTTTGTTGGTGGAAACACTGAGAATAAAAATAAAAGTGATCCTTTTGTGATCCTGTTTGGCCGTGACAGATTCCTTCAGCATTGCCATAGTAACTGAAAGAAGTGCATTTATGAATAGACTTAGATTTCTAAGGCTTGAGTTTCCTGCCAAGAGAACACAGGGTGGAGAAAACAGGAGAAAGTCAAGGCAAAGGAAAAGAAAACAGATTGAGGTGTTGGTTTCCAGGCTCTGTTTCAGAGACTGCAGCCATATACCAGGTCAAGACACACTCACCTTCTTGAGCCTCCTAAGATTTTTAGAAATTGAAATTACTCCTTTTTCAGCAAGATTAGTTAATTTCTTCAGTTCCTTTAGATGTCAGAAGGCATAAAACAGTTCTTTAGATCATCAACATACATGCATAAGAAGAAGGAGGATTCCTTCTGATATGGTCAGATAAGGGAAAGAGAAGAGAGTTGGCAAATGTGTGAACGCACTAGGCAAGTGATGTTCTCATTTAATATGTAAAATAATCTCATCAAAGGAAAGTCATTCGGCCACCTTTTACTTTTCATTTTGTGAGGGTCTTGAGAAGTATTTCCCCAAGTAATAATAACAAAGGAATATGAAATAGAGGTAAGCAGTCATCCACACAGTTCTGTTGAAGACAACCAAGTCTGCTGGGGATGATACACAGTGGGCATCTGCAGCAAAATTCCAGCTAGTTTCTGGAAAGAAGAAATATAGGCCCAGTGTAGCCTGATCTTCCTATTTTGAAGAGAACTTGGAAGTCAGAATTTTTACTTAAAATCTTTGGATATCTTAGTTATGTGTGCAGAGTTGAGTTTGAACCCAGAGTATGGCACATGCTAGATAGGTACTCTGCCTCTACACTGCACCATAAACCCCATGTTCAAAAAGCTTAAAATGGGGCCTGGGATTTAGCTCAGTGGTTCCACCGCCTGCACTGTAGGCACAAGGTCCCAAGTTCGATCCTTGGTACCAAAAAAAAAAACCCCCCAAAAAAACCTTAAAATGCCATTAGGCCAAATGAAATATGCTTTTAAATTACATTTAGTTTATATACTACTGGTCTGTGACTTCCAGAATCTGAGTCTAAATGCATAGTACTGTTTCTGGAGCAAGACCCAGTGGTTATAGGAAGTGGCCAGAGATGTGCGATTCAAAAAACAGAGGTGGGGCGGGGGGGATGGAGTACAGAGCCTGAAAGAACTATGAGCACAGTGAGAAGCAGACACTGCAAGTTTCCAGAGCCTGAGGTAAAAAGCAGATGTTTGGACTCTTATATTTTAATTTTAATGAATATTTGTTGAATGCCTGGCCTGTCATACAGTGGAAGAATCAAGGAATTTTCGTAGCCCACTTATTTCTCTAGTTTGACTTTTTGGTTTGTGATATGATTGGGACACACTACCTTATTCAAATTGTGACACTCACTTTGTGTCTTTCCTGACCAGCATCCAGTTCTATGTTGCCTGCTATCCAGTGCTGAAAACAGAGGTTCATATATTTTGTGATACTTCTTAGATGTTTATAACAGAAGGTTTAGGGCAGTGCCAGTTAGTTCATCATGAGTCCTTTTGACTTGACTCTAGAAATCTGAAAGCTTCTTTACTAGCTGGATTGACAAGAGGTCTCAGGTTGATCTTATATGTTTTTGACTGCAGATTTGGCATCCGTTTTATCTTTAAGAATTCCTGGTTCTGGCTGGGAATTTAGCTCAGTGGTTCTGCTACCTGCCTCACAGGTGCAGGACCTGAGTTCGATCCCTGGTACCAAAAAAAAAAAAAGGAAAATTTATAGTTTTCTTTTTTTTTTTTTTTTTTGGTACCAGGGATTGAACTCGGGTCCTTGTGCTTGCAAGGCAAGCCACTGAACCACTGAGCTAAATCCCTGCCCTTATCTGGCTTTTATCTTAATGTTAAATGTCCCACCAAAAGTCTAGGTGTTAATATTCAATAATTATTTATTGAATGCCTGCTTTGTCAGAAAGTGGGAAAAATGAGGAACATGCCTTGTTAAAAGTGTTAAGAGCTTGATCCCTCCCTGGCTTAATGCTATTGGAAAGTGATAGAAACTGTAAGAGGTGGGCATAGTGAGAGATCCTGACATTTTGGGGCACATGACCTTGAAGGGGACTGTAGATTCCCAACCCATTCTATTTTCTGTCTTTTGCTTCCAAGCTGTGAAGAGCAGTTTTGCTTCACGATATATCTCATCAGGAAGTGCCTCCACAGGCCCAAAGTACAGGGGCCAACTGATCATGGACTGAAACTTCTAAAACTGTGAAACAAAATAAACCTTTTCTCTTTATAGATTGATTATCTCTGGTATTTGTTATAGTAACAGAGAGTTGACTAACACAATGTATTTCTGTTTTTCAAATCCCACAGTTAATTCTGAATCTTATGTTTTTTGACCTATCAGCAGCTTTTGACACAGTTGATCCCTCTACTTATGAAATACTTTATTCCCTTTTCATTGAGTATACATCATTTCTTACTCAATATGTTCACCTGGGATAATTCTCAATGGTCTGTCATCTTTCATATATCCAAACTACGCTCTTGATTTTCTTTCTGAAAATTTCTTCTGGCATATTGATCTTCATTTTGATCAACAATAAAACCCTTCCTGTCTCTTAGGGCAAAACCTTAAAATAAGTGTTAATACTTCTTTCTTTCAGACTGCAGAGTCTATGTAATCCATCAAATTTCAAGGTAGACCTTTTATGATTTTAATTTAAAAATATATCGGATTGCTTCTCACCCCCTCCATTAATACAGTCCTGTAACATGTAATCATTATTTTTTAGCCGGATTATTGCAATCATCTTTGAGTTTACTTCCCTATTTTCCACTGGCTCCTACAGCCTAGAAAAAAATAACCTTATTAAATTGCAAGTTTTAAAATTTCATACCATTATTCAAAATCCTTTAACATGCCCTATTTTCAAAGAGTAAAAAGGCCCAGTGTTATTCAGATGGCTCAAAAGGCTGCATGACTTATGCCCTTATCGTCTTTTACTTTCCCCTTACTCCCTCTTTATAGCCACCCTGTCCTCCCTGCCATTTCTTTTCTTTTTTTTTTTTTTGGTACGGGGGATCAAACTTGGGACCTTGAGCAGGTGGCAGCACCACTGAGCTAAATCCCAGGCATCCCTGCTATTTCTTGAGCATGCCAGGGATGCTCCTACCTTAGGAAGTTTGCAATGCTGTTTTTACCCCCTAGATTCTTCTTTTCTACTGTCATGGCTTGTCATGGCTTTTCATAGCATTTGTCACTCTCTATTATTTAACATATTTTGCTTATATATTCTCTAAATTTCATGCCTCCAATACAGCAGGAAATTAATAAACATTTTTATTAAATTATGAATAAAGAAATATTTATTGAGTACCTACTATATGCCAAGAATTATACTACTTGCTGGTGCACGTATGGGCCATATAATCTTGGCCCTCAAAGGGAGAAAGTGTAGAGGCAAATTGACAATTTCCATATAAAGCCCCTGATGCTAGTCTTGTACCTCAAAGACTGTTTTTATGGCTATACTGCCTTTTGATTTTTGAGAAAGCCATACTCTAAAATTAGCCTACGGGGCCAGGTCTGAGAAAACTAAATTGGGAATTGATGCCCCCTCTCTCTTTGGATTTGAGAAAATATGAGAACCTTTCTGCTTCTGTTTCCCCAGCTGTAAAATAGGATTAATAGTTCCTGCTTCACAGGAGCCTTTTGAGGATTCTTTCATTCATGTAGTAATATTTATTGAAAATGGTAAGTGCTAAGTAGTATTATGCCTAATTAATTAGGTCTTCATCTCCCTGGTGTGGGTTATGGTGTCTGGCTGGTCATTAATAAAATATGCTGGAAGCTTTGCAGATTTTCCTTTCAGAGCTCTCCTGATGGCTGCATAAGCTGTGCACGAATTGGGCATCCAACCTTGTAGTTAAATACATACAGCTGTTTGAGTTCTACCATGCTCACATTTATTTAGTTGTCAGACAATACAAAATTGGAAGGTGCTGAAAACACCAGTTAAAAAGTGGAAATACTACAGAGGATCCTAGGGTGGTTAGTAATAAAGATAGGCAATAAAACTAAGACTCAATTTGGAAGTTTCCAGATAATACCAATGGGAATCCTAACAAATTTTCTGAAAAATTCTATTGGGAGTGAGATAATGGTTAAATAATAAGCTGTATTATAATTAGGTGCCATGAATGACATAGAGGAAATTATGTAAGGATGTAGGATAAGACAACAATAAAGAATATTTGCATTGATATGTTATATTGCAATATATTTTTTCTGAAAATACATTTATAATAAAATGATTATAATACAGGTTCTTCAGTAAGCAGAGCCTATTTGTTATTATTTTGTAATCAGATGTGATCACATAGAAAAGGAGTGAGGCCCAAAGCAGAGTGAAATAGAGAAGGAGGAGGAAACCGATGCTAGGAAATGTTACCAAGTTGGCTATTACTACATAGAATCATTATACAATATATAGGAATGTATCTTTCTGGCCTTTCTCAGGGTGCAGTACAGTTGGGAGTTAAGTCTCAGGACTTATCCTATATATCCATCATATATCCCCAGCTTCCTGAGCTTTCTAACCCTTTCTTCCATACTTTGCCAAGGAAATTCTGGTGTCTCAACCTCATTTATTATTTGGCCATCGTTGCAGCCAAGTTCCGTGAGGCCATTCCAATGATAAATAGGTCTAGTTTCAGGAATCCTTTACAGAATACTGAATCTTCAGTGACCACGTCAACAAGATCTTCACTGTCTAGTCTTCTCACGACACACTATGGTGAACTTGGAAAGATTGTTGCAGTCTCCTGCCTAATGGAAGAATTCTTCCTGGACACTGCTCAGTGGTAGTCAATATGTCACCTTTTGCATAATTCAATAGTAAGGTATTCATCTCATAAGGAAACCTATTCCATTTTCCAAGGTTCCTATTAGATAATTCTTTTTTTAGAGCAAAAAAAAATCAATGCATCTAAGATTTCCAGTTATCTTACTTTATCTTTAGAGTTGTTTATATGACCTCTGTCCACCATCGACAGTTATGTCAGATACATTTGCTTTTCCTTATATTTCTAGCTACTGTCAGCTTTGTGAATCCTGATTTTACTCCTGTATCATACTGCTGTTTCATATCAACTCTCCTTCAACTTGTCCTTTAAATAACTGTATTTCCCAGACTCCTTCATTGGTCATCTGGTTTCTCCATCAATACACACATCCTTATGTCCTCATATAAACCAGTAATTTCAGCCCTCGACTCCCAATTTCTAATCTAAGAACATTGAGTGCTCTGTATTTTTCATTGTTTTCCAAACCTCTTTACTTGAAAAGGTGTCTGAAATTAAAGGTGTCCCCGGGAGAGCTCATGTTCTTCTTGTTCCCAACTTGTTCCTCCTGTGGTTTTCCCATCTTGGTGAATGAGACTACAAGGCATCGTCTATTACTATGGTTTGATGTGTCCCTCTAGAAATTCAGGTCTAACTAACATCTCCATGTGATGGTATTAAGAGATGGAGGCTTTAGGGAACTAAGTCATTAGAACTCTCTCCATATGAACATGTTAATGTCTTACTGAAGGGCTAGAGAGGCCTAACTTAGGCCTCTTTCTGCTTTCCTACCTTTCCTCTATGTGAAGACATAGTGTTACTCTTTCTGCCATGTGAGGATGCAGCAAGAAGGCCCTCATGAAATCAGAAATAAATCTCTGTTGCTTAGAAATTACCCAGTCTGTGGTATTTTGTTACAGCAACAGAAATGAACAAAGACATTTAAACAAGCCAAAAATTTAGGAACAAAACCTAGATGACTTTCTTTCCTCACCAGTCTGCTTTCTGTGTGAACTTCCAGTGGATTCTAAATCCTGAAAAATCTTTCTACCTGATTAGGTTTATGGTCACACTTCACAGATTTTTAGTAAATTCACTACACTTTAAAATCCTGTTTGATAAGTCAGTATCCATCATGACTCCACATTGACTCCCTGTCTTGTCATCACTCATATTGCTTTATACTTTCTTGAGCTAACCCAAATCTCCCCTTCTCCCTATCTTCTAAACTCTTCCTTTATTTATTCCTTCTGAGACGAAACTCTTCCTTTATTTATTCCTTCTGAGACTGAGTTTGTTCATAAAGAACAAACTTATATCACCAGTCTCTTCTTGAAGTACACCTTAGGCTTCCTTTGCCATATCTGATGTCTACTTTTTACTAAAAAGCACCCCTTCCCTGCAGTTCTCATCACCCAGGGTAAAGGGATCCCCCATATTCTTGGTTCTTAGCGCTAAACTTTGTGCATAGTTGAAACTTCAGTAAATATTTTAAATGCATAGGACCCCTTTACTCCATTGCTGCTGCCCTAATTCAGGTGATCATTAGCTGTAACTCATTTTACTATAAGTCAGTCCTCATTATCTATAGATTCCATGCTTGCAAATTTGTCTAATTGCTATTGTTCATTTGTACTCCCTAAAATCAGTATTCTCAGCACTTTCACAGCAATGCCTGGACATGAACAGAAAGATGAAAAGTTTGGCTTACCCAATGAATCCATTTTCAATGGAGGTTGAACAAGGCCATATTCTGCCTTCTTGTTTCAGCTCTCTTAATATAAATAACTGTCAGTTCTGAGGTCTTAGTGCCACTTTTTGCATTGTTATGGGGTTTTTTCTTTTTGGTAATCCCGCTATTGTAAACACCTCTCACACATAGTGCCCAAGTTCTCTCTAGGGTTCCTTTGTTAGTTACTTTTCTCTCATTGCTGAGACAAAATACCCGACACCCAGAGTTAGAGGGGAAGGAGTTTACTTTGCTTACAGTTCATAGAGGTTTTGGTCCATAATCAGCTGGCTCCAAGGCAGGTTGGCAGAGGAGCAACAGTTCATGGCAGCAGAAGCAGCAAAAGGAGCAAGAGACACTGTACATGGCAGCCAGAAGATACCAAAAGCAACGAGGCACCTTAACAGTGTCTTTCTACTCCTTTTATCTTATTCCTACTACCAAGATTAGGGCAGTGCCAAGCCAATCATTCACATATAGTGGTTTAGTAATCACACGCATTTAGTCTTAGCATCACATACTCTAGATTCACCCACCTATGACCACATAAGGCTTTGGGGGGACATCTAGACCCAAACCATAACAGTTCCTAAGTGCAAGAAAGCTATGGTATGCCTTACCGAGGAAATACATGTGTTGAGTTTTGTTGTGTTCAGGCATGAGTTACAATGTTGTTGGCCATGATTTCAACGTTAATGAATCAACAACATGGAATACCCAGGTAAAGGAAAAGAGAATTTGCCAATTTATACATGAGGGCACTCCAGACAGTGCTAAAGTAACGTCTATAATGCAAAGTGATGCTATGAAAAAGATGAAAAAGTGGCTAAACTTGTAGATTCATGAGGTGCTGACCGCTTTCAAAAAGCCTAACAAACAATACTATAATGATGCTGAAATATGTGGCCATATGACCCAGGGTCAGGAAAGTGCTAAACCCTTTTAAGCCTGTGTTTTATTATAAAGAAGTATTACATTTCAGTATTTATAAGATCTATGTGTCTTCACACACACAGTGTCTTTAAACATAAACACACATAAAATAAGATTATATATTGATCAGTTACTAAAACTTCTGTAACTAGAAGTTTGCTCACAGAGTACTATCCCTGTACTTCCCCTGGAAGCTGTTGAGCGCTCATAGTAACTTTAGAGAGCATAACTATTACAAATAGTGAGACTTGACTGTGCCTCCTATCCTGTCCTAATGTATCCAGCCTAGTTCTACTGTTGCCTCTGGGACCGTTCTAAAACTAAGATCTAATCTTATCACTGTCCAGTGGTAAATGTTTCAAAGGTCCACATAACTTTTAGGATAAAGCTCAAATTCCTTAGTTTAAAAAATAGAACTCAGGCCCCATTTCCTAAGGTCATCCCCACATACGTTCCTTGCTCCAGTTATTGGAATGACTGTACTTATATTTTCATGGATTCCTTTTATGCTCTCTCAGCTTTGCTGTACATTCACACGTGCTATTCTCTCTGGAATGTTGTCTCTTCCTCCCTGACTTTCAGCTAATTAATGCCTATTCATTGTCCTAATCTTATCTCAGAAATACTTTTCTCTGGGGGACCTTCCCTTACCCACAGTCTGATTTAGATGCCTTTCCTCTGGGCCCCAGGAATACCTCTAAAATAGCATATACTCAGATGCTTGATTTTCTGCATGTCTTTCCCTGGAGACTAAAAAGTCTTTTAGAAGAGGGATCTTGTCTTTGAGAATTTTTTCCTAGTACCAAGGACAGTGCCTCCCATATTTAGTATCTAGGAAAAGCTAAATATATATTTATTCAATGAATTCAGAATGAATAGTTTAATGAAATCTGTTCTCTTCAAATATTTGTGAAGTTTTACAGGTAAACATTTTAAATTCAGGCTGGGTATGGTGGTGCACGCCTGTTATCCCAACACTTGGGAGGCTGAGACAGGAGGATTGCAGCATGTTTGAGGCCAGCCTGGGCTACATAGTGAGTTCAAGGCTAGCCTGAACTACACAGCAAGACACTGTCTCAAAAAAACAAACTGGGCTAAACAAAACAAACAAACATTCTAAGTTCCAACAGCTCTTTCTCAACATACCTTTTTCAGTGCCTTGTCACCAAGACCTATCTTTGGTCACATTCCAGTTATTCAAAAGTGAATTTTAAATTGTGATATATCTAGAACACTGTGTGACTCCTAAATGAGATAGGTATTAAAGATGTAAACAATAACAGTCTTTTCAGTTTTTTGATGAGTACACAATAAATAGAAATGAATGAATATTGAAATGGATGAATATTAATGCAACCTGAAAAAAAGATTTCTTTTTTCCATCCCTCTTTCCAGCCACAAGTCACTCTGTTTAATCCTATTGAATAGGTATTAAACTACTTATGTCTTTTTCAAATATACTGCTGGGCAACTAAATATTCTCAATACATATTGGGAAAAATCACAATTATCTGTTCCAAATGTTGGATTTAACATTTAATTCCTTTTTAATATTACACAGCGAGTTTTGGCCCAGTTTCATACTCTAAGCATACTTTTAGATACAAAATCTTTCATATAAAGGATTTTCCATCTTTCTTGAATTCGTGCTATATGTTTTAATCCAAGTCATCAAAAACATTGAACAGATTCAAGAACTCTACTCTCTGTTTTATACCTGAATTTATTTATGAAAATTTTTTTTTGTGTGGTAATGGGGATTAGACCCAAGGCCTTTACATTGAGCTACATCCCTGACTCCTTTTTTATTTTTAATTTTGAGACAGGGTGAGTTGTCCAAGCTGAGCTCCGCATCCTGCCTCAGCCTCACAGAGTGCTGGGATTATAGGCATGTGTCACCACACCTGGCTTCAAAATTCTTTTAGTATAATTGTTCATTTATTTAGAAATCCTGCATCCTAGTCTGTTTTGTGCTGCTCAGTACAGTATCACAGACCGGGTATATTTTAAAGAAAACAGTTACTCTCACTGTTCTGGAAGCTGGGAGTCCAAAATCAAGGTGGCAGCACCTGGTGGGGGGCCTTCATGCTGAGTCATCTTGAAGCAAAATCGGACAGCAAGCCATGGATTGAACTCACAGCTTTAACCCTTTATAACTGGCACTAATCCATTCCTGAGAGCAGAGCCTCAGCACCTGAGCACCTCTCAAAGGTTTCGCCTCTTAGCACTGCCACATTTTCAGCTGGCCCAGATTTACACATATAGTTCAGAGTGGAAGCTCTGTAGTACAGTGGAAGAATACAGGTACAAAGGAGACAGACCTGATTGAAATTACATCTCCACTTTTTACTGCCTGAAAACCCCGGTGGATTACATGTCTCCGAGCCTCACGTTCCTCATTTGCAGTTTGGAGTAATCATACCTTTGTAGAGTTGGAGTAATTATAAATCTTATATTAATAAAAACAGGGGCTACCATAGTGTATGACATACAGGAGACTTAGAAAAATGTTTTTAGAAATGGCTAGATCTGTTGAATGTCCTCTTGAAGTCTGAAAAGCTAAGGCATCATCCTGAACTACACTTGTAAACACATCAAACAGACTAAACAAGTTTAGCACTCAGCTTGTGTGATTTGATTGCAACTTGCTGCCTGGTTAGCTTTTGCTATTTTGCACAAAAATTTTAGCACAAAAATTGTAGATTGGGATAAGTTACTGTTCTGATCCCATTGATTACAACATGTTGTCCAGGGAAAAAGATGCACTTTCTTTTACATTATTACCACATGATAATGACAGTGGGGATGCATATATAGTAATGGATTCTTCCAAATTAATGATAAACACACAACCCACTGTTTCCAGTTTGGCTTTACCATGTTTTTGCTTTTTTTACCATTTTTTTTGCTAGCACTTACTGCTTTCCATCATTCAAGTTGGTTTCTTGCCTTCTGGTGTTTGTTTCTGTCTCTGTCTCTCTCTCTCTCTCTCTCCTTACTTTGCTCCTGTCAATCATTAGAAATCCCATCCCCTCCATTCCTTTTGTTTCTGAAAGTATTCAGAAGTCATCTTGGTGTGCTTTGGTGTTACCGACACCAGGCTGATTAAAAAGGATTGCTATATTTTTCTGTACAAACTATCAAAACAGTATGTTTTTTAAATGAAACTCTCTAATGCTTTTCCAGGGGTTGATGTTGAGCGCAGCATTCTGTTGTTTGTGTAGTGTGCCATTTTCCACTTGTAGACAATCAGTATGGTTACCTGTCTCCAGCCTTCTGCCAACACAGCTCTTCTCCATACCCAGGGGCTGCTGCCGACAGTGTTTCTAAGATCACACCTGTACGCTGCCCCAGTCTCCCTGGAATAATTTTCCTGAAACTGGGGACTTGAACTTATTCAAAACAGCTAGGAGCTCTCTCTTCATCTCTTCACCTAATTTGAGCTTTATTTTCCTCTTATCCATGTTTGTTCTACTCTTTGCAGTTTGAAGATCATTTTCCTTGATACAGAAAATAGAAGCAAATTAGGAGATGAGTAGCTCTTCTTTCTATAATCTGTTAGCATAATAAGATGAAAATCAAACACTCAACCTGTTCTTCCTTGTTCTTTTTTCACTCTTGGCTTGAAAAGTTTTTCCTTCCTAGTCTTTTATTTATTTATTTATTTTTAAAAATTCTTTTATTGGTACATTGTAGGTATACAACACAATTACATTTCTCATTGGGAATTGTACCTTTATATAATGCATCTTGGTTCTTATTTTTAACATCCTTCCTAGTCTTTTGCTTGTTTGCACACCTAAATGTATTCTGAAGTCCACTTCTCCGGATAAAATTCTCTAGCTTTATTTTTCTGTCCTATTTTCATTCTTTTGCATCATCTTTCTCTCTTTACTTTGTTCTCTTCAAATATGAGTCTACCAAAACACCCAAAGACTCTTTTAAGTTGTTTCCTTCAACCTCTTCCTCCCTTGTCATATGTTTAATTGAAATTAGCTCTCTGGGATTCAGTATACTCACATCTCCATGGAAGCAGATTTATCTGTGGTAGGATCCCCATATTGAGCTTAAGCTGCCACTAGAACAAATCTTGTGAACCAGTGTGGCAGGCCTGCTCTAAGTCTGTTTAGTGAGGGGCCCAGGAGGTTTGGGACACAGAATGTACCCTAGGAGCAAATAGAGACAGGTATGCCAGCTTGGCCCAATAAAAATAGATTGTGTTCAGGAAAGGGTATGAATAGGGTATAGCTCTCATTTGAATTCAGCCCTGGAGAGAGAGGGAGGGAGGGAGGGACAAAGAGACAAAGGCAGAGAGATGGAGAAACAGAGCAAAAGGATTTATAGATAAACTGGCTCATACTCCCAATGCCACTGCCATGAGATTATTCAAATCCAAGTCCCCCCTTGTATTGATTTCTGCAATTTCCTAGAACTGCATTATTTTATGAGTAATGAGAGAAGAGAGACAGAGAGACAGAGATAGTATGAAATTGTTTGCAAGCCACTTGGAGGCCAGATCCAGGAAAATATTAGTTACTATCATTACTGTTACGCTTTTAAATTCACTACACAGTGAATCGGAGATGGTGAATCTGTTGTTTTCTTTGTCCTTTTCGAAGATCTTCAAGGATAAAGAATCACTACAGGAGTGAAAGTGTAGGTCAGAGACAGAGCGCTTGTCTAACATATACAAGATCCTGGGTTCCATTCCCAACAACAACAACAAAAGAATCACTGTAAACACACACACACACACACACACACACACCTCTGATGAATAAGCAAGTACAGCACCCAGTACTTGATAAACATTTTTGAATTAGCAAAATCATTCACCTGAAGAACTGAAATATAAATATATTCAATGTTACTTTATTTAGAGTTATGAATTCTAAAATGACATAACTATTTTTTCCTAAATTTCCTGTGATGTTCACCTGAGCAAGTACTCTCCCTTATATGCAGGATTAATTTCAGAGAGGCAGCTCCCTCTGTCACTACCTCCTGTTTCTGTGAAATGACACTGTCAGCAGGCACGCCAAAAATTTATCAGACATTCCACTTTTAGCAGGCTGATTTTCCTAGCAGCTCCCTCGATAATTGAAGTCTCTCAATACCACTGCATTTGATTTTCTCGCCAGTTTCTCATGAAGGTTAGAGTTACATTCAGAATCATGTAAGTGAATATAACATATTAGAATTAGAAAGATTTTTATTTTTGTTTTCTTCTTAACCCCTGTTATATTCAAAATATCTTGATTGGTCCAAAGGAAATTTCCTGCTCTCTATCCTGTATGCTTCCGCTATGTCTTTTACCAGCAATAGATAAAATTACTTCATATTGGAAGAAATGCAATGTCTTCAAGGTCTTTAGTTCATTCTTCCTAATTTGCCCAAGTCCAAAGATTTATATAAATAAATTTTTGTTCTTCCTCACGTTCTATTCTTTCCTTACCTGCCTGATAAACTTAGACCATCAGAACCTAAGTAGCAAAATTTTCTTTGTGAAGTCTTTGTCCTCCCATTCAACTAGTACTCATCCTTGTACAAAATGTACATATAATCCATATTGAAAACTTTCCACACTATTTTATGATACCTTTATGCCTGATAAAAATTAGCACAAGGGTAGCATTAGCTTAGTGGTAGAGCACTTGCTGAGCATGTGCAAGGCCTCATTCTATCTCTAGTAATACAAAAAGGAAGCAAGGAAAATTGGCTTGAGAATATTTCCAGCCTTTTTTCTACTTCTGGGTGCTTGCTGAAGAGGTGATTGGCCTGGCAAGATCTGTTTCTTCTCTTACTGCTAAGAATTTTTCAGGCAAATTTATTGCAAAACTAAGGATTTTTTGAAGCAAAAATTGAGTAGGGGGTTATAGAATGGAGGGGAGGGGAGAAGGAAATGTTCAAGTTTTTTAAAAAAGGCAGGAGCAGTGCAGTAAAAGGAAAAGGTGGAGAAAGAGGTTTTTTTAAAGAAGGCTTATACTTCATTTCATAGGGCTTGAGATGCACAAAGTAGAGGGTTATAGAATGGAGGGGAGAGGAGAAGGAAATGTTCAAGTTTAGAAGAAAGGCAGGAGCAGTGCAATAAATGGAAAAGGATGAGAAAGAGATTTTTAAAAGAAGGCTTATACTTCATTTCATAGAGCTTGAGATGCACAAAGTGACTAACTTTAAAAGTATGCTTCTGATTGGCTGATTACACTTCCAAAGCTGCCCAGACACTGGGCCAAATAAGATTATGAATTCCATAGGGTTATGTTTTGTTTATTTATCTCTCTGATCTCTTCTGTAGGTTCCTTGGGGGCAGGAACTATGCTGTTAACCACTTAACAGTTTATCCCGAGGGTCACACTTGGTAGATTAGGCAGATGTCATTTCAACCAGTCAATTCTTGTGTTGAATAAATTTGATAAAATTGTCATTTTTGTATTTCCTTTTATATTATCTTATAAAAAGTAACGAAAAATATACAATTTTTGGTTATCTTGTATTTAAATAATTGGACTGGTGAGTGCCCTTAGTTCTTAGCCTATGAAAGGTATTTAATAAATATTTGCTGAACTGCAGACTACAAGTGTTTTATGTAACAAAATTTGGAAGTCAGGAGAGTTCTCAAATTTGTACACCTGTGTCCTTTAAGCCTGAAGTATTTGAATTTTTAATACCATTGACACTTAATTTAAAAATTCTCCTTGACTAAGGGGCATTTTGTTGCTGCTAATTTTAGTGGAAAACAAATCAGGGGATCATCTAATATTATTTAAAACTATATCTCAATGAACAATTGCAATAGGAAATTTAGGGAAAGATATATGAGCACATCTGGTTTGGGATCAGTTAAATATCACTGTTGAAAGTATCTGCTTCATGACAGCCTGCTCTGTCTGTCCAAGAAGTAGTTCTGTCTGTGAATGCTCTTTCCAGTCAGGGACATAGAAGTCCTCTGCACCAAAAGGTTTAAGATAACCTCCCTGGAATCACAACTTGAGTATTTCTATCAACACTAAACTTAAAAAAAAAGAAAAAATTCTGCTTTTTCTCTATGATGTATATTTGAATTTTTAATAACTGCCAGTTATACAAATCTTTCAAAAACTTTTTTCTTATATTTTGAGCCAGTTCTGTAAGTGCCCTATGAATATGCAGTTTTTCAGAACTAAAGATGGTAATGTTCATCATAAAACTAACATTTCACCATCCTCTTATTAGTGAAGGAATGGTGAACATTTGTAGTGATGAGAAACATATGCATTTGTGTTTGGGGAGCTTAAATACTCTCTCAGGTGAAGAATTTGAAATGCAAAGAACTCAAGGCAGGCTTTTGTCTAATGCCACCCAGTCTGCTGTCAGAAAAATAACCAAGGCTTTTAGAATCCCACTCTAGTATCTTTTCAGCCATACTCAACATTTCAATATAATAATATTTTTTCCAGGGCAAACTTTAATAAAAGTTTTCTATTCTCTTTTTCAATATTTCCACTTTATGTAGTAAAAAGATATTAATCACTCAAATATTTATTGAATCTTTACTGTATCGTATATTGAGAATTCTACAAGGTGTCAAGAGAAATTAAAGAAAAAGAAAAAAGAAAAAGTAAAAAAAAGAAATATAAAGCATAATTCTTTTCGGTTGAGAATTTATAACATTAAATATTACTGGTCATAGAAAATCTGTAGTTGTTTAGTGACTAAAATTGATCATTCTGCTGAAGATCATTATAGTAATTATAATACAGGTTCTCATTTGTATAGCACTTTAGCATTTAAAAAGTATCTTATGAAATCATCGTAGCCCTATGAAAATTGCTATTTTGTAGGTGAAAAAGATTAGCTTAAAGTGATGAATCTCTGAGTGACAGAGGGAAAAGGACTAATCATTTCTTATTCGTACAGTAGAGCCAAAGTGAGGGAAGTAGTTTTAACATGAGAATTCTTGTAATAAGTTAAAGATGGAGACTATTCTAGTAACTTAATATTGAAAAGTTATACAAGAAGATTGAATGTCAGCAAATACTGAAATAGTAATATTGGTCAATCC
The DNA here is from genome assembly GCF_000247695.1 of Heterocephalus glaber. The sequence continues at coordinate 14,312,245 of NW_004624752.1, forward strand.
AAAGGGGGAACACTTTATTTTTAACAACTTAACTGTAGTGATGACATAAAACAGTGAATATTAAAATGTATGATTTAAGTTTCAGTGTATGTAGACACACGCAAAGCCACTGCTGTATTCAAGGTAATGAACATATCCATTGTCTCTAGAGTTTTCTCCTTCCTCTTTGTAGTCACTGTCTTTTCTGCCCCTCTCCCTTATTTCCCTTTCCTCAGGCAACCGCTGATGGATTTTCTGTTGCTACAGATTAGCTTTCATTTTCTGTAACTGTAGATAAATGCAACCACACACTGTGTATTCTCTCCCTTCCACCTCAGGCTCCTTTCACTTTGCATCATTATTTTAGGATTCATCCATGTTATATCATATATCAGTAATTATTTTTTTAATTTCATAGGATGGATTTACCATTTTTTTCATCCCTTTTGAACATTTGGTGTTGTTTCCAGATTTTGGCTATTAACAAATAAAACTGCTATGAACATTTGTATACAGTCTTTATGTGGACACGTGCTTTTATTTTTCTTGGGCAAATATCTAGAGATGGAATAGTTGGCTTAACTTTTTAAGACAATGCCTAATTGCTTTCCAGAAGGATTGCACAATTTTACATTTCCACCAGCATTATGAGTTACAAATCCTTCATATCATCATCAACACTTGGTATGGTCAGTCTTTCTAATTTAAGTGATTGTAATAGGTATATAATATTATGTCATTGTCAGTTTAATTTATATTTATCCTAAGAACTAAAGATATAAACATTTTTCTCATTTGCTATCTATTAATCTTTCATTGGTGATGTATGTCTAAAGTTATTGTCCACCTTTATTTTTGTTGTTTTCTTATTAATGATACATCAATTTGTTATACATTCTGGATAAAGGATTTTAAGTTTTGCAAATATTGTATCCTGGTCTCTATCTTGTCTTTTCATTCTCTTAAGAGTATCTTTCTTTCAAAAGGAGAATTTTTAAATTTTGATATAGTGTAATTCGTTAATTTGATCTTTTTTATGGATTGTGCTTTCTATACCATGTTTAAGAAATATTTGTCTAATCTAATGGCACAAATGTTTTCTCCTCTGTTTCCTTCTAGTTTTTTTTTATAGGTTCAAATTGTACATTTGGATCTATAATCCACTGAGTTAATTTTTGTAATATGATGCAGAAACTCATTTTACCATCAGATAAATTTTTTGATGCATGTGGAATGGTATGTCAAGAAATATTATGGAGACTATTTTGCTGAAACAATTTTCAATTCAGTTGGAAAAAGCATTAAGAAACTAATAAGAGGGCTGGGGATTTAGCTCAGTGGCACCGTGCCTGCCTCGCAAGCACAAGGTCCTGAGTTCAATCTCTGGTACAAAAACAAAACAAAACTAATGAGAAACAGCCCCACATATACCAAAGATGGTACCAACCAGTGTCCATTTGCCTGATTTTCTGAAATAATTTTGATGATATCAAGGCAATTAAAATTTACAAATTGAATAATTTAAGGCTGCTTAATGATATTTTTATGCATGCCCAACCTTTATTTATTTTATCCCCTTGGAAATACAAGAAGCACAAAATTTTCCCCAAGCCACCAGAAAATTCCATATTTCTCCTTTGAGTATTGGGTCCCTTCTTCTTTTTTTTTAAATCATCTTTGTCTTCATTTTTTTCTTTTTTTGTGGGTCTGATATCTGGGGAATGATATTGTAGTTTCCAGTGAATTCATTCACTCCATATTTCAAGGAGAATATTCTAAGTACTAGCCTTTACATTGGGTTTTAGCTGGGAGATAGTATCTTCTAAAAAAATGAAAGCTTACTGTCACATACATTGTTCCATACAGATTTCTTCTTTGTAGTTTAATCTTTATAATTAAATGTCTAACTAGGTGAAAGATAGGCTACCAGAGTTCTATTTGGAATAATGACTAATGCCACTTAATTCAAAATTGAGGCCATGACCTCTAGAAAGTCCTAAAGAGGTTTTGGGGAAATACGGAGATTTCATAAAGTATCTCAGAAAATCAGATTTTGTAGAGTATTTAGTTAGCTTACAAGCAGCCATCAGGGTTATATGCCTGTAGGAAAGAAGTAGCCTCTTCCATGTGTAGGGTCTTTCCCTGCCCTTTGTTGTTCTCTGCTTTGAACATATCTTAAAATGCAAGTACAGGCCTTGGAATTGAGACATTTTCCCTTATCATGACTAATTTTGGTAACTGTTGAATGCATTGTTTGTGTTGTTTAAGATAATATGAAATGAAATATGTATTAGAAGAGATTATAAAAGAAACAGTTTAGAGTTAGATTTTTATGTACAATAATTATTATTGTATATCTCTGGGAATAGAAAACTTACATCAAGTAACAATTTGTTCAAATACTTAATTTTCCAAATTTAATTGAAGTCAATTTTGGTAGAGGTCACTTACATGGATGTTGAATGTCTTCCAAAGGTCCATGTGTTAAGGGCTGGGTCCCAAGGTGAACCTAGTGGGAGGTCCTTAGGTCACTGGTGCTTGCCCCTGAAGGAGATTGTGGGACTCAATTTCTTCTTCTTTCTTTTTCTTCCTAGCTTATGAGGTAAGCAGGTTGTTCTGCTTCGTGTTCCTGCCATGACATGCTTCTTCACCAGAAGCCCAAAGCAGTTATAGACTAGAACCTGAAAACTGTGAGCCAACATAAGCCTTTCCTCTTTGTAAGTTAAAGTGATGGAAAGCTGACCAATACAAGGTCTTACTGATACTCACAAAGCTTCTCTGTCCAGTGTATTCTTTTCTCACTCCAGGGATAGTGCAAAGACAGAAAGAACACCTTAGCTGTTATTTTTTATACCTCTCTCCAGAGTGGCCAATAGATACTTTTAGTAGAGACTACTGTAGGCACCCAGTGTCTATTCTATCTTTCTTAGTAACAGAACTCAAGTTTTTCAGGAGGACATTATATTCAGCTAAAAGATTATATTTCCCAACTTCTTTGTAGCCAAGTGCAGCTATGTGGTTAAATTTTGGCCAATGAGATATAAGCAGAATTGTTCTGTGGGATTTCTAAGCCAGCAATTTAGAAATCATCTACCTTTCTAATTTTTTGTATGAAAAAACAATAAACTAATTTCTTTAAATCACTACTTTTTGGGGTTTTCTGTAGTTGAACCTAATCCTAACTGATGCAATATGGCACTATAATTATAAGCAAATTCTAAGATGAGATGGTAAAAGGGCAGAGTTAGTTAGCATCTCAGCATTTCCTTAGAAACCTCTGACAGCTGTCTTCAATCTGAAGCTTGTGTGTAATCTCAAATTGAGCTTTTCAGTCCCTGCCTAGAGACAACCAGGAGGAAGTATTGCTCCAGGGAGTGTTTGTGTGACACTTTATTATAGAAACAAAGTTTATTACATATTTTAAATCAAACTAGTGGATGGCCATTATGAAAAAGGCAAGAAACTCAAAACAAATATAGAAAGAAATAGAAGTGGAGACAATTACTCATGTTCCAATTGTCTGAAGATAACTATAATTAATAATGTGATATGTTTATTAGAAATTTTTGCTGAATTTCAGTAACATATAAATGAATATAATTATACAAATATATATTGAATATATGATTTTATACTATGCTTTTTGTTCTGTTGTGTTTTATTGACTAGTATGGTGTTATGTACTTAATCATTCACACACAGTTTGGTATTTTGGTTTTTAACTGATGAGATGATGCATTTACAGAAAGGATTGTGTATATAACCATGTTGAATTTGTGACTCACATTGCTGAGTTCTAGAACTGTGCACATATAGAGAGGTAATGTCCTAATATGTAAAAAAAAACATTAATTGGAAGGGTATTCTATTCTTTGTCCATATCTTTCAGAGTAGTAATTTTCAAACTTTAGGGTGCATAGGCTTGTGATAGTACTGGCTGCCCTCCCCCAAGATTCTGAAACAGCAGATGCATTATGAAGCCTGAGAGCTTGCATTTTTAACACACGCCCAGCTGATGCTGATGCTTTGAGAATCAGTCTTAAAAGATTTTTGAAATGATCAATTTATATCCTTCGCCATATTTTCTTACCTCTCTTCTTTCCACTTCACAAACCCTAAATATTCCAGACTTCCTTTTTTTGATGTATCCCCCCCCCTGCAATTTTTAAGCATTCCAAGTCTTTCCTCTTTCTGTAAGTCATATGGCTTTTACTTTCTGCTAGTTTCTATCTTCTTCTCCACTTTCCTGCCAGCCTCTACCCTTGAACTCCTCTTCCTATGGTCAGATTCGGAATAACATCAGCAGATTGACCGAAATACAATCATCTCAGAGGTTGGGGGCAGTGATTCAGTTGCAAATAACAGAATTCTTTTTACAGTGAGGGAGGACCTAATGACCCTTCGATATTCAGAAATTTCATCCCATTGCAGGTACTAATGATTATTAGAATAGAGTCCCAGAAGCAGAATTTCTGAGTCAAGGGATGCTTAAATCTTGATTATGTTGAGAGGTTAGAAGCACAGATGTTAAAGCCTGGCACAAGTTCAAATCCTACTTCTGCCACCTGCTCATTATGTGACTTTAGGAAAATCAGTCAACTTGGGTCTCAGTTTCTTCATATATAAAATATAAAAAATTATTGCAACAAACTAACAGGGCGGTTTTGAGGATTATATGTAACAATGAAGATAGAGTGTAGCAAATCTTCTGCCACCTGATAAGAGTACTATTGATGTGATTATTGTTGTGTTGTTCTGAAATTACTTCTGGAAGGCAATTGCAGATTCCAACTCCCATCAGTAATATAGCAGAGTGGTAACTGTGTCTTTCTTAGTGTCTTACTATAACATACAGCCTTTGTGTCTAGGCTGGGAGTGAAAATAAGAGGTTTTCTCTAATTAACTAAGAAAGAAAGTCTGTTTATTAGAACACAATGGATATAATGGAACTAATGATTCACAATGCAAGAAATTTACTAAGGTTAATTTATGCTTCTGACTTTGAATTGGTAGAAAATAAACCAATTTAGATTTATAATTTCGTAAGTTAAAATACTCTAAAAGTATTTTTTTCCAGTCTTCCAGCCGTAAAATTCTTTGTAGCCTTCCTCAGCAATAGCTAGACCTTGATATAAATGGATCCTGTATGGTTATCACATATGACTAACATGTTATGTTTTCTGTTTTTCTCAACCAAACACCTCAAATTCTGTTGATTCTATCATTCTTTCTTGTAGCTTTTGTTTCCCAAGTAGTCATTCATAATCATTGATTGAAGTCATTAAAACTTGAGTTTTATTTTCAAATTCTCAGTTGTGCTTATTTGATATCACAAAGTATGTCAAATTTCAAATGCCTCAGTTTATGTTTATCAAATATGTACATATTAAGAACTATTTCATGGTTGTAAAACACCTAAGTCTTGTAATCCATGAAAATAAACTTTCTAACTCTTGGTGAAATGCAACATAAAGTGCAAAACATATTTGATCTACTTATTATAGGTGAAATCAGAACAGGTTCACAATCAAAAACAGTAATTTCTCGAAGGAATGGCTAGTGAGGCTTCTATTGCATACATTAAACTCTATTATTCAAGAGAAACATGAAGCAAATCTTGTGTGAGCTGGAGTCGATTTTTGTCTTACCACACAAAAAGGCAGTTGGATAAAGAAGATGACCTTTGTTAAAAGGGAAAAAAATCTTCAATACCTGATGTTCACTGCCAGTGGGTGTTCTGGTGTTGGCTCTTAAAAGAAGCAGGAATCGTATTGTCATATCTTCTGGCTTTAATGATGAAATTTACTTTCAAGTTTGTGTTTAGTCTCAGGGTATAAAAGTTCAGTACCTCCCCAGCACTTGATTCTAGGTCATTTCTGTGGGACCATCACCCTACTCTGAGACAAAATAAGTGGCTACAGATAAAAAAGCTCCAAGCTTCAGCACTCAGTGCTGAAACTGGTAAAAGAGCAAGGCTGTTAATAGCAACCAAATTGATTTTGAACTTCAGGAGATTTTCCTTCCCCTGATTTTCAAGGCTTGGCTCTGACTTAGATTAAAGTTCTTTCTATTTAAATAGATGGACCCTATACAGTAGAATAGGATGGGAGAGAGATATATAAATTATGAATTATGAAAGCACAAATATGTATGCAAAAGCAATCAGGGGTTTTCAGGCAAGAGTGTAATTTATAAGCCATCCCTAGATATTAAGTATATATTATTTCTGAGAATTTTAGCAGGAGATTAGAGTAGGTTGACCCAGCTTATTAGTCATGAAAGCAAATGAATACCCTTGGTCTGATAAAACATTCATGACTCTAGATGACTATATTTCAGGAAGAAGAATGAACTGTTTAGCTTGCAAAATTGTGCATACTAAGGACATAAATGTTTTGGTATCCTCAAGATGCATAACTACAGGATCTTTTATAAGACTTTTGGGATGTTAGTCATGGCTTCATAGGACAACATTGGTGTACCTAGTCTTCATGCTTCTGCCTCAGGCCTTCTTTTTTTGTCTTTTGGCAAATTATACAATTAATATAGCAACAACTGACCCAATTATTTTGTAAGTTTTAAGTCTGTATTGGCTCATTCATTTATTTAAATGAATATTCCCTTCATTAGTTAAACTATTGCTTTATTAATAGATTAGAATTAGGCTGAATCAGCATATTAGTCAGTGAAAGCAAATGATTCCATACCCACAGCTAGAGATACCGATATAAAAATAAAATCGATCCCTCTGATAAATTTCTAGTCTGTAAAATATGAGGTCACTTTTTCTAACTCATCCATCTCAGAGGTCCCCAAAAAGATCAGCAATACTTTGATGTTAATCTCCTAATCATACAGTTCAGGAATTGACATTCAGGTTGGATTCTGTAGCTTGGAGATAGATTTCACCTAAGAGTTACTCTCACTTTGAAGACAGTCAAGCTGACAGAAAAAGGTCCTTCCCTACCCCTTTGTGTTAGTCACCTTTCCCATTATTTATACAAAATAACTGACACAGCAATTTAAAGGATGAAAGGTTTATCTTGGCTTATGGTTTCAGAGATTTCAGTCAAGGCTGGCATGAAGCAAAATCAACATGGCAGAAGGGCATGGTTGAGCAAAGTTGCTTACTTGGTGGCAGCTAGAAAATGGCAAAGCAGAAGACTGCTAGTGAGAGAGATACCCAAGGACACACCTTCAGCGACCTACGTTCTCCAACTGGCCCTGCCTCCTAATAGTACATTTACCTATGAATGTCAGAGAGGAGTATAGCACCCCCATGATCCAGTCACCTCTCCAGGAGCATTAATCCAATCAAATTGACAATTAAGATTAACTGGCATGAGTTGGGCATGGTGGCACAGGCTTGTAATCTCAGTGCTCTGAAGACTAAAACAGGAAGATCTCAAGGTCAAGCTCAGCCTGGGCAAGTTAGCAACTTGGTAAGCACTGTTTCAAAATAAAAAATAATAATAATTAAAAACAGATGACTCCAGACATACTCAGCTACCTCGTCTTTGACAAAGGAGCCAACCACCCTCACTGGAGGAAAGATAGCCTGTTCAATAAATGGTGTTGGAAAAACTGGATTTCAACCTGCCAAAGATTAAAACTAGACCCCTATCTCTCACCATGCACTAAACTAAAATCCAAGTGGATTAAAGATCAAAATATTAAGACAGAAACACTAAATTTGCTGGAAGATAAGTTAGGTGCAACTCTCGAAGACACTGGCATAGGAAAGGACTTTATGAACAAATTCTCAGTAGCATGAGAACCAGCACAAAGAATCAACAACTGGGATCTCATCTTATTAAAAAGCTTCTGCACTGCAAGAAAAACTACCAACAGAGCTAAGAGACAGCCTACAATGTGGGAAAAATATTTTTACCAGCTGTACCTCAGACAAAGGTCTACTATCTAGAATATATAAAGAACTCAAAAAAATCAGACCCCCAAATATAAAGACCCAATTCAAAAATGGGTATCTGAAATGAACAGACATTTCTCAGACAAGTAAAAGCAGCAAATAAACATATGAAAAAATGTTCAACATCACTGGTCATTTGAGAGATGCAGGTGAAAACAACACTGAGATTCCATCTCACTCCAGAAAGAATGGCTGCTATCAGGAAATCAACCGGTAACAAATGCTGGTGAGGTTGTGGGGAGAAAGGAACCCTTCTTCATTGTTGGTGGGAGTGCAGACTGGTGAAACCACTGTGGAAATAAATATGGAGATAATCTCAAACAACTAGGATTGGAAGTCCCATTTGACCCAGCTATTCCTCTGCTGGGTATCTTCCCCAAAGAATTAAAAGAATCATACCACAGTGATATATGCTCACCCATGTTTATAGCGGCACAGTTTGTGATAGCTAAAACTTGGAAACAGCCCAATTACCCATCAGCTGGAGACTGGATAAAGAAGATGTGTTTGTTTGTTTGTTTTATAAAATAGAGTACTATTCAGTCATAAAGAATGAGAAACTAGAGACATTCATAGCTAAGTGGATGCACATTGAGGCCATACTCTTAAGTGAAATAAATAGAACACACATGTGTAAATACCGAATTGTTTCTCTGGTGTGAAAAACTAAAAGTGTAAATAAGAATCAGAATGTATAATTGATATTGCAAAACAGGAAGAAAGTGTCTAAAGGAATAGGGGAAGTGGGAAGGGAAGGGGAAAGGAAAGAAAGGAAAAGAAAAAATATGAGAAAAGGAAAAACATGGAAACAAAGTCTTTGCAAATAGGGAAGGGTGGAGGGAGTGAAGGGAGGGCAGGGGAATGGGGAAAAAATAACCAAGATACATCATGCAAAGGTACAAGATCACAATGACGAATATAACTATTGTATACCTAAAATGTATCAATAAACTAAATGGAAAAAAAAGATTAACTGGTACATTGTCCATTTCTACCTTCACCCCAATACTTCTCCTTTTGATAGGTAGAAAGTTTAGATACTTGTACTGTTTGTCATAAGAATTTAGAGAATGAAAGATGGCCTCTCTTTAGGGAATAATTGGGACTCTCTGTTCTACCTCATCTTCCCCCTCCTCACACTTTTTTTTTTAACTTTGGCAAATAAGCTATATATAATAGAAATCACACCAATTCAATCTCAAATGACAGAGACAATTTAAAAATTTATTAGGTGAAGACAGATAAAAGAAGTTCACTAAAAACCTAACATTGTATGGGCCAGGGATTTAGCTCAGTGGTTCCGCCGTCTGCCTCGCAAGTGCAAGGTCCTAAGTTTGATCCCTGGTACCAAAGAAAACTCCCTAACATTGTAATTTTGTATAAGTGAAAAACACTTTTTGAGGAAAGCAATGGACTAACTGTAAAGATAATGGTAATTGCATATTAATTGCATAACATCTTGTTTGAAACAGGAAATATTAGGCATTGTTTCCATTGTCATCCTGAAAGTTGGTGATGGGAACAAAATAAGACTTTAAATGTTCTAATAGTTGTATGAATAAACAACAATTTGGAAATCTTTGTTGCATTTAGTTAAACTTCAAGGCGAGCATGACTTTTCTAGTACAGGTTGGAACATAAGCAGTTGGTAAAACTGTGAGAAGACTTCAGATTTTTGATGCTGGCAACAAATATATTGTTTTAAATTCAAATAAGTTATGAAAATACATGCATATTGCAAGAATTAAAACACACAGTTGTATTGGGACTAAAAATGAAAGCACTGCATCACCACTATTCCAAGAACCTCCTTCTCTCTCCACCTCCATTTCTCATTTCTCTTTCTGAAAAGGAACCGCAATGGTACAACTGTATGGTACATCCTTTTTATGGAATGTTTACATGTATGTATCTGTCTACTTATAAGTAAAGGTTGTTTCTCATATAAGTAAAATGTACTCATAAGTGAAATTATATCATTCTGCAATTTGATTTTTTCATTTACTGGTTCATGCAGAAGGTTGCTAAATATGAGAACATCTTTATTCTTTCTAACTGATAAATTGTATTTCACACTATAAATGTACCATAATCTATTTAATCATTCTTTTTTATAGGAATACTTGTATGGTTTGTTATTTTTCACTATTATAAGCCATATTGAAATGAATAACTTTGCCCATTCATATCTGAGTACATATGTATGTATTTTTGTGAGATAATTTTTCAATTAAAATACTGAGATTTTAAAAAATACTAAAAATATTCTACCCAAAGTATCATACCAAGGTACATACACTATATACATGTTAATGTTCATTTTTAACTTTACCAATACTACATAGCATCTTTTAAAAAATTTCTGGCACTCTTGATTGGAGGTGTGTATGTGTGTGTGTGTGTGTGCGTGTCTGTGTGTGTATCTGTCTGTACTTGTTTGTTTCCCTGATTATTAACGGTTATTTTTGTCATTTCTGTAATGTTGTGTCTTGTTTATTTTTGTTTTTTCCTTATAAGTCTTAGGGAAATTTTATTATTGATTGTGTATTTCGACCTTTTGTAGATTGCACAGTTCTACCTCTTTACCTAATCTATTATTTGTCTTTACCTTTGAATTATGGTGTTGGGGACTATCAGTATTTAACATTTTTGTGTCACTAAATCTGTTCTTATTTCTCTTGCCTCAAAACTTGAGTTTTGCTGTATAAAACCTTCACTATATCAGGATTGTGAAATATTTCTCCCTATTCTTCTAATATTTTCATTATTATTTTATATTTTAATATGTAATCCATATCTATTTTGTGTAATTTTAATGTAGTTATTTTAACTTAATTTTAATGCAAATTTCCAACTTCCAAACATTATTTACTGATTATTGCCTGATTTCTAATATAGCCATTTTTAAAAAGGTATGTGTGGACATTTATGATCTCCCCATTCTATCCCATAGACAATTTATCTCTTTTCCTGAGCTATAATGGTTAAATATGCTATATTTTAAATTTTGTATTGGTTAGAGTAGAAACATCCTATGTTAAGTTGAAGTGATTTCAAAAAAGCATAATGGAATCATCTCTGCATAATTCTTATAGCTGGTGAGTTTTAAATATCTGAGTATTGACATCACCAGTATGGCCTCCCAAATAATTACAATGCAATCAGTCTGTGGGAACATCTAAGTGAATTAATTATTTCATAATAAATAGGCTGTGTATTTGATCACAGTTTTTTTTGTAAAGTTTTGAACATGAAGATTGTATACTCCCACATGAAGCTGTGAATAACTGTGGTCATAATGTTTCAACATTATGCTAAAGTTTGGCACATAAAAGCATTCCCTATTCTTTGCTTTAAAAGGAAAAGAAAAGCAGCAAATTCCAAGATGACTTGTTCCATCATATCATGCATTTGAAATCCATAGTGGATTCAGATAATAACAAATATTCTAGCTTCTAAGTGTCCATACAGAACCTAATATCAACATACTATATCCCCATACCCAACCATGCATTTGCATATGTTTTACATAGACAAAGATTTACAGATGCACAAACACATATATACATATATTAACACACATATATGCTTTGCCACATGCACATGGCTATATTGGAAAGAGAAGAGCAAACAAACAGAAAAAACAAGCAAAAGCAAAATTTAAAAAATGAGATGTATTCAGAAAAATTGTGGGAGAAGCATGGGTGGACAGTAAAAAAATTAAGAAGAGAAAAGATTGTCCATGGGAATGATGAGTTGTGGCAAGCAAATTACACAGTGGTATCATTTAACACAAACAGAGCTACATCAGCAACTGTTACATCTGACCTAGATTTTTTGACCTTCTCACCTTCCAAAATTAAATGCAGACATAGGATTTGAGAAGGACCATGTGTTTTTCTAAAATTATATCTTGAATGAGCTTATTAAGGTTGTGAGCACTTCCTCATTTGGCTAAAACCAATTCACATGTTTGTTCTAAATAGGAATGATATATATCCCAAACATGTAACAAAATTTTATTAGAACATTGTTCTAAACATTGTTTGGGGCATATATATTTTATATATTATATATATATTTACACATATATATATATTTAAACAAAATGATTCAGTAAATGAATATGTTTTCTGGGGAAGGAGTGTAATGTACAGCATTTAATGTCAGATAACTTCATTTAAATTTTCTTACTTTTGAATGATCTTTCTTATTAGAAAAAATGCTTTTATCAAGGTTGCCTACAGTGCAGGAAATGGTACTTAGTTGAGAAATATTGATATTACTTAAATAATGGATTTTTTTCACATTTAAATCATTATTCATCTACATGATGGGAATTCAATTTGGATATGTGTGAGTGCACTTTTGAGTTGATACAGTGGATCTATAGACATTCTGGAGCACCCTGAGCTTCTGGGACACATGCTGTGAGAGATGTGCCTCTGTTGTATTCTTAAGAAAGTGAAGTTTACACAAATGAGTGCATCCAAAGTAAGGGGCAACCTTTGGCTAAACACCAACTCTGCCCTCCCTAAAAGTAATTTCTGTTGCATGGTAACTTGCATCAGAATTTTATAAAGATAATAAATGATCATCATGATGCCATTCACATTTTTACAAGAAGGCCAGGGATTTAGCTCAGTGGTTCCACTGCCTGCCTCACAAGCAGAAGGACCCGAGTTGGATCCCTGGTACCAAAAACAAAACAAAACAACCTCCCCGCCTCAAAAAACCGCAAGAGACAGGTTGAGTGCATTTATCATATGCTTCCTGAATTAACTATTAAGATTCCTGGTTGGTTTTTGTCCCTCACACCCAATTTATTATTTTTTAGAAATGAGGAATGACCCAGGCATGCTATTTGTCAATGCACAGCCAAGGCAGACTTATCTCAGTACTTCTCTTTCTTTATTTGAGGAGGCCTAGAATCTTTTCAGATGTTAAACAGGAAGGAAGATCCTTGTGCACAGTGCTTAGTTAGATTTTTAAATATGACAAGTAGACACTGTTGCTTTAGTGGACAAAAAGAAATGTCCTGGACTGGGGATTTAGCTCAGTGATGCCACCGCCTGCCTCGCAAGGGCAAGGTCCTGAGTTCGATCCCTGGTACCAAAAAAAACAAAAAGAAAAGAAATCTCCTATACCTACTACTTCCTAGTATGATATGAGAGGAGCACTTGCTTCAAGATAATATGAAGCATTTTCATCAAATAATTTGTCATCATTTTCCACCAAATAAATACAAAAAGTTAATGTAGAATCTGGGAATGGATTGCTTCTGTGGTTGCCCACCTTTGACAACTTCTTATCCCAGAATGCAATGCCTTCTGGGCTGAATTGTAGTACTGGGAATTGTAGACTTCAAGTAAGTGTATAAAGAGGGCTGCTGACAGGAAAGGTACTGGGTTCTACAGAAATCAGTCCTTGAACATGAGAAGGAGGTTAAGGGAACTTGTCAAGCTGTATTGTATGGTAGAATTGAGTGAGAAGGAGATTAAAGAATAAAATCTTTTTCCATCTTGCTGTTTGACTCAGCTGTTTCAGAAATCACTGTGATCAGTGGTAACTTTATAGAGAACCTCACTAGGCATTAATTAATTCAAGGTATATTAATTTTTGTCCTACTACTATAATCTCTAAAAAGTCAGTAGTTTTAGTGGTCACAGATGTCATGATTTTGTATGGTTTTGTGTACCTTCTTAAACACTTTTAAGTGAAGTTAGGAGAAAGAGATGCTGTAACTATTAGTTATCTGTTTCCCTGATACAAAAGCTCCCCACTTTTTTTTGTTTCAGAAGTAATTTTCGGTATCATTTCTTTAAATACTACAGTCTTTTCTGATGAAAAAAAAAATGGCTTGAGATAATGCAATAATATAAGAAAGGAAACAAAAGTATATAGATTAGGAAGGAGGAAATAAAACTACCTTTGTATATTACATGATTGTATAGAAAATAGAAAAGAATAAGTCTTCGAACTCGTAATCAATTGTAGCAAGGTTGCAGGATATAAGATTAATACATGAAAGTCAATGCTTTCTTACATACTAATGTATTAACCTGTTTTTCGTTGCTGGGACCCAATACTCAACACCCAGATTTAAAGCAGGAGAGGTTTAATTTAACTATGGTTTCACAGGATTCAGTCCATAGACAGCTTGCTCCATTGCAGAAGTATCCTTGTAGAGGTACGTGGTGGAGCAAAGCTGCTGTTTATGGTGGCTGGGAAGCAGAGCAGGGGAACAGTAGCAGAAATGAATGGCAAGGGACCACATATAGTATACAAAGCCATGCCCCTTAGAACCACCCAGAAACACTGAGGAGCATGGTTTGCCAATCTGCTAGGCATATATATATATATATATATATATATATATATATATACACACACACACA
>NW_004624752.1:14339110-14355766 GCF_000247695.1 Heterocephalus glaber
TATATGACTTTTCATGTCCGTTAGTATTTGTTTTATATAGTTGGGTGCACTAGTGTTTGGTGCATAGATATTTATGATTGTCGTCTCTTCCTCTTTGATTGTTCCCTTTATAAGGATATAGTGTCCTTCTATGTCTCTCTTAATCAGTGTGGGTTTGAAATCCACTTGCTCTGCAAAATAGATAGCTACTCCTGCTTTATTTTGGGTTCCCGTCTCATGGAGTATTGTTTTCCACCATTTAACTTTCAGTCTATGAGTTTCTTTTTTTCGGCACTGGGGATCGAACTTGGGTCCTTGCGCTTGCGCAGCAGGCAGCAAAACCACTGAGCTAAATCCCCAGCCAGTCTCTGAGTTTCTTTTTGAATTAAGTGTGTTTCTTGTATGCAACATATTGTTGGATCTTGCTTCTTGACCCATTCTGCCACTCTCTTTCTTTTGATTGAATTGAGACCATTAACATTGATGGTTATAACTGATATGTATTGATTTATCATTGTTATGACTTTTTCTTTTTGTTTGACCCTCCCCCTTTGCTTTTAATTTCTTGTCGTGCCCAGCACATTCATTCTGTTAGGTATCCTGGGGTTGTGATCCTCATTGTCTTTTCCTAGGATTTTGTCTAAAATTTTTTGGAGTGCTGGTTTGGTTTTCTTGAAGTTCCTAAGGTGCTCTTTGTCATGAAAGTGTCTTATTTCTCCATCAATTTTGAAAGATAGTTTTGCGGGTACATCAATCTGGGTTGGAAGTTGTTTTTCTTTAGGGCTTGAAACACATCACTCCAAGCTCTTCTTGCCTTGAGGGTTTGCACTGAGAAGTCTGCTGTAATTCTAATGGGCTTTCCTTTGTATATGATTTGTTTCTTTTCTCTAACTACTTGTAGGATTTTGTTCTTCTGTTGGGTTTCTGGAATCTTCACAATTATATGGCTATGTTTAGATTTTTTTTGATCAAGGCTATTTGGAGTCCTATATGCCTCACTTATCTGTATGTCAAATTCTTTTCCCCTGCTTGGGAAGTTTTCTGCTGTCACTTCTGAAAACAGTTTTTTTGTGTCATCTGCACTCTCTCCTGTTTCTTCATTGACTCTAATCAGTCTTATGTTATTTTTCTTTGCATTGTCTAGCATCTGCTGGATTAATTTCTTGTGGTCCCTTAAAATTTTAAAGCAATTTTTCTTTTCCTGGTCACTAATTGCAAGCTTATCTTCTATATCTGAAATTCTGGCTTCACATTGGCTCATTCTGCTGCATAGACTTTCAGTGGAGTTTTTAATCTCCTGGAAATCTGTTTGCATCTGTTTTATGGATTCCATTTGTTTCCTATGTTGGCATTCCATCATGTTCCTCAGCTCCTGTATTTTTTTTATCTGTGTCCTCTCTGGATTTATTAATCATGTCTTGCACTATGGGCACAATCTTTGCTGTTATGTGAGAAATTATTTCTGATTTCATTTCTTCCAGATCCTCTTTCATCGCCAGTTCAGGGAGTACAGGTGGTTGAGTGTCAGAGTGTTCCATCTCATTTCCCTTTGGGGTTGCTGTAGGTGATCTGGAATTCTGGTTCTGTGGCTTGTTTACCTGTCTTCTCATTTTGACGCATGTGGGGGTGGGGTGTGTGTGTGTTCCTGGTGCCTGCATGGCTCACCTCCTCTGGGCTCAGAGCCATGGCATGCCTACCCGGAAGCTTCCTCTATGCTGGGAGCTGCAGCATGCCTACCCGGAAGCCTACTGCTGCCTGGGAGCCATGGTGCCCTGATCTGGAGGTCTCCTATGGGCCAGGATAAGATTTCTGAAGACACAAGAATCATGAAATCTAAATGAAAAACTGATGAATCAGATTTCATCAAAATTAAAATCTTTTGTTCTTTGAAAGAAATTATCAAGAAAATAAAATAGCAAGACACAGACTGAGAGAAAATGTTTGAAAATATACAAAAGACCTGAAATCTAGAAAACAAAGAGTTTTCTAATTTAAGACAACCCAATTTTTAAAAATGGACAGAAAATTAGAATAAACATTTTCCCAAAGAAAGCATGAAGATGGGAAAAAACACACATGCAAAGAGGCTCAGTACTGTATTATTGTTCACTGGGGACATTAAAGCCACGATGGATACTATGATACACTAATTAAAATGACTAAATTAATAAAGGCAGACCATACCAAGTGTAGCCAAGAATATGGAACAATTGGAACACTTATACACAGTTAGCAAGAATGTAAAAATGATATAATCTGTTTGAAAAACAGAGGAGCAGTTTCTTATAAAGTTAAGCATATACTTCATATGTGATCTAGTAATTCTGCATCTAAATCTTTACTGAAGAGAACTGTATTTATGTGATACAACTTGTAGAGCAGCTTAGTCATAATCGCCAGAAACAACCATGTTCAAGTGGTGAATAGATCAGCCAATTAGGATATATTTATATATTGGACATTATTTAATAACAAAAGGAACAAATTGTTGATGTATAAATGTGAGTTTTATACTACTTCTAAAACATTCTAGAAAAGGCAAAACTATAATGAGAGAAAACAGAACAGTGATTATAAGACAGGGTATAGAGGAAAAGACTGAATGTAAAACATGAAAATGTTCTGTTTCGTTTATGGCGATGGTTATATAGCTGTGTACATTGCCCAAAACTCATCAAAGTACAAACTTAAAAGAGGCAAATTTTGCTACATAAAAAATTATACTTAACTCTAAAAATTGTCTCAGGTTTCCTAAATTTGAAAACAAAACCATGAAGCTAGACATTAGAGAAATAGGAATGGACATTGTCATGGACAGCATAGTGGAGTAAAAATACCATGGACTCAGGTTTGGGGATTTAGCTCAGTGGCACTGTGCCTGCCTGGCAAGTACAAGGTCCTGAGTTTGATCCCTAGTACCAGGAAAAGAAAAACACCATTGACTCACTAGCCAAATGGGTGATTTGAATAAATCACATAACCTTTCTGACTCTGTTTCCCCAGATATAATACAAGGAAATTGAAGAAAAGAACCTTTCTTTACAGTTCTGAAATTAATGAGAGTTTTAGGTGCTGTCATATAAAACACAGCTATTCTTGTTCGTTTTTTGGTACCGGGGATTGAACTTGGGACCTTGTACTTACAAGGCAGGTGGCAGCACCACTGAGCTAAATCCTCAGCCTAAAAGACAGCTATTCTTAAGGGATATTTGACCAACAATTTCAGTTTCATTTTATCAGGTTATATTAATAAAACTGAAAAAGGAAACTCTGATTTATGAAGTGTGACAGTATTTCAAAACAAGTTGAAATGGAAAGGTTGAATAAGAAAATACAGGAAAGAAAGGAGCTCCCTAAATAAAGTTTTCATATAAAAAATTCCTCTGATGTACCTCTATTTGTACAGAATGCTTTAACAGTTTGGAGGGTTAGTCACTATCAACACAGACCAGTGGCTTTTAGGATATCAAAAACACATGGGATTATTAAGTGGTAGACTTGAAAATATTCATTGGTGATTGTCATTAGGAAAAAAAGAAACAATAGATGAAGTGTTAAAATGGTGAAAATGTTGCAGGGAAACCTTGTACTTTAAGTGCCACAATACTGAAATAACTTCAAGGGATTGGCTTACACTCAAACAGGAAATTGACCAAATCAACATTTGGCTTGAGATAATGAAGTGATAAAAGGAGGGGTGGGGGAGCACAACTGTGAATGAGAAAGAAGCATTGGAAGTTCTGTGTTGTGCTACAAGGCTGTTTCTGAAAAGTGTTTTTAATTAAACCTCTCCAACCAGTGCTCACAAAACCTAAATACAGTACTGAATTAGTGCCTTTAGGAACAGGTACTTTAAAAAAAAGCATCAACGGTAACAAATTAGACCAGCAAAAGCACTTCCATCTTTTCCACAACAAATCCTATACCACTTTTCTTTATTGATGGTCCTATTTCAGGGAGTAACAAGGCAATTAAGAAAATAAACTTATTGTGAAAGCAGATGAAGAAGACTAAATTGCAAGAAAAGTCAAATGAGCACAACAGTTCCCCCATTCCTGCCTATCCCAATCTCTTTGACTGGAATTGTAGTGAAGCTCAGCTCCAGTACCTAGTAATAGGAGCTTGACTTCAGGAGGCAAAGCCTGGTAGCAGTACCCAGGACCAGTACATGTGAACCATGTAGCCAGTGATGTAATCCAGCCAGGGTTGAGAAATTAAAACAGCAGTTAGGACAACTAGCCTTAGAGTCCAAAACACAGTTAGGGCCCGGGATTTAGCTCAGTGGTTCTGCCTCCTGCCTTGCAAATACAAGGTCCCGAGTTCGATCCAAAACAAAACAAAACAAAAAACAGAGTTAGTAAATAAACACAAACAGCCTAGTGTTAAACTAAAGCCTTCAGAAATTGTATCAGTGCATCAAAAGAGCTCTGTTTTACAATGAAACTCAAAAGTGAATTGATTCCAATCAGACTTACCATGGACTGAACAGCATAGTGTATTTTAGTTTGCACATTAAGGAGCCAAGATTAATAATAATAATGACTGTCATTTAGAAAATACTTTGTGTGTACCCAGCAGTATCCTAGTATTTTATAAACAACCCATTGGAGATAGGTACTATTGTCATTTGCATTTTATAATGACACAGAAACTTTTAACTTGATGACAGAGCTTGAGAGTGGCAGAGCAAAGATTAGAACACAAGAAGTCTAGTTCCAGCCATTATTAACAACTACAGGCAGGGTTAGCAAGGTGGATCCTCAGATCTCAAATAGGGAAGGTTAGTTTCAACCTTGGGATGGAGCTAATCTCTGAAAGAACAGACCCAGAGGCAGCAGGTGCAAGGAAGAAGTTGGTCCTGTGCACAGAACATGTGTCTGGAGCATGAGACAAATAGTCCACAGGTGGTGGTACATACAGTCCAGCAGTCAAACCCAAAGAGGTTCAACCTGTGGTTGGAGAGATTCAACAGTCAGAGCCTGAGCACTGTGAAGAATTAAATTTACAGTTGTCATTAGGGTCCTTGGCAAAGGTTTTAGTAGAGCCCATGTTTTAGAATAACTAAAAATGGTACCAAGATAGACCTCAAGTACAGAAAATGACAATGGGATATACAGATGAGATTGAACCCATCACTGTGTTTGCAGGAAGCCACAACCTCCCTTGGACTACTGTTGAATGTAGCAGGGTTACTAAAGCAGACCTTCTTCTGGGAGATGTGGGACTCCTTGCATAGGTGATTTTGCTTCGAGGATGCTCCCAAAGGCCTTGCCAAATTTTCGTTAGATAGTATAGTGGTCTTGGAAGCTTCTACCCAATTTCTTTGTCTCCTCCATTCTGGATCGGTTGCAGTCTGACAGTTTTCCCAACTAGTCATTTCCTCTTATAAATAATATAATAATTTTATTTTAAAATTTTTTTGTCTTAGATCTCATCTGGGCTTTTGTTTCTCTGAAAAACAAGATCAACAAAAGCTTCTTACATTTATATAATGACTTAAAGTTTGTAAAGCATTTTTATACACACTTGCCCACTTGACCTTATAAGAGATTTTTTTTTTTTTGGTACCGGGGATCAAACTCGGGTCCTTACACTTGTGCAGCAGGCAGCGAAACCACTGAGCTAACTCCCCGGCCCCTATAAGAGTTTTGTAAAGTAAGCAGGGTAGGTGCAGTTACATTCATTTCACATATTGGAAAATGAATGTTCAGAGTTCAGAGTTGTGTCACTATTGGGCACCCTGTAAGGTGGCCCCTGAGAATCTCAGACTCCTCCTATGCACATCCCTGTGTAATCTCCTCTCATTGAGTATGGGCTGGTTATTGACAGGCTTCTCATGAATAGATATATCAGAACCAGTGGACTATCACTTCTGAAGTTAGATTATAAATAACTACAGCTTACATCTCGAGTGCTCTGTCTTGCTCTCCCTTGGATCACATGCCCTGAGGGAAAACAGCTACTATCTTGTCTGGAAGCCCTATGGAGAAATGGACATGCACGGGATCAATGCCTGCCAACAATCTCATGAATGAGTTTAGTAATAGGTCTCCCCCGACTTTCACCTCTTGCTCAAGCCTACAGAAGAGAACACAGCCCACCTGGATTGACAGCTGAATTGCAGCCTTAGGAGAGACCTTGATCCAGAGACAGTGGAGCGGAGCCACATCTGGATTCCCGACACACAGACAATATGGTACAACAGACATTCATTAGCTTAAGCTGCATTTTCTTTTCATCTACCCCAATTTTCAGTGCTACCCTCCCCTGATCTTTTGAACAAATTTGAATCATTAATTTTTAAAATCACTCTGGTCTACTAATATGTTTTTGCTAAGGTAACAAATATCCTCTAAATCTCAGTGCCTTTCATAGACAAACAATGATTCTTGGTTCATAAGTGTGTCAGTTGATGATAGATCCACTAGATGCTGATTAGGTTTTTTCCATTCTGTTCTACATATTGTCACCTTCCTGTTAAAGTGCCCCGCCTAAAGAACTGAACTCATCTGTAGCTTCTCATGATAGAGGTGGAAGGCAGAGGAGTTCAAATTGAACCATCCAAATGCATTCACAGTTCCTCCTTGGATGCTTATGTCATGTCCAATCATAGTCCATTGACAAAAGAAATAATTTAGGCTACTTGATGACAGTGTGACTAGATAATACTGCATAGAGATCCATGGGAAATTAGAAGGCAAAGGGCATGGGTATTTTGTTCATGTTTTGTTTTGGGGGTCAGCACATGGATTTATAATACTATATGAGAGTTATAGATGGGAGAATAGTATACTTTACCATATATTATGACAAGTGGTTGTGAATTTAGACAATAGCAACAGTTGAAGAATTTATACTTGGAATTTTTTTCTAATTAAAACATTAAGTGTAATAAATTAGTCACTTTAGAGTACATTATGAAAAATACCTACTTTCACTAAAACCTTTGAGTAAAAGGGAAGAAAATACTGGAATAGAAATCACTATAGCAATCACGTCCAAAACATATGACCATAATTTAATCATGATGCTTCTTTAATTACAACTTTTGGAGGTGGGAAATTGGTTTTTTTTCAATACCATGCCCATTTATTTATTATATTTATTATTAGTATATGTTTGTAATACATAATGGTTATAGTCATCTTGGGGAATTGGTACATATACATATCACATCTTAATGTTTTTTGCTTCCCCTTCAGGTACTCTTTCTACTCTGTTTTATAAATGACCATGAAGTTCCATGGGAAAACACTGGCGATTTCTTAATCCTATGATCCATGAAATTGTTATCACATACCATCCATTCTAAATTGACCAGGAGCATTATTAGAATTTCTGAAAAGTTGTTAGCACTCTCTTGTGAAAGAAGAAATAAGGCAAAAAAGAAGATGCAAATCTTTTTGTTGTTGTTTCTCAAACCAAATGTTCCGGTAATGATTTTCCACTCTGCCTATCTTGAAGCTTTAAATAGAGTCAAGGTTAAAAATATCTGCTATGATAAAATAAGAAATAGGCAGCTAGCAAATTAGGAACTTGGTAGAGCTAATTCAAATAATTCTGAAAACTGTTGAAGATACAGTCTTGCTAGCTTTTTAAAAAAGAAATGTCAATATTTCGACCTTTTCTGGATAGTATTTTCATAGCTGCTTTGAGATTAACTTCAGTGGCACCATCACACATTTAAATAAAAATATCATAGTATGGCTGGGGATTTAGCTCAGTGGTTTCGCCCCCTGTTACGCAAATGCAAGAACTCGAGTTCAATCTCCAGTACCCCCCCAAAAAAATCACAGTAATTATATATGTTGATGTGTGGCAGACCTGCTTATGTGCCAGCAATATGCTAAACCCATCTCCTGTTCTTTCTGACAGTCCCATACCAAAACCACCCTAAAGTACAGATGTCATACAGGAGAATCTGGCTCATTGACCCAATGGTGTACTTAGAGGTACAACACAAAATCAGTGTGATTCAGAGGCACAGAACTCAGGGAGAAGGCTTACATAGGGTGAGCTTTGTCTTCCTTTCCTTTAGACTAGATAAAGCTGAGTAGGTTCAACACTTGCTGGTTTGCACAAGCTTTATTTCCAACTTCCAAACCAAGCCAAAGAGTAGGCCACCCCCCAACCCCTTATAAAAAGAATAGAAACTGCAATTCTGCCAACCAGTGTTAACCTCTAATTCTTTCAGAGCTGGTTAATGTGAAAGCTTATGTGAAAGGTTATGAAATTACAGTGTGGCTTTAAAATTCTTATTGCAATATCCTAAAACAATACAAGGAAAATACTGTATAAAATGAAATAATGAAAGTTTGTTAGCATGAGTTAGTCATTACTATCTCTTACTAGATTCTTCCCCAAGTCACTTATATCTTTATTTCCTCACGTTTCATTTTGCACTTTCTTTCTGTCTTCTACACACACACACACACACACACACAGTTTTCTCTCCCAAAAGCATGTTTTACATTTGTTATTAGCTTTACTTTTGTTCTATTTATTTTTATTATTTGTTGTTTTACATTTCATGTTCTTTGTAAAATCAATTGGCAATGCAGATATCTAGATTTGTGGGATCTTGACTATTATATGTCTAGGTGTATATTTTTTTTGATCATGGCTAGTTGGAGTTCTATATGCCTCACTTATCTGTATGTCCAATTCTCTACCTCTGTCTGGGAAGTTTTCTACTATTACTTCTGTGAACAGTATTTTTTTTTTTTTTGGTACCAGAGATTGAACTTGGGACCTTGTGCTTGCAAGGCAGGCACTGGAACCACTGAGCTAAATCCCTGGCTGTGAACAGTTTTTTTTTTATGTCAGTTGTACTTTCTCCTGTTTTTTTCATGGACTCCTATCAGTCTTATGTTATTCTTCTTTGCATCATCTAGCAGCTGCTGGATTGATTTCTCCTGGTCCCTTACTATTTTTAAGAAATCTCTTTGTTTTTATGGTCACTAACTGCAATCCTGTCTTCTGTATCTGATACTCTATCTTCACATTCCCTTAATCTACTGTGAATGGTTTCAGTGGAGTTTTTAATCTCCTGAATAACTGTTTGAATCTGTTTCATGGATTCCATTTCTTTCTTATGTTGGGCAGTCATGGTTTCCATTTCTTTCTTATGCTGTGCATTCATGGCTTCCACATGATTCTGAGCTTATCTATTTTTTTATTTATTTCTGTTCTAGAGCCTCTAATCATGTCTTTCACTTTGCTCACCATCTCTGTAGTTATCTGGGAAATTATTTCTGTTCTGAATTTTTCTAGAGCCTCATTCATCTGTTTTGTCACTTCCTTTGCTGTCAGTTCAGGGTGTCCAGGTGGTTGATTATCATATTTTTCTGCCTCATTTCCCCCAGGATTTGCCTTTGGTGGGGTGGAAGCCTGAGTTTGTGCCTTGCTTAAATATCTTCTCATTTTTGTTTTTGGTACTGTCCTTGGTTTAATTTCTGGGTTGATACTTCAAAATTGCTTATTATAAGTATCTTTGTAGCTTGTGTTTAGAACCCTTGTGGAATGATTGCTTTTTAGAGGTGTCTTTCAGATATAGATGGTCTTCAGGTTTTGAGTCTCTGATGACTCTGAGGCTATCTCATTTTCATTATACCAGGAAGGCAATCACAACATCTTAACCCAAATGATACAATCAGCAACACCATAGCATCAAGCACAGCTTAGAAAATGACAATTTGTGGTAGTTATTAATCTATCACCTTTAACTGTGTGAATTATATCAAAATTGAGGACCAGCCCAACATATGTTTACGGTGAATAAACTCTTCAATAAAGCAACTTTACCCTTCAGGATGGGGAGTTAGAAGGAGTTGGGGAGGGAGGGACAGATAGGTAGAAGGATCAGGAAAGGTTAGCAGTGAGGCCAGAAGTCACAGGAAGATCACACAAACTCCAAGAAACTGTTGAAGACAAAAGGAAAAGCAGAATGAAAGAACAAAGATGTGAACAGAACCACCTAAGAGCATAGGGAGGCTAGATACTGTATTTACTTTCCTTTAAAACTAATGACAATTGAGAGAAGGAAAAAGAGAAGAAAAGAAAAATAAAGAAGAAATCCGAATTAGGTCCAGAACAGGAACAAAAAGGGAGATGAAGAACAGTGTGGGACAGTGAGAGAATGAGTGAGAGAGAGAGAGATAGAAAAGAGAAAAGAAAGAAAGAAAAAGAGAGAAAAATAAAAATTTGAAAAGAGTAGAAAAAAATAAAAATTAAGAATTAAAAATAAGAGAAAAATTTTTTTGCAAATAACAAAAAATAAAAATGAAGGGCCTCCTTCAGGGTTGTCTCTGCTGTCACAATAGACAATGTGGGCAGCCGTGTGCAGGTATAAGTCAATGAGTCTCATCAAGCCAGTAGCAGACCTGTGAGACTCAGGCAGATTCCTGGCTCCTAGTCCCAAGTTGAGCTCCTTGTCTTTCTGCAGGGTTGAACTCTGCAAGGTTCTGCTGCAGGTTCCAGGTGCCCTTCCCCTGAAGATAGTCCAGGTTCCGATGGGAGGTAATGATCCCTCCAACTTACCAAGCACGGTGGTCTGGTGTGCCTTTATTGCAGAGATACTCTTCACTTTTCCATTGGGCTTCTGTTTTCATCGAGGAGCCCGAGAGAGACCCTCTTTCTGTTGCTCACTTATGTTCTACCTTGTGGAGCTCAGGACAATGGCCTTTATGACCCCCTGTGGCTCTGTAGTGTGGAACCAGGTAGCAGCACAGCCAGGAGGCCAGAGATGGGGGGGGGCAGGGTGGGCAGGGGTCAGACCGGGCTCTTCAGTTGCCTGCGTGACTAAGCTGGTCATGTTGTGCAGGGCTCGGGGATGGAGCTGGGGCTCCAAGCCATGCTGGGGTCCTCACTGTGTGCCTTCTGCTCTAGATTTTTTTCTTTAAGTTTTCTTCTTTGTTTGTAATTGTCTTAGTTACTTTTTTCATTGCTGAGACAAAATATCCAACCCCAGAGATAAAGGAAAAAAGGTTTATTTTGGTTCACAGTTTGTGAGATTTCAGTCCATGATTTTCTGACTCCGAGGCAGGATGGCACACAAGAGGGGCATTGCAAAGGAGAAGATTCATGGCAGGCAGAAGGCGGCAAAGCAGTGAAGTAGCAAGCAACAAGCGACAAGTGATCAGCATCTTTCTGTCCTTTATATCTTATCCAGGCTACCACTCTTAGGGTGGGTAGCACTCACTCCCAAGGAGGGGCAGCCTTAATTCTAGCATTTCACCACAAGTCAATCCCAGCATCACATCCTTGATCCCAGCAGCATACACCTTAGATCCAGCTACCTTTGAAAAGCCTCATCTATGATTGCATGAGGCTTTGGGGAAACATCTAGATACAAGTCATAACATTCATCTCATTATTTATTGTTCAGGAAGGCTCGAGCAGGGGATTTCAGCATGAAGATTCTTTATTGCTCTTTCTACAACAAAACAGGGTATAGACCTTGGTGTGTTTTGACAGAGGACTTCCATTAGGTGTCACCATGAATAGCACTTAACATTGAACTTTTTATTGATGTTGTTTTGATGCTGAATACTGACCCAAGGCTTTCACAATCAGCTCTTTTTATTTCTTTTTATATTTTTTATTTTGAGATAGGGTCTCTCTAAGTTGCTATGTTGCGCATCATGAACTAGAACTCATGATCCTCCTGCCTCAGTCTCCCAGATTGTTGAGATAAAGGCATGTGCCACCACACCTGGATTAACATTTAGCATTTAAATAGATGAGTCCCACATTAAATGAGATTAAATATCTTCTACTCAGCATTTGATTCATAAAAAGAGAACTGGATAGCTTGCTAATTTTAAAAGAATACAAGTAAAAATTATAAATTATTTTTAAATAGGCAAGTCCATTTAGTGGTTTTGGAGATCTTCAATTATACATCTGCTGGAGCACATAAACTCCAAGTCTAAGTTTCTTTGTAAAATAAAAAGATCAGCTTAAACTTGTTTTATTATTTTATTCTGTGTATATATACTTTTAAATTAATTAAACTAATCTTGGCAAATCATAGGAGTTTCATTTGGCATAGGGACAATTATAAGGCCTCAGATCTCAAAAAATGCTCAAATTAAGTAAAGCTGCCCATTTTAAAAAGGGATCAAAGGCCTGTTGATATTTATGTTTTTTATTTAATATTATATAAATATAAATATTTAATATTTATGGTTCTGATTTAATTAATTAATTCTATTGTCATTCTTGAAAATCCTTAACAAAGAACCTTGTTCAGTTAAACATATTTCAAATATGAATTCATATTCAAAAACATCGTGTTATATGCACTGTCTAGTTATCCTGCTCTTTACTGTAGAATCTCAGCTTGGAATCTGATGTATTGGCACTTCGTGAGTTTTAAGACCCACATCATAAACTTATTATTCATATTTTTGCACTTAATTTTTTTAGAGAATACAAAGTCCATTTGGATACTGAGATTACCCACATAGATTTTTTAATATATGAACTCATATTTTAACCAGGGATATGAGTAATAACAACTTGTTATCTAGGGAATGCCATAAAAATCTGTATAATTCACAGCAAATTTCATTCATATTCTTTGGTGATTCAGAATGCTCTTTCCATTCTCTCAGCAGTGCTTCCTGTTCTTAGCCACAATCAGAAGCACTAAAACTCTCTGAGTAAAGCCATTGTTGAAGAGAGGTGGAAATTGAGTCATTCTCTCAAGACTTCCAGCCACAGATGCAAAATGAGAGAGATTCAGAGACATAGAATTACCTGGTGTCCATTACAATTGTTTCCATGTATTTGTTATGCACTTATCCATGACTGGTTATAAGAAACATTGCTGAAATATTTGTGTAAAAGCAATAAAAATCAGTGGCCATGAAATTTATTTTTTTGGGACACTGCTCCTAATAGCACTTGAAGTTTGGTTCTCTTTTTAGTTAAGATGCCCTTGTCAGTGACTAACCTAAGCAACAGAAATGCAAATAAACTGATCATGTTGATGGTCCCTGACCATAGATTTTGGCAACTCTGGCATACAATACTTTTGCCACATCACAAAGCCAATATCAGACTACTGATGCCCTGGTTGGTTATTGTCAAAAGAGTTATTGAGAGTAGACTCATATTTTAGGCAAACAAGGAGATAATAAACTACTGCAACTCATTACAAAGAATTTTATTTTCATGTAATATAATTTCATTTCACCAACAGTGGCTAAATAGTAAGTGACATCAAACAAAATGTGAAATACTGCCCAAATCAGCCAGTCTTGTATATGGATGATTGTATCATGATTTAAAGTAGTGTTATGGTTTAGATAAAAAATGTCCTTCAGAATTCTCATTTGGCCAGAGGCGGGGCATTTGGAAGGTGATTGGAACTCGGGATCACTATAGCTGACTTGTTGTTATGAGGTGGGACCTGGTTGCGTGTGGGTCACTGGGGGTATGATCTGGAGGGGTCTCCCTCCCCCTGGGCTCCTCTCTTCCCTCTCTGCTTCCTGGCTGTCATGTGAACAGCTTTCCTTGGTGGCAGACCGTTTTACCATGCCTCTCCTGCCCTGGAGCTGGCTAAAAACATAAACAAAAAAACATAAAACATAAACATAAACGAACTCCTCCTTTGAGTTATGAGTGTTGGGTATTTTGTCCCAGCAAGGATAAAAGTGATTAAGACAATGTGTAAATATCAGCCATTGCTCTCAAAATTCGTTCTCAGCTTCTGTCTGAAACCTATCCATAATAATTTTTCCATTAAGGTACATAATATTTCTCCAGGTGGGTGCTTTTAAAAGGAGATAATTTGGGGAGAAATGTCCACATTAAATACTCAAAATCTTAGAGTAAAGTTGTGAGATATTTTACTCATTCGTTACTTCTTGCGTTCACTAACCCTACTTACTTCTATAACTTAGACATACAGAGCACCTTCTACATGCCAAGCTTGCTTCTAGGTGATGGAAACCTTGTATAGCTCACCCCTGGCTGGCAACAGAACATTGATCTGGCAAGAGTACCCATAGTGGGGAGAGAGGTGCAGAAAAGGAAAAAGAGATTAGCCAAATCCGACTCTGCTACCTCCCAGCTTTGCCTAAAACTGGAGCTGCTGGTGCCAACAGGTGCAAACCTCAACCACAGCTGGTGAAGTGTGCAAAAGCTGCCTGAAAAAAGAGAAGTTGACTTCGGAAATACAGGATTCCCTAGAGTCATTGCATTGGTTGAGAACAAATTTTCCTTAGCGTTTAAAAAATATCATACAGTAAATGCTATAGTGGCAGAATCCACTTCGTCTTCCAAAGAAGGTGCTCAACATAGTAGGATGCATATGTTCAGCAAATCTAAAATTGTAAATTTCATCTTCTTGACCAAGATAGCTCCCCTAATTTTACAAATGATCACCTTTGGGTATACTTTCCAACCCTCTCCTTTCCTATGTTGCATATTTTTTCATTCTCCTTTTGCAGTCTCTCCCTCCTTCCCTGTATTCCACCTCAATCTGAGCTCATCTGTTAGAAACATATCTCCATGTCTTCAGTGTTTTCTTCGCCTCTAACTGTCCTCAAAACTGCCACCATAACATAATTTTCATCATGTTGTTCATGCCTGTCGTGCATTGTGAAGACTCCTAAAAGTAAGATTTGGCTTTTGTACCTCAATTATAATTTGTACACAGTAGGCCTTTAACCCCAGGGAGCTTCAGATAAAATCTGAACTTCTTATCTTGGTATTCAATCTGTCCTCATCCTAACTTTGTCTCCTTATGTATACTTACTCATTTTTAAGGCTTCTGTTTCAGTCAAAATGATTCACTCATCACTCCTTAACTACTCAACTATTCTTAATTTTCTCATATCCAAATATATATATTATATAAATATACACACACCCATATATACACATACATATATATATATATGAGAGAGAGAGAGAGAGAGAGAGAGCGCACCAAACTTGACTTTCACACTGTTTCTGACCATTCTTGGAACTTGTCTGAGCCTGATTTTCTACTGTAAAATAAAGTTCCTATGTTATCTAATTTCTCAATCATATAGGATCTTCATGAGTATCAAGGGAAGTAGTATACCAAACACTGAGCCTTCCAACAATAAGCAGGACTTATTTTTATTTTTCAGATAAGGAAACTGAGGGAATAGTTTTTTGTGAATACTTTGTGAATTAAAACACAATTATGAAAATGTTTAATTTTGTTGTGCCTGCTATTCCTCTACTTTATGCAATCTTAATATTTCTAACAACTACATTTTAATTTCTTTTGAAGTAGAAATGACTTATGAATTTTTTAATAATATGTCCTTTCATGGTTATAAAGTTATTGCTTTGTAAATATTTTCAAATTTATTTTGATATACAGCTCATGTGATAGTTCATTGATGATTTTGGTTCTCATTAGAGGAGGTTAAAATTTTTGTCCTATTTTTGTCTATGAGGTAGTAGCCATATACATGAAAATAAACAGGCTATGATAGGGATTACCAAGGAAATGAGACAAGTCTTACATGTATGTGCCACCTCAGGAGATGTATATGAGAGTAGAAGTACAGATTTGTCCTGCTTTCAAATATTTCAAAAGATAGTATGCTTAAATAGGTCAATGAGCTCTGACCTAGTGAAGGAAAAAAGTATGAAGAGTAATTCAAAACTATTTGCAGCATATTTAAAAATTATTAGTGATGGGATAACTGAAAATGGTCTCACTTCATTGGTGATAAATACAGTAGACAAGAGAATGACAGACTCTTACCTGACTCTAGCTTTGAGAACTTGGCTTTGGTAATCTGAAAGAGAGAAAGTAAAACTAGTTTGTACTTGAGCAGGGATTTGTTTGTTCTACTTATCTAAAGTTAAAACTAACCATCATGTGGGTTGAATGACCTTAAATCTCCATATCAGAGCAGAATTTAATGGACCATTTACTGATAGATGGATTCCAGCTTCTAAATGCGGGTGTGTGTAGATGCATGTGTCATATATTATATTACTCTACACATCAATGTGTTTCTTTTTTTTTTTTTTCTGTTTCTTTTTTAGAAAACGATAAATGATGAGCTCTTAATAACTTTCTATTCAAGGAGGCTAGAGGCAAAAGGCTAGCTCATTCAACTTAATGAAAGCATGTACTTTAGGCATACCTAATGATTAAAAATTCTTGGTTGAAAAAATGCAAATTTAATTTCTGTTATATTTTTCCTTTTGCTTGATTAGAAAGAATGTGCTTTGGTCACTAGAAGTAACCATTTTAGGATGATGTCCTGGAAGTTTATTCTTTTCAGTATGAAGCAGGATGCCTGGCATGAACTACATTTCCTTTATTAGATTGTGTTAAATTCCAAGTACCATTCTACATCTTAATACAACAAATATGTAGGACATATTACATTTTCCAAGACAGTATGCCTGAAATGAAGCATGTCTAAGCAAATTAATCCATCAATGAGGGTGATTGTTTAAGGAAATCCCATTGGCCTTTCCAACCCATCAAGTTCTTGCGTTTTGCCTTTATCCACTAGAGGGGGTAATGTTCTTCCATCCTAAAAGGCCACTGAATTATCCAAACAAGATTTAAAAGCATCTACTTCATTTTGAAACCAGGTTAATTAAATAATATAATACCCTGGATGCCAAAATCATCAATGAAAGTTGCTTTGAAAACATTTGTGACAT
>NW_004624752.1:14379925-14440787 GCF_000247695.1 Heterocephalus glaber
AAAAAAAAAAAAAAAAAAAAAAGGGAAAATTTTAGTTCTTATTTCTGGATTCTTGGTTTTAGAATTTTCTAAGTTTTGACTCACTTTGACCCACATCAGGTGGCTAAGTTGTGGAAGCTGTGGACTTGACCAAACAAAGTACAATCAGTGTACCAGGACCATAAGTCACTGAATTAGTCCCTCTAAGGTTTCCTTCCCCTCCCACATATTGGCCACATAATACAGAATAGATAGTTACCTCAGATCAATCCAACATAAAATGGACCCTGGAAAAAGACACAAAATAGTCTTCTTTGCTACGTTTTTGCAAAAATTTGAAGGATTTTAGTCTTCTATTATGATAGAAATATTGTATTTTAAAAAATTTAAACTGGTTTATTTTACTTTTGTTTTTCTAGGAAGTAATCCTCTCTCGAATTCTCTTTGGTACCGGGGATCGAACTCAGGTCCTTGCACTTGCACAGCAGGTGGTGAAACCACTGAGCCAAATCCCGGGCCCCTCTCTCAAATTTTCTACCATTGTAATGCATTGAAATATTGGTGGTGGAAGGAAGGTGGGGAGCGCAATTTCAAACAAAGATCTTTCTGGACTCACAACTGTGTAACCATAAGCTCATTTCTAAAATTCCATTTGCAGCAGGGGCTGAGGCTGGAAGTTCTGACAGTGCCTTAGGGGAGCATTCTCCTCTGGAAACTGGCACTGAATGATGATGAACACCAGTGCAAATCGGGGCACATTTAAAGAAATTCAGCTTTAAAGGATGCTTGAATCTTAAAAAAGTCTTTATGTGTACTTTCAATAAACAGAGGGTTTTTTTGGGTTTTTTGCATTTATGTGAAGAAGAGAGAAGAAATCTACTCTGTGTCATAATTTCTTCTTACATGTTTGCTACCTTTGATTCTTTCCTTTTTCCAGTACTGGAGAATCGAATCCACAGATGCTCTACTACTGATCAACATTTGCAGCCTTACCTTCTCCCCTTTTTTGAGATAGGGTTTTGCTAAGTTGTACAGGTAGGCTTTGAATTTGCAATCCTCCTGCCTCAATTTCCCTAAGTGGTAGAATTATATGTGTGCTACCATGCCAGGATTTGAGTCACTTTCACATTTTATGATAATATAATTTCCTTCCTCTTGAAGTTATGATAAATTCTAATACATATGTAAAGGTTTTGGTGCTTTAACACTTTATGCTGTTAGTGGGACACTTCATAGGACAGCAGATGTTTATCTAATGCAGTTCATAGTAGGTTCCAAACTAGAAGTCAAAGTCTTTTAAAGTCTAACTAAAGATGGTCTTCTAGGCTTTCTTTTAAAATATTCAAGAAAGAAATTCTATAATCTCTTTATTGTTTCTATAACTATAGAACATCTTTGATTTTGACAAATTATTTTTTGTAAGTAATAGAGCTTGATGGACTCATCTCTGAAGATCACAAAGTACTTTGTAGCCATCATCTCATTCGATCTTTTTTTTTTTTTTTTTTTGGTACCAGGGATCGAACTCGGGTCCTTGCGCTTGTGCAGCAGGCAGCGAAACCATTGAGCTAAACCCCTGGCCCTCATTCGATCTTTTTTTTTTCAATTTTATCAAATTTATTCAGTAATCTTTCTGTGTATGGTATATCTTAAAACATTCAATACACAATGCAGTGTTACAATCTGAGTAGCAGTATTTAGTCTCTGAATTCTTTTTGCATTGTCTTTCTTTGAAGAACACACTTTACACTATCACGTTGACCTTTCCTTTTTTTCTGTGGGTGGCACAATTTCAATAAAATGTCTACCCACTAAACCTAATGGTGAAGACATCCATGATGGATGTCCTGGTTGGCGTTTTGGTATCTCATCTTTTTCAATTATTTGTTCTATTAGATCTAATCTAAATTGTAAATGACTTTTTGAACCCCCTTGTTTTGAATAAATAACAAACGAGTTTCATATTGTTTGGTCCAGAAGGTACATAAATATTTTATAATATTTTTTCCTCGCTTTTTGATTACAGGATAGCTTGTCAGATGTTGGTCAACTCTGTCAACACCACTCATAGAATTATTATAATCATTGACCACTATTGGAATTTTTTAAGATTCGTTTCTTCTTTCAAGCTCTATCATTTCTGTATTATGAATACTTGACAATAAGGACACATCTTTTTGTTCTCCGCTTCATAACACACTTTTCCTCTCTGCTATGTTAACATTTCTCCCTTTTTCAGTTTTCTCTTTTGCAGATCTTTTGGTACTTCCTTGGTGTTCAGTCTGGGTATCCCAAACATGTCCATTTTGTATTGTAAAAGAATATCACTGAGTTCTCTGTGATATTCTTCTCCAAAACCATAAACCAGTCTCACCATGAGAAAAGAACCAGACAATCTCAAGTTGAAGAGTACTTCACAAAATACCTGACTACCTCAAAACTGTTGAGGTCACCAAAAACAAGTCTTACAAATTGTCATAATATATGAGTCTCAGGAGATATGTCATCTAAATGTAATGTGGTATCCTGTTTCCTCTTTGAATAAACTCCTTGGAGGCAGATAGGTTCCTCCTGCCTCATGTAGTGCCTGTAGTTGCAAGTCTGTTTTCCCGTTTCTGGGAGGAACCACCCCAGGGGCCGCGGCGGGTAAAGGTGAGGTTCAAGTAAAGCGAGGCACTGGGCGGGGGGAGCCCCGCCCCTCACTGATCTTTATAATAAGCAAAGGAGAGCAGGCAGCTGATGCTTTATCTGTGATATAACTGAATCTACTTGCTCTTTTGGAACTGTGAGGTAGGGAAAAGCAGTCTTTTCTAGCAATAGTTTCACACAACGTTCTGATGTTTCCTACAGAGGATTTTGTGTTCCATGTCCCTAGGATTCTCATTCCACAGAAGAAGAGACAAAGTTTGCCTCAGTCCCTGGTGCTACACACGTTTATGGATGGCTTGATGTAGGATTCACCACAAAGCAGGGAACTAACCCTGAAGTAGGAGAGAGAATGACTTTAATCACTGTTTGAGGAAGATCTTTGCTTAATAAAATTAATTTCTGGTTTAAAGTAATGAAGTCAGTCATTATCATTGTACAGTATTTTCTCTTAAGCACTAAGCACTCCCCTTTTTGGTCATTATTTACTTGCTTAGGATCTGTCTTGCTCCTGTACAATTCCCTATTTCTTAGAATGAGCACACAATCTTTTTTATTTCTGACTGAATCTCTGGCATCTAGAATAATAACTCACAAGCAGTAGGAGTTCAATAAATTTTTCTTCTTTCAGCATGAGTTCAAGGTCCAATATGAAGAAACTTAAGAGTAGTACCCCTTGAATAGTTTCTATGCTGATCCTTCAGGAGCTTTCTGAGTTAAACATACAGAAAGACACAGAGAAAGGTCCTGAGGATATCTGAGTCCATTCTTTCAGCCAGA
Organism: Heterocephalus glaber; assembly: GCF_000247695.1. The sequence goes on from NW_004624752.1 coordinate 14,383,331, forward strand.
GGGGTCATCTGAGCTGCCTTGGCTTCTGTGGTTCACTTTTTTGTTTCTTCTTCTAAGTTTGATTCAGTCCAGTATCTTTCAGACAGGTGTCATCAATTTTATTTTACTTCAGTTAAAGTTCAGTTTTTGTCATATGCAACTGCTACAGTTGCATACTGAACACACTATAGTTGCAACCAGTATCGTTTTATAAGAATAGTAACATAGTAACATGTATGGGGGGGTGGAATGTGATATAACACATAGAAGGAGTATCTATCTTGGCCTGGTAAGAGGAAAGAAGTTCTCTGGAAGAAATTCTATCATATTATACTGGAGTGTATCATCCTGAAATTTTAAGTAAGGAAAGACAAGATGAGATTTGCATTTCAGAAGCATCATGCTGGCTGCAATAAGGAGAACTGGTAGTGAGGAAGACTGAAGGCCAAGGGCCTTTGAGGAAGCTGCTAGAGTAAGACACATAGAAATGGTGCAAGCCTGCACTAAGGTGGGATGATAGTTCTTGTCCTGCAAGAACCAGTTGCCAAGGCAAAATTAGACATGCCAGAGATTATCTGGGAGAGGTGCAGGTAGAGGATGAGTGGGCAGGTAAAGGAAGATGTAATGAGGCTGGTCCTGTGATAGGAGAGAGGGAAGGAAACAGAACTGGATAAGAAAGCCCTCAGATTGCATTGTGATTCTGAGAAAGTCTTGGATTGGCTAACATGTATCCTGAATAAATACTGTCTAGCTACTTCCACAAGATTGGACTAGAAATTTAGGGGATTTAGCTGGACACATTGTTGTTCCAACCAAATCATGTCTTCTTTAATGAAAAAGGAAAAACTCATCCTGGGTAGATGATTGGGATGCAGAACAATCTATCTTTTGGGATGCAGAATAATCAAAGATTGTAGAAAAGAGATTTAAAAAAATTATCTCCAGAACCCCTTAAAATGTCATTTATGTATGGCTTTCATAGGAGGTGATAGCACCAGTAAAACTTATGAGCTACCTGAGACCAATAAAATAGGGAGGTATTGGAGATAGAGGGTAGGAACCTTAGTAGTTGATGATGTGAGACTGTGTTCTGGCATGGTCTTTTTTTCTCAGTACCAGGGATTGAACTCAGGACCTTGCACTTGCAAGGCAGGTGTGGCACCATTGAGCTAAATCCCCAGCCTTGGCATGGTCTTTCTTTAGGGAGGTGGGTATGATTTTATATTCTTTACAAATTGATTTCAGCCTACAGCCGTTTCATGGATGCCAGCACAGAATACACCAGATTCTGAGTTAGATCAATGACATTATTACCCATGTCACTGGAAGCAGTATGAGCATTGCCACGTTTGTGCTGGTTCCTCTTGCTTCAAAATTCCCCAGAGAAGAAACAGAGGGGTGTTCCTTATAGCCAAGGAACACTGAGCTTAGAGGATGCATCATCTTTATGGAAAATAGTAAGCAAGTCAAAGTATTATTTGTCTTTGAGGGAGACATTACTTATCCCTCAAGGTTGCACCTTGCAGACAAATTTGAGTCATGGCCTGGGTAAAGACCAGTTAGAGCATTGCATTTTTGGCTTAGGGAACAAGATGTGTAGGATTGCAACATTCTAGACATTAGGCTCAGTTGTTAGGACTATTTCTCCTAACAGTCCATTGCTCAACCCTATACTATCTTGGCTTCCAGTTAATTTCCATGCGTATACTACTTCATTGGGCAGAATGCCCAATGAAACCAAACCATAAATTTGGTTTGCAGAGATTGTGGAACAAATATGTCCAGTTTTATATAGTAGTTATTAAATGATTCCATTAACTCTAGCAATAAAATAAATCCAGGCAGAAGTATGTGTAGATCTCATCCATGCCACCAAAATTCCCAGTCTTGGCCAACTGTAAATAAGTCCCTAAAGAACCAATATGTCCTATCTCAAGATATAGTACAAATTGGGCATGGTGCCAAAGACCTATTATCCCAGCACTCTAGGATGCTAAGGCAGGGTGATTGAAAGTTCAAGACCAGCCTAGGCAATTTAGCAAGACCCTGTCTCAAAATAAAAAAGTAAAGTAAAATTGGAGCTGCAAATGTAGCTCAGAGTAAAGGCCCTGGATTTAGCCCCTGTGACTGAAACAAAACAAATAAAAAATAAAAGATGTGGTACAAGTCTAATAGAACATTCAGTAATACCTGGGCAAGGATGTTGGTATCATTGCTGATAACTAGGAGAAGTTTCCAATTAACCATCCTTTGTAATGGAGAGACAGTCCATGACACACTTTCTCCTACGTGTTAACCCAGATCAGTCCAATCAGGGATGTGTTGTGAAACTTGATTTGGATCGCTAATTTCTTATTTCGTTTAAGCCACATAAGTAGCACACCAGGTTTGTACAACCTTCATGTTTTATATGACAAAACCCAGGGATACTAGGTCATCAGGAAAAGCATATGAATTTGTATCAGTCAGAACAAAACAAGGTTTTGCCAATCTGTGTGTCTGTAGATATTCAAGAGGAATCTACTACTGAAGTTTCTCTTGATGGTATCAGTCACAGCAATATAGTTTGGGGCCAGACAGGTCCACCGGTGTTGTTCAGTTTTTGTAGCATGAAGATGGGGGAGAGGTACCAGTAGTGGGGTCTGGTCGCCAGTTGCCATTTTCCAGGCAGTGGTGTGGGATCTAGGATTGCAGGAGAGAGTAATTTCCTATGCTATACCTAGTAGACTTTTAGGTTTGAAGTATTGCCTCTCCAAGTGCCAGGGCTATTCTCCTTCCAAGATCACAAAACTGATGTATCCACTCCAGTAGCTACAGGTTCTCTTTTCTCTAATTACCTCTGACTTGGACCTAGACCTTTGTCTAGAAAGGTGATGTACATACAAAACACAGCAATTTTACAAAATTTACAGAGACCCAAAATGTTCCCAGTTTTGACCATCATGGGCCATGTAGGGGAGCTCAGTGAGCAATGTTCTAAACCAAATCATTATTCTTAGGATCTATGACCTTGTCAGTCTCTAGAGATATTCCAGGCAGCTGAACCAGAGTTAAGTTTGTATTGAGGCCCACTTTTGACTGGGCTGCCAACCAAAGAGTGGACCAACTGGAATGGCACAGAGTTGCTGTTAGGGAAAGAAGGACTCAGCATACTCAGGAGTGATCAAGGTTAGAGACTTTGCACACAGTCTGTGTGCATAGTAGATGAGGAGCACTGAGTGTGGAAAACCCAATGCTTTTATAGCAAGCAGTAAGCAGACATGTGCTGTTTTGGAGGGAGGCTTTATTTCATCTTTCCACATTGGATTGTTGTAAACATAACTTTGGTAAGCCCTGGGTAAAGAATGGTCATGGGATTGGATTCTTAGCCTACAACAAACTTGTAGAATCAGAGAGCCCTTTAGGAATGTAAGAAACAATCCTCTGAAAGTTTTTACTGTTTTCTCTGATAGGAACTTTGTCTTGACATTCCTTAATGTCCTTGAGAAGAAGGCCCTCAGGAAACTATTTGATCTTGGTGTCAGTAATAATTGGGTCTCTGCCTAACAATTATAAATATTGAAATAGACATTTTTTCCTCCTTCTTGGTCACTGGAGAGGTTGAAGTCGAACATATGACTCAATTCTAGCACAGTCCCTGGAACAAGTAAGTCTCCAATAAATAATGCTGATAAAAGATACAGAACTTTAAAGTGAGATGTACGCTTTGTGGTGAACTCACTTCTGGCTCCATTTCATCCCTCTGGTCTACCAACCTTTTATCTCAGTTTTTCATATTTTAAAAACTGTAATAACAATCGCATTTTTTATTTTTAATAAGATGGAATTCAAATCCAGGCCTTCTAATTTCTACTCCAGTGCACTGTATTATCTCTAGTTCTGTTTTCTTTGAAGTTGGAGAACCATTAGTCAATATCTATATCTCAAAAAATTTGTGACAGTCACTCATTCATCCATCTTCTCCTTTTCTTCTGGTTTGGTTTCCAGTGACTTAGTCATTTGTTGATATTGTTGTTTCCTGTAATTCAGACTTTTTTTTTGAATTTTGAATGTTAGACTCAGACTAGGCAAAATAGTCTTTTGGATCCTAATTTGTGGATTTCTTCTCATATTTTTTTTCAAGCCAGTTCGGCATTCCCAGCCCTTTTAGCTATGCATATTACTGGATAACCATTTTAAAGCCATTTTTACCCCTTCAGACAATAACAGATTCATTTATGTCCCTTGCCCCTCATCTTGTTTTAAACAAACCATCTCAGTATTTCTTTCATTTCTTTTTGGATTGAAAAATTTATGGGGCTTTATATGTTGTAATTTCCTGCTATAGGAAGGCAGAAAAGTGCATCATTGGCCCCAGCTATTTCCAGGTAAACATTCAGCATTCAGAAGCTGCCTTACAGGATTCAAATATTTTTTACTGTATAAAAGCTTGACAATTCACTTTTTTATGCAATAAGAATTAAAAGTTGCTGGAAAAGTTTATTGCTTGGTGAAAAAGATGGTTGAAATAACTGAAGTGGTTCATGATAAAAATCTGATAAGTGGAGTAGTGATTCAAAGGATTACTCTGAAGCAAAGCTACCTGGAAAAATCATCATTTTAAGCATGGAAACAGTTTAGTTTTCAGAGTGCATTAATGTAATATATTCTTTTAAAAAGTCAACCTGTTAAACTCTAAATTTGTTTAAATAATTAGCATCATGAGGAGATGGGGGTAGAAGTCTCAAAATACTTAGAGACTGAAAAGTTAGTTGCTCTTTGAATAATTTTGCTGAGATTGAAAGACAGTGATGTTTTTGAACCATCCTGTTAGTGATATATGTATATATATACATATATATATAATTTATCCAGCTGTCATTTTTTCTGCCATATTTCACATGTTAATTATTTAACTAGCAACTCAGTACCAAACATCTTCAGGAAATAAGAGAAGAATTATCATCAGGTCATACCTCTAAGTATCTAAGCCTCATTGCAGCTCAGAGCTAAAATATTATATCGTTGCCTGACAGCTAGCTCTGTTACCATTTTAAGTCAGCAAAATATTATCAATAATTATCCTTTGCATCATAAATAAAAGCAATGTAACTCTGCATGTGTCTCTCTTCTCTATATATTCATGACAAAAATGTCACAGCAACAGAGAACACAGAATATATTGTGAAAGCTAAGCCTGAAAGAAATTCAGATGGGAAGAAAAACAATTTCTAGACCCCACCCCCACATTGTATGCTCATTATTTAAAATTAAAAGCCAGAAGTCAAATCGAAAACCAGTAAATTAAGAAACAAGATGTGGGGACTTCAAGTTGTTTCACTTGAATAGAACCAATCTTGTAGTTCCCTCTGATTTTTCTCCCAGGAAAGGAAAAATTAACAATCACCATAATAAACACTCTTCACTAATAAGAGCAATGTGACTGTGGTTTGGGTTGTGTAAAGTACTTGGGTTTTATACATTATTTCCCCTTTTCAAAACTATGGCTGAAATAAAAAGTAGTTCATTCCAAAATATATACTGAAATGGGAAAGTTTGAAAAATTAGAATTCAATTTTGTAATGTATAAACTGCCTCACATTTCTATCTTCAGTAACAAACCATTGTTGGCAGTTTTACCAACTCTTTTTAACCAGTTCAGTTCAGTTTGGCTCTCAATTAAATTGTTAATGCAGTACTACTGATCCTCAATTTGTAGAACCACAGGGGAATGTTTAAATAAAAGAACACTCTATTTCATAGTAGTTTTTAAATGGAAGCATGTGTATCTGTAATAGGGCTTCAAAAGTTCTTTTCAGTAAGAGCTTAGTGTGTGGCATCTGCTAGGTGTTGGGTGTCTTTTCCAGCTGTTCTGAAGAGACACATTAGGTCCAGCACAGTTAATGGTTTAGATGTCTGTATCTCAGGTGTCATCCGGATTAAGAATACCCACGGAAGATTGTTGTCAGTTATTTCGCCTTCCTTAGATAATCCCTTGTATCGTATTTAGGAAGAGAAGGAGAGAGAGAGAGAAATCTGAAAATTCTTTTTCAAAGCTGATTGATTTTGGAGAAGCTCATGTCTAAAAACTGATGTGTACATTGTGTTTGGTGAGACAGGTAAAAATGGCCATGGGATAAACAAATCATTCCCAAATCTGGGTGTCTTACCAAATATTTTAAGGTTCTTTTGAGGAATGTTGGTGAGTCTATGATTGCTAAACTTAAATCAACATTTTATATTGTTCTCTTGATGGAGTGAGGGTTGAAAACGACCTCAATTGAAAAAAACACATAAATGGACAGTTCATCACCATAAAGGTGACATATTTGGTTTCGTTTACCACCTACATTTTCCTCAACCTCTCAGGTCATGGGTTTTTATGATTATTAGTATCTCTATGGTTTGATTATACTCTGTGCTCAGCAAAACTCATGTTGAGGTTGAATTCTTCAGCACAGCAGCCTTGGGAGGCGGGGCCTAGTTGGATTGGGGAGTTGTAGGGGTGGAACCTTCACGAATAGATTAATGCTGTTTAGTGGACTGAGTTCTCCTCTGGGGGACTGAATATATTACAAAGCAAGGCTACCTCTCTCACTGGACACACTTTCACTGTATATTGCCACCCACCATGTTATGACACAGCAGGAGACTCTCACCAGATGAAGCCACCAACCCTGGGCTTTTCAGCTCTGAATTGAGCTAAGTAAATCTCTCCATTTTTGACAAATTAGGTATTTGTATCAGATATTTTGTTATAGCAACAGAAAATGGAGTGAGACTGTATTCCCCTCTTTTTTTCTTTAAGACTGCGAAGTACTTTGTCTCTTCTGTTTTTAACATACATGCTCAAATACAAAAATGAACCTTATACAAATAGGCCATGTCAGTTATTCATATACACCTACAATTTCTTAGTATTCTCCCATTATCTATAAATATGTTTGGATGGCCTCAAAATTATTTGAAAATCTTGAATACCTTGAGTAAATGGAAAGTTCTGTCCCATCAATATTTCCAGTTGCCTATAACTATAGTTTCTAGCTGTAAATAGTATATATCTGTCCATGAATACATGCAGGTGTATTGTGTATCTATAACTCTGGATATTTATATATGTGTGTGTGTGTGTATATATATATTTTTTGGGGGTGGTGGTACTGGGGATCAAACTATATATGTATATATTGAAGGAGAAATATCAGTCTGGTCTTGAGGTATGTATCTTGAAACAATATTACTTGGGTTTGAATCCAGGTTCCATCAGTTATTATTTGTATAATCTCGGGCAAGTTACATACCCTCTCTCTGCCTATTTCCTTATCTGTGAAATTGTATAATAAAAGTGCAACTCATAGAGCAGTTAGGGGATTAAATGAGTTTATACACCTAAAATATAACACCTGTACAATTGTTGAAATTAAAAAATGGCTATTTAACAGTAGATTATATACCTCCAATGGGCATATAAATTTATGTGTATATACTATAAAATTACCTAGCTTACAGGCATAAGACAATTTCATATGTATATTGCTAAATACTTTTTATATTTAACATATAGTGCATATATACTCTACACATGGCACACTTAGATTTTCTTGGAAATTTCACACTTACCTAATGACCAATATGAGACTACACATTGCTCGTGTCTGGAATGAATGTCATGTACCTTTGGTATTTTAAATCTACTCATATGAGGACACAATATTTCCCCCTGAAAACTGTTCCTGGTATAAAATGTGTCTGGTATCAAGGTGAAATAGAAGAGCCCAGGCTCAGATTTGCATACTGCAAGGTCTTGGGCAAGTCATTTAACCTTTCTGAGCTGCCTTTTTCTCATCTGCAAAACAACAGGGATATAACATTTCTTGCAAGTTTGTGGTGAGAAAGTGAAACAAAAATACATTTAAAAAGTACTTGGCCAAGAGCCTGGCACATAGTAAATGCTTGATAAATGGAAAACACTGATGTTTAATGTGTCAGTCCCACTTCAAATGTGGGAGTTTTTTTTTTTTAAACCCAACACAAACAAACATCCCACTGGAAGTTTTTGATCAGCTATGCTGTTGCTGTATAATGATCATGGCTTAGTCTTCAGGGCATGTGGTTTCAATAATCATCAGTGGTGGAAGTGTGCTGCTTGTAGGAGCAAAAGAAGGGAAGAGGTAGGTGTTATTGAAGTTTCACCAGAATCTCACTAGGCCACTTGAAACTTTGCACCTCCTTTCCATCTGCCCAGGCCTGCTCCTGCCATTAGGAAGCCTGCTTGTCCCAGAAGCTGTAACACTGAACAGTAGAAGCCAAGACTGAGGAGTGAGGCTGTTCTACCTGGTGGGTTAGGCCAAGCAGGCACAATTGGAACCCAGAGCCAGAGACCCAGGGGAAGGAACCCTCCCCATCCCTCCCCCTCCCCCTCCCCCTTCCCTTCCCCCCTCCCTCTCCCCCTTCTCTCCCTCCCCTCTCTCTCCCTCCCTCACTTCCTCCCCCCCCCCACTAGGGACTTAACCCAGGATCTTCCCACTGAGCTACATCCCCAGCCCTTTTTTTTTTTTTTTTTGGTACTCAGGATTGAACTCAGGACCTTCAGTTTGGGAGGCAGGTGGCAGCACCTTTGAGCTAAATCCCTGGCCCTCCAGCCCTTTTTAATTTGTTTTGTTTTGTTTTAGACAGGGTCTTACTAAGTCTCTTGCTCAGGATGGTCTCCAACTTGCTATGTTTCTATTTTAGCCTTTTGGAGTGCTGAGATTACAGGCACGTGCCATCATGCCCCCCCCCCTTCGTATGGTCTCAAAGATATTAAAACACAGTGGAAGTTCACTGAAAATGACAGTTCCATTTCAGATGTTATGCATTTTTATATAACTACTAGTGAGGGGTGATGTATTATAATTGAGCCTGATTTGCCTCTTGTATATTTATGGAAAAACTAGGCCTGACATAGTAATAGTTACTTTTGGAAAACAACTACATATATATATATATTACAAGAATAAGCCACTCCACATAAGCCAAGAACTCTATAATAAAAGCAACACTTAAATTCAAGGTAGAGTGAAATTATCAATGAATTCTTATGCCATATAAGTAAGTAGCTCCAAGTGTGAGAGAAAGTAATATTGTATATAGGAAAGGTTTTTTATGCACATGTACAGAATTTTTTCACGATCAATGACCCCACAGTAATCTAGCACTTTGAATCTTACTGTTATCTATGGTTTCTCTTATTATGTAGTTAAGAAAATATGGGAAACTTTAAGGTACAGATTTCGATCGCTATATCCACAGATATATCCAAGCAGCAAATGAGTATAAATTCTGCTTATAAATTCTAGGCAGATGATAATTTAGAGTCCTCATGAAAACCCTGTTTGATTGTTCTCTTAATTACTGGGCTGTATGCTATCAAATATTTGTGGAAGAGGAAGTTTTGCTTTGTGGGAGTGGATAATAACCATGCTTACACTTTGAAATTTTTGCCTTGAGTTATTAAGATTTGCATTTCTCACTTTTGTTCCAGGGAAAGGTGTTTAACCATTTTTAGAAAGTAGGTACCGAATAATCAATCTTCAAACACCCCCAGAAACTTTCCGCCCCTAGACAAGTGCAAAAATCTCAGGTATTAGCAGTCTACCTCCAGAAACAAATCTACAAAAGGGTAGAAAGGATGTATCACTTTTCTACGTGAATATATTGTGATCGGGATGTGTTTCGTGCTTTCCCAAAGTGTATTAGCTCGCTAACTGCCTCGTAGATGTTAGGCGAGAAAGTCGGAGACACGTCAGGCATTGGCAGGCAAACCCCGAGCCGCGCGCCGCTCTCCCGAGCGCCTCCAGAGCTCTGCCTTTCCCGGCGCGTGAAGAATAAACCCAGTAGGGTCATTGATCTCCCGGTCGCGTTGCTGCACCCTGGGAAAAGCTGGGGGTGCCCAGGGTCGAGGCGCAGTCCAATAGATGGGCTTCTGAAGAAAATCAGAGCCGGGCAAAGAGAACACGCAAATCTGCGTGGAGTCAAAAGGGAGGAGGGAGCCCCGATAAAAAGAAACGTGTTGCTCGAATTGCTTCCGAGTCGCCTTCTCCCTGACCCTCTTCCCAGCCCGCAGCTCCCGGGCACCCTCCTGCCCGCCTTCCCGGGGCCCCGGCTCCTCTAGATCACTGTCAGGAGCCCCTCCCCCGCCCCACCCTGGCTGGAGATTTAATAGGTTCTTTTCCCCCTGGCAAACCGGCAGCTGTTTTAAGTCAATGAAAGTAAGATTAGAAGAGATAAGCGCCTGGGCCGCGCGGGAGCTGTCAGAGCACACACTTAAATCAGCCCCACAGCGTCCGCTCAACCTACGGAGTTTCTTCTCGCGGTGATGTGACTCTAACTCAGGGTCCCTTTCTCGGCTCCCCGCGCCGGCTCCAGTGTCTCAGCAGAAGGCGCTGAACCCCAGCGCCCAGCCTTATTTCGCCCTAAATAGCATTCCCGGGCTCTGGGGCATTGGGCGCTTTTTTTTTTTCTTCTTCACTCACGTAAAATCAAACCAGTTCAACCACCCCTAAGGCAAAGATGAAAGAGACTCAAAACTTTTCTCCCCCCGCCCCCCACGAGGAGTAGGTTGGTGCCAAGCGGAGGAGAAGGCTGTGGGGACCCGAGGCGCGAGCCGGGCTCCGGGAGGCAGTGGTCGCTTTAAAATCCGAGCCTCTGGCTGCTCCCGGCTGGGCACCGGCCGGCTGCTCGCCCCCGGGAAGGTTCCGCGGACACCCCCAGACCCCGCGCGCCTCCCGCCAGCCGTACTGTGCGCACCCCGGGGTGGGGGCCCAGGAGGGGCCCAGGTAATAGTGGCGGGGCAGCGGGCGAGGTTCGGGTGCGGGGAAGAAGTTGACAAAGGAGACTTGACTAAACACGAATGCGTATTTATAGATGCGAGCTCCACCGAGATCTGGAGATAGCCCGTCTCCCTGCCGCCTTGCACTCCAGCCATTTCGCTTTTCTCGCTCCTTTAAGTGAAGGGCAGATTTTTTTTTTAAACATTCCTGTACGGTGTGGGTAATCACCGCGTTATTTACAATCTAGTTACTCTGCAGCAGACCGGGAAGGAAACTCTGGGGCTCCTTCCCTTCGGATGGATAGGAAGGGCGGCCGGGCGGCGCGCAGCAGGAAGGAGGTCAGGGTGGGCTTGCGGGAGCTCCGGGCGGCCTGGGGGTAGCGGGACCCCCGGCGCCGCCCCGCGCCCACCCCCGTCACCGCCGCACCCCCCCGGGGCGGGCCGCGGTGACCGCCGGCTGGTGCGCTGCCCTCGCCTCCCCCATTGTTCCCACTGTCTTTTTGCCTTTGTTATTTGCACTCGCATTGTGTTGTTTGTCTCTGAAGCCGCCTCATGACCAGCAAAGGGATTTCACCTCGTCCTTGAGAGCCAGCAAGAGCCGGGGGCAGAGAGAGAGGGAGAGAGGGACACGCGCGCGCACACACATACACACCGACACACACGCACACACCGACACGCGCGCGCGCGCGCGCGCGCGCACACACACACACACACACACACACACACCAGAGTGAAAAAGGCGAGCCACCAAAACCCATCTCCAGTCTCCTCCCGGGCCCCCCCCAGCCCGCCACTGTGCCACTTTGCATCCCACGCCGGAGGAGACATTAAGGAGCCCGGGTAAGGTGCGTGCACCGCACGTTTTAACTTTGTTGTTCGTCCCGGTGTCGTGGTGGCAGCCCTCCAAGGCGCGGAGCTCCCCGCCGCCGCTCAGCCCCGCTCCCGGCTCCAGCTGGAGAGCCGGCGGGGGAGGGGGGGAACGAGAGGGAGGGGGTCCGCCGCCGGAGTTCCTCCAGTGCGCAGGGAGGGGGACCCGGCCGGGGGCGAGCCGAGAGGCTGGAAGCCGCCCTGACATCTTCGGGGGGCGGCTGTACGGGGGGACCTTGGAGTGTAGGCTTGGAGCTAGACCAGGAACTGGGGTAACTTTATCTTTCTTCTGGGAGGAAGCCTGCGTGCTGTTGGCGGCATTGTTTTATAAGTGGTGGCGGTGGAGGTGGTGATGCGAGAGGAGTGCGGGGAGAACCCGAGGCTTCTCCGGGCATCTCGGCGGCGGGGGCCAAGGGCGGACTCCAAAAGTTGGACAAAGCTCCTTATTCTTCATAGAATATAAACGCGACCCCCAGCCCACCCAGAAACCTTAACACCCCCCACCTCCCACCCCAGACCTTTAGTCTTTTTGTTTCGCTTTCTGCCTTTCCTCTCCCTCCATTCGTCCGTCCTTCCCGCCTGGAATTTCGGAAACAACTTTCATCCTCCTGGATTCTAGGGATTTCAGAGACCGGAAGCTTTAATTTTGATTGCAACTACTTTTTACCCCCTCCTCACTCAGTGTACAAAGTATAGACCACTCACGTGGTGTGTGACTTTAAGCGCGTGTTCGGGAAACCTTGCTTGTACTTTGGGGCTGCAGTGATAAGAAGCAAGGAAAAGAGGTTATATGAGTTGAAATCACAATTGGATTTGGAAATGTTTGAGTTTGAAAACAGCAGCGTGTTTAGTATTGATCTGTTGGCACCAGACACACGTGAAGCACTGCTTACATATTTTGATAGTCATTTTCTTTACACTTTGTGAAGCGAATATATTAATAAATAGATTGACCCTGGTGAATATCTGAAGACTTTGGTCTCTGTGATTAAATTCAGTTTGAAGAATATGAATTTAATTCCATGTCTTCTCAGCAAAAACAAATCAAAATGAAGAATTATCTGAATATGCAGAGCCATACTCTCAGTGCCAGCCGACCCAGGTGGCTGGGTGGCAGTCAACTGCACTTTAAGAAAGTTTTAAAGATTTGTTCTAACCCAGTTGAGATCCTCGCCATATCCAGACATCCAAAAGAGTTTGTCAGAAAAGGCATAAGGAGATTTCCCCAGGGATTGCTTTTAGGCTCAGCATAATTATTCAGTCTAGGGCAAGACCAAGGGAAATCTGTGGGATTTGGGGTAATAAGTGTGGGAATCTGCAAAGAGACTACATGGAGTGATTTGTTTTCTTGCTGTTCACAAAAAAATGGCTCCAAGTATCCTTAAAATACACAGACATACACAGAAGACAACACACACGCACGCACGCACGCACGCACGCACCAGGCCAATGAAGCAGGCTCCTGGGAGATATGTAAGGCAATGGGCATTTCGACCAGAGGAGAGTTTTTGATCAGGATTATAGGAGTAAGGCTCGATTGCCAAGAGTGATTAGGTTAAGGGCCAGATGGTTTTACAATATACAAATATACGGAAATGGGTTTTAAGTTTGACTTTTATAGCATTTAAAAGGAGGACGATTTCATAGAGTCTTTTCAGAACTGCTAAATTTTGATCTATCTAATTTTAAAGGAATTCAGCTGTATGAGAATTGCTGTTCAGATAGGAAGAAATCTGGCTTCAAATGCAGATACATGGAACAAAGTTTCTAGGGGTGCTTCCTGATTTAAATATAGCTGCGAGGCCGAGCCTAGATAAATTCAGCCACAATGATTTAAAATCTTAACGACTTACACTGAAAGTTCTCTTAGGCATTGTGCAAAGTTCTTTGGCAAATTATGCCATCAACTGTTCATTCCTTAGAAGTATAAGAGATAAAAATCACAAGCATCACTTAAAACTGATGCAATACAGCCTTAAATCCTTAAACTGGTAGGGAATGCTTTTGTTTGCCTAAAAGGTAGATCTTTCATCACGTGAGTTGTTTAGAAACATTTAATTGTGGGGATGGGAAGGGATGTGCATAATTATTTGGTTTTTTGTGTTAATTATATGGTAGCATACTCCCTTGAAAACCCCCTGCCCTTTAGTGGTCTTCTAACAACTTTGTATATGAAGAATCAACCCTGTTGATTTTTTGTTTTGTGTGTTTTAAATTTTTCTTGGTGTAGCCTTTTTGAATGGATAGTATCAATCCAATCTTACACAGACTTGAAAGTGTAAACTCTTCAAACAGGGAAAAAAAAGCTTCAATTTTGAATACAGAAACTCTAGTTTTGTTATTGAGCTTCAGTAGTCCTGGTTGAATGGCATGTTGTATATAGGGTTCAAAACTGCCAAACTTAGTAAATAACCAGGCATTGGAGGTCCAGTGGTTATTTCAAATTAGATTGGTTCTGTACAGGTAAACACACATCCTGTTTAGACTGACACATGGTTCTATAGAGAAAAAATATATATAGTTATAAAGAAGCTATCTTTGGAGTGTGTGGAGTACATGGTGAATAACAAAAGAATGAAGTTAGTACTCAAGTATGATGGCATTTTTTAAATCCTTGTTAAGGGTAAGGCATGAGTAATAAGTTTAAGTTTTCAAATAGTCTCTAGTTAAAGGAATGTATTTGGTTGCTTGCAGAAGTTTTTTCTTATAAAGCAAATTAAAAATATGGTAATGCTTACAAGACTGTACTTCTAGAAAAAGCTCTCTTCTTTTACTGAATTGATAACCAATTAATGGCTTTGAAAGGTATATTTAGAGCATGTAGAAAAGTGAAATTTACAGGACAAAAGTTGTGGTTCATAACTTCCTAAAACAGAATGGATTTCATAGAGCTGAGGGTTCTAATACTGAATATTATCCAGATTTTTGGTAGGTATAATTGTTGTAGGTGATTGATTGACATAATCTGGATGGTTCATCCAATACCTGATCAACTCTAGGGGTAGAGAATGCTGTAATTAGAGTTTTGAGAGAAACCTGGAAACTTACTTGTTTAGGCCTGAAGTCAAATGCGTTCCCTCATACACTCATGTCAGTTTTTTAGTCTGAGAAATGTACATTTATTTTAAAGGGCGAAAAAAGTGCTTGGCTGTTTCAAATAAACTATATCCTGAACTTAGATTCATAGGTAGTAAAATAAAAGTCCAATTTTGTTCCAAACATTGTTTTAAAACACTCATTTGTAAATCATCTACATTTGGATTTCATATGTGAATGATTTGGGATCTGAAACTTATTTCAGAAAAGCAATTTGGTTTATCTTTAAAAACACCACACAAAACTGTCTAAACAACTCTGTAAATAAACTGTTCCAAATGCCTCAATTTGATGAATGAATTAAAGAATTATGGTTCTTAATCCAATTATGATCAGTCGTGCAATTCTGGTTCTTGGGGAGCATGAGGAATTGAAATAGTAAATAATTCTCAAATGTGAGTGGGGTGTTTTTTGTTTCTTTTCCATGTGTGATGTAACATTATCACTTATACCTGACATTTATGAGAAAGATGCTAGATAGGAAGAAATTATTTAATAATCTTTTGTTAACCAAGAGTTTACTTCAGTGAAAAGTTGCTGTTAATGGAAGAGTAAATGATGTTTTTAAAAATTTGAAAGAAGGACTTAACCTTTTGTTTAAAAACAGTGATTTGATTTTAAATGGATTTTGATGTTGGAGAAATGGACCATTTGAGGATCAGTAGTAGGGCAGTTGCTAAAGCACTGTTAGTGACTTTTACCTGGCTTATATCCAGACATTTAGGTATGACTATTTAGTAAACTTCAACTTCTTTTTCCTTGTCTTTAAAATTGAGTAAAGATCAAATGTAGGTACGTGTTAGGGGAATGTGCTTTGAGTTGTTTTCTCTAAAACCTTACTATTTTGGATCCCCAAACAGGTACTTTTGAAAGGTCACCTAATGAGGACCTTAAACTTCAGGATGGGCCCTTGATAACAGCCTATTTTGCTTTGGTGGACCCTTCCAAATTCCCAGTTTAAACTCTGGCTCTTACACTAATTAATTCAAAGGTATAAGTAGTGCATTATGGCTTAATTTTATAACTAGATGATATTATCATTTTTGCAGTTTATTGTGATCATCTAAATCCTTACAGAAGGAATTGTGGAGATTACAAGTATCAAGGAAAGTTGTCAGGGGGAAATATTTGTAAGCATAGGGATTTTTTTTCATTACCACTCAAATCAGACCTTATAGGGAACTAATTATTCTACTTATAGTTAAAGATGACATTTAGTAGGGGTAGTGTATTGATAACTAGGGGAAAATGAATACATTTAAGGGATATATTAAATAACAATTCTTAAAAATTAAGGTACTGAAACAGTGTATCTTGGGAGAGAGTGATGGTGGTGGTATTGTTTCCGTCAAGCATACATCTAGTAATTTCCTGTTCTTATAAGTTTAAAAACAAAATCAAAGGACTTGATTAAAGCTTTGATGCTCAATCACATGTCACCCGACTACTTCATGGTTTTATGTTATTTTGTGTCCATAGGGAACAAATACTACAGTCTTTCTAGGGATAGGATTTTAGTTTCATATCCATTGGCATACTATGGGCGCTCAGGACACTCCATCTTGCTGTAGTACCAGTTGACATCTTGGAGGTAAGGGAATTCAGGAGGGTATTAAGAATAAGAAGGTATACTGTTAGCTTTTGGAGCTTTTCAATTTAGGCTTAATTATGGTTCATACAAGATTTTATTTGGAGTTCTGAACTTTCACAGCCCTTCCCACCTTTCTTAACCTCTAAAGCTAGAAATTATATTCTTTCTTACAGGGATATTACAGGGATAGTGAGTGCATTATACTAGATACTGTATGTGAAATTCCAAATAGTGTCTATTAGGAACCAGGTACTCAGTAAACGTTAGCTACTGTCTCCTCTCTCCCTCCCAGATAAGTCTAGGTTTTGATAATAAATACGTTTGAAGCTTCACTTTTTTTGTTACTTACTTTAACCTTATTTGAGTCTAAGATAAAAAATATCACTTTCTTCAGGTTGAGATCAACACTTTAAAATAGCGATTCAGTTAACATCTATATATGATCTCTGACAGTGTGGTTTTATTAAGATGCTGTTATTTGGTGCAAGTGTGAATTCTATCTTTTATTCATACAAGTGCTCCTTCAGTAATTAACATTTTTATCCTACATAATAGGTAAAGACAAATAAAACCTGTAGTATCTATCTGTAGATTTCTCCTTATTATTTTTGATTTCCTGCTAGCAGATATGAATGAGTGAAAGTTGATTGAGATTTAATCCTTTGGTAGTTATCCATCTCTGGATTATTTTATTGCAGTAAATGTGGATAAACAAAGTACTTTTGGAAAAAGAAAGCTGATTTTGCAATGTTTTGCCCTGTGAACTCAACAGTTTCTTCAAAGAGAATCACATAAGTTGTTTGTTTGATGAGGTACAAGGAAAAAGGCACTATGATATCATTGCCTGGTTTGAAGAGGTGATATACGATAATAAGGACAAATTAGTGGTTGGTTTCTCTTCCCAAAGAAATTGAATTTCTTGATAAATATAGCTGATCAGAAATAAAGGAAAGACTTCTTTAAAAAGCAGTTCACAGACTGTGGTTATATTGTTTGGAGCTTCTCAAGAAGCAGTTGCCAAGAAGGGATTAGATGTAGCTATGCATGATGTTTATTGGTGGAGGGAGCAGCACAAGGCCAGGAGGGCCTTGACCACAATGCAGGTCTGGCACTTATGGGAGGGGAGAGGGAAAGAAGGAGGACAGAGTAGGAAGAGGATGGATTGGAGCAGTTCATGAGAGGTTTGGCTAGCAAATCAGAGTTGCCACGGGGGATGCCCTGGTCTCCAAGCATAGGCTGGGTCAACACTCCTTCCTGTGCTCAGGCATAGGTGGGAGGACCCCCCAGGGAGCAGGGCTTCCACGCACAAATGTGATTACAGCCATAGCCACTGCCAAGTCACTTACACTCTGGAAACACGAAAACTGAGGTGTATATTTGTGGTTTGATAATCTATCCAGGGGTTAATAGCACTTGCTCTGGTCAGGTGCACCAGCCACCAAAAACCAAAACAACAACAAAAACAAAACGCCCTGGAAGTTTCTTTGCGCTCTCTGATGCTTTGTTTTCTTCCATTGTAAGATGAATATGATCGTATCCCTTCACTAATAAGAATTAAATGAGGTTATATGAGATCTTATGTTTAAGTATATAATAAATAATGTGCCTGGCACAGAGGAAATGGACATTGTATACTGTTCTCTGTTTCCATTGTACTCACAAATGCAAGTGAGAGGTATAGCTGAATCCTATCAGGTATATCTAAACAATGGATATTTCATCTAATTAGAAAGTATTGTTTATGCAAGCAAATCTCCTTGATACTTACCTTTTAAAAACAGATGGTTTATTTCTCATGCATCCATCATTATTGTTATTAGGTCAGATAGACCAACTGACCTTGACCATCTTCAGGTCATTTTTCCTAAAGCGTGAGGTGGATGGAACTCTCTTCATTTCCTTACCTCTATTCAGTTGAGCAGCATTGCACTGTAAGTCTGCATTTTATCTTGAGCCTCAAACACCTTTCGAGTCTTTGCTCCCCTCCGTGACTGTTCCTAAACCAACTTGCAGCACGACAAAGCACTGAACTCAAGTGGCCCTCAGCGCCAGCCCCTGCTGTGATGAGTCACAGAGCCACCAACACTTTGTTGCATTAGATTTGATCACTGCCACGAGCAGTCCTTCGATTGTCAGCTAAGAGCCCCTTCAGGGAGTTGTCCCTTAATAGAAAGTCTCTTCTCTTCCCTCCTGTTGTAACTTTAAATTAAAAGAAACTGTAGAAGAGCTGGTGGCAATGCAGCAGTTCATTCTTCTACCCACTGGGAGAACAACATCTGAGGAAAGACGTTATTGGACTGAGAATTGAGTTGTTGCTATTTTTTGGGGCCAGGGTCAGGGAAGGTTATGGTGGAGGATGAAGACCACATCATTTAGACGTACTTAAGACTCATCATCAGTAATTTATCTGAGAGCAGTACTTCCTTGTGTGCCAGGGAGCATTTTTTCTGGATGTGAAACACCCGCTTGGCCTGTGAGTTTTAGTGAGATTCTTGAGACCACTGATATTTTGCCCCAGATTTTTAGGTGGCTCTGTGTTTTACTGTGGGAAACTGGCACTGAGACAATTTTAAAATCCAAGGAGGATGGGAGGCAGGAAAAGAGAGCTAATTTTTAACACATTCCTCAGACAAGGGACCTCTCTAGGGAATCTGTGCCCAGGATAAGGACTGCTTATTGTGAACCTTTTAGCATAATTTTTCCCAAATAGTGAATGACCATTGGTTACTTCACTGTCTTTGGTTGAAAAGGCTCATGAACTTGCACTTGGGAGAGGAAAAGAAAAAGATGAAGCTGAGCGTATAATCCCAGCACTCTGGGAAGCTGAAGCAGGAGGATCACAAATTTGAGCCCAGCATGGGCAATTTATTGAGACATTGTCTCAAAAAAAAGGGGTAGGGATGTACTCAATGCTAAGGCCTTGTGTTTAATCCCTAGAATGGAGAAAAGAAAGAAAGGAAGAAAAGAGAAAGATGTTAGTACTTTTGACGTGTTTCCTAGATGGTGTTTCTAGCTACATTTCTGATTTAATTTTCCACTGCACCAGTTTTCATGCCCTCTGTAGTTGCTGGTCCTTTCGCATTCTGGTTTAGGAACTACTGCAAAATCTGATGTCTGCTATGATTTACTGGTGCATTTCATGGCTACCAGGAGCTGAAGTTGTTTGATGTGTAATATCAAGAGCGGCTGAGGTTGGCGTGTGAGTTCTTGTGATGTGCAGCAGACCTCTGCAATACTGGCGTCCTTTCCTATGTGTCTGGCAGAATCAGATTCATTAATTTTATTCTTGCGTGGGGAATGTTTCTGAACAAGTGAGTACTATTTCAGTACTATTTCTTACAATTCTGTCTAGATTTTTCTTTACTCTCTCAAGGAGAGCTTCCTCCACTTTCACTCCTGAACAGGATAGTAGTGTCCTTTCTACATTCCGTCTGGCAATAAAGCGATAATTTTATCCACACTAAACAGATATCTCCATCAATATGTATATTCATCAGTATCTCCACTAAGAAACTTAATGGGCCCGGCATTTACTGTTAAGAATTTTCTTAGACCACCCAGATACTATTCCCTTCTGCTTGTTGGGCTCTCTTAGCCTCTGTTACCACAGTCTTTATTCTCAGAGCAGTGCTACTCACTCTGCATTGTGGACATTGTGCAGTAAGTGAGGTAAAAGGTATGCTGAGCTTACTTTGCTGCCTGCTTTGAGAGGGGTAACCATAGGGAGACATAAAGAATTTCTCATTAGAAGGTAAGCTCCCTGAGGACTTTGGGTTGTGTCTCAAGCACTGTCACATCACCTGTGACAGAACAGCCACAAAATAAATGATTCGTGAGTGAGAACATAGCTTACAAACTGAAATTTTGCCAAGTCAGCCTTGCATGATGGAGAAGTTAGAAAACTAATAGCTATTGACCATTTACCATGTTCCAGGCGGGGCTCTAGGTGCTTTCCATGGGAAGTCTCATTTAATCCTCTCAGCATTCCTGTTAGAAAAATATTAGGGATGGGCATTTATCTCAGTGGCATAGCGCCTGTCTGGCAAGCTTGAGGTTCTGAGTTCGATCCCCGATACCAAAAAAAAGGAAAGAAAAGAAAAGTACTAGCCCCCTTTCACAGATGAATAAACAGAATCTAGTGAGTCACGTGACTTGCCCATTTTCCTCAGCGGTCCTGAAAAGGAATGTAACTGTCTATCAGTCTAGTCTGTGGGATTCCACCTCTTTTCCATCATGTCAGGATGTTGGTGTGGGATTCTCTCAGTGAAATGGAAGCAGGAACAATACCTGCCTCGATACCAGAGGAAGAACAGACCGGAAATGGTTATGGGAAGTCATGACTGAGATGTAATTTGTAAATGTTGGTCTTATTATCAAGTACCCACTCCATATTTTAGCCAAAATATTTATTAAACACACAGATACATGTTGCCTATACCTTATTTAATGGGAACTTTTTTTGGGGGGGGGTACTGGGGATCGAACTCGGGTCTTTGCGCTTGCGCAGCAGGTGGCGAAACCACTGAGCTAAATCCCCCGGCCCAATGGGAACTATTTTGTAGCTTTAAGCAGATATTCTGAATAGCTGGCAGCCGACATCGAGGGAAATGACAGAACAGTGTTTCTCAAAGGTGAGTACCCAGTCAGTTGAAAGCCATCTGGGATATTTGTTTTAAAAAAATGTCCTTTTGCGCTCTACCACAGACAGACAAAATCTGAATCTCTATGATTGCAGTCTCGTTACCTGAATTTTTAACAGACCCGACTGGTGATTCTTTTGCACATCAAAGTTTGAGAACCAGTGATAAAAATTTTATTGATTTATTTTGGTTGTACATTACATATATGGCATATGGAAGTTAAGTAAGGTGCTTGTGATCGTAACAGGATAAAGCACAATTGATTGTTGGACTGCTGGAAAAGCATTTAATTGATGATTTGGTCTTAGGGTTTTGAAATAAAATTTAAAGAACTTTTAGTAATTTTGAATTTACAGACCATCAGTCTACTTAAAACCAAGAGAGAGGAGTTGACACAACTTTGTGTTGGGGCCTGGGGAAGGTGGCAGTGATACACATTTCAGCATCAGAGAGAACTTTTTACCAGGCCAAAAATAAAGATGGCTAAGTTTTGAAGACCAGAGGTTGAGCTCTATCCATTTCTATCCCTAATACTTTAGCACAATAGTTGGAACATAGGAGGTGCTTAAAGATATTTGTTTAACAAAAGACTAAAAACAAACAGGAGAGAGTAAAATGAGATAAATAGACTAGAATAATTTCATCATAATTACAGTAGTCCTCCCTTGTCTGTGGGGAATGAATTCTAGGAACCCCCTCATGCTGAAAATATGGATAGTACTGAATCCTATATATTCAGGTCTATGTTTTTCTATACATACTTACCTATGATAAAGTAATTTATCAATGAGGCATTGTATTATCAGCAACAATAATAAAGGAGAGCAATTTTAATAATATACTGGATATGAATGTGGTCTTTCTCAAAATATTGTAAGTACTCATATTTCTTGTGATGAGTGAATTTCTTGAACATAAATGCTGAGGTGCTGTGAAAGTCAGTCTGATCACTGAGATAACTCCTAACTTCTCCACAGTTCAGTGTGTACATGTGAATACTTTGGACAGAGGAATGGTAACCTCCCAGGGAAAATGGAACAAAATGGTGCCGGACCCTATCATGCTACTTGGGACAGTGTGAAATGTTAAATTCACAAACTGTTTCTGGAGTTTTCCAACTGATATCTTCAGCTTTTAATTGAACTCCGGTAACTGAATCTGTACTGTGGGCAAAGAAGTCAGGGAGGAATATGCTGAAAAAGAATCCTAGTGAGCTAAGACAAGGGAAATATTTTAATTAACCTAGTATGGTTCTTATAGGAAAGTACCTTTTTTACAAACAAAAAAACCAAACCTTTTGGATCATACAAAGGGTCAAACCTTGGTATAGGATCAAAACCCAAGGCTACTGGGTTTATTACACAGTGGCAATCACTGCCTGAGAATAGGGACCTTGTCTGTTTTGTTCTCCATATGCATAGTACTCAGCAAATATTTACTGAACAAATTACAGGGTTTCCACATGAACTAGAAAAAAGAAGTATTTGCAAACTACAGAATTATCTGTAAAAAGAGAAAAAAATCTTTACAAATTTTAACCAATAGATCAGTGGTGATGAAAATAGCAAATCTACATAAAATGACACATTTTTGACCACCTATTTAGCCTTCAGTAAGGTCTCTATCTGATAGCTTGCCTGTCACCAAGCAGTGCTTTGTAGCTGATTTTACTTTCTTTTTACTGTTATGAAAATCCATCATGATGCCTAGCACAGTACCCTTACTGGTATTAGCTATTCAAGAAGTATTTGATGAGCAATCAAATCAGTGAATGAAGAGTATTGGCTTGGGGGAGGGGAGAGGGAAGAAATTGAAAGTGGTCTAAGAAGAGATTTGCCCTCTTCACTTAGAATTCCCAGAGTGACATGATCCAGTGATCTTCAAACAGGCAAATTTCCCCTTCCCCTGTAGCTCAAAGTCTGACTTTTGGAATCTTGAGGGAAGGATGTTTGGTTTGCTAAAATGACGGATGCAAAAGTGGATTCAGCATTGTTAGAAGAGGGAACCATTCATTTGATCTGGAAAATATATTGGGAGAAAAAAGGTAAAAAGTAATTTGAAACCTAACAGGAGTTTCAGTAGAAAAATGGCTCTAATTCAAGCAGTGTAATGTTAACATCAATGCACGTCTCATGGCTCAAGCCCCGCATACTGCTTTGGAAATAAAAGGAGATTGTGTAAAGAATTAGCAATACAAGCCATTTTTAAAGTGCTTTATTGCAAAGGCCTATGATACTCTGTGAAATCTATGCAGCCTCTTTCTTCCTGCTGTGCTTAATTTCAGAATCTGATGCTATAACCTATCCTTGGAGAAAAAAAATTCTCTTTCTGTTAACTCTTAAAAACCAAGCTTAACATTGCAATTGTTTTCAGCATAATCTTTTTAACATTTCTTGGGAAGAGAAAAGTGATGTATTTAGCTGTGGAGAGTTTGCCTTTGAATTTAGGACTGCTTCTAGAGGTGTCAGTGGAGCAAGAGGGCAAATTAGAAATAAACGTTAATGGTAAAAGTTTAGAAATAGTCCAGATAGTTTGAAGAATAAGGTCCCTGAAGGAGTCAGCAGAGAGTGTTTTGGACTGGACTCCAGAGCAGAACCCAGAAAGGTAAGTGGGTTATAAAGACAATAAGGCAGACACCATTGTTAACTCTTAACAATGTAGGTGGCTATCTGCTTGTCATATGAAGACCTGCCCATCAGAAATAATCCCTTCTTGGCACACCATTACTGTGCCTTCTCTTGGTTCACTCCATGTTGATGGGTGAGTTGCTAATGTTAGGCCTTGTGCTAAGCAGTTTATTCTTATTCAATTTCTGCAATCATGTGGTGCAGATGTTCTCCATCATACAGATAAGAAACTGAGCTTGCCAAAGTAGCATAGCTAATGGTGCAGCTGAGACTTGAACCCAGAGCAGTCTGATTTCTAAGATGAGGTTTTACTCATTGTAATATAGGGAACATATTTTAAGTTCTATTAAGTAATTCCTCAAAATGATGCCTGCGTTTCCCTCTTTCTTGTATACCTATGTTTGTCACCTTGAATCATTACAGAGTTTCCCAAAGTAATATTTTCATGTACAATTTGCTCGATTTGCTACTTTCAGGCCAGTCTTCCTGACATGCTCTTTAGGTCATGTTGCCCCTTTCTCAAAAATTCAAAGTACCTGTGTACTGCACGTGGATGGTACTTAGACTTGGAAGTCTGTTTTTTCAGGGGCTCTACCATCTATCTCCCTCTCTTCAATCTTTTCAGACTTGTATTTGAAACTTTCCTTCAAGAGATATTTGTTTGTGATCCGATTCATACTACTCAATTCCTCAGATGACTCCCAGACTGTCTGCACATGTCAGCCCTGTAAACTCTCAAGATGCTCATGGCCAAGGCCATGGTCCCAACCCCAAAGGCATATTGACACTGAACCCTGTCTGACCCAAGGACTGCTGCCAGAGGTGCTTTATACCATCTGCTTCAGATCCCTTCTGCTCCACTTCAGATCGCTTCAGATCCACTTGGCTCTGTATTTTGACTTTCTCTTTGTTTTGTCCCTCCATTTGTTCAGTAACCAATAAATCTTTATTGAGCACCTATAGTAAGAGAGGGAGCATGCTGATTGCTAAGATTCAGCAGTGTGTAGAACAGGCACATAATTCATACAGAAGTTTTATTTTAAGTCTGTGAGGGAAGATAAATCAGCACTATGACTGCAGACTGTAAAAACTATGCTTCACAGACAATCTATACAGTGTCCAAAGAAGGTTATCTGGTGTATTCTGGGGGAAGGAGTGGCAAAAGAGGCTTCCATGAAGAAGTCACATAGGAAAGATAGTTAATGAGGTAAAGGGAGACAAAAAAAAAACTTTTGAGGAAGAGGGTATGGCATGTGCAAAGATTCCTAGACAGGGTAAAGTACTTATACGTGGAATTGTAAGGACTACCTGAGTGATGTAGAGTGAGACAGAATCAGATGGAGATGAGACCCTGTTTGGGAGACAGTGATGAGATCGTTAAGCCTCATGGGCTATGTTAGAGTTATATCTCCATGAGAGTGATGTGAATCCCCTTAAGGTTTCTCAAGGGACAAATAAAATATGTGTCTTTAACCTATATACCAATTGAAAGAGGTAGGAATTGATTTGGGAAAAGTAGAAAGGAGGCTATTGCAGTGATTCACACATGAGAAAGATGGTGGCTTGGCCAGTAGTATAGAAATGGAGGGTGGAACTAGAGTTTCAGAAAACAAACATGAAGAGGAAAATTGCCCATTTTCAGACTCCCTCCACTAAACTAATGGCATGCTCACTTTGGTAACCACCCAATACAGAATTTCTGTATTTTATGGCTTTAAAAAAGAGGGATAGAACTCTATACTGCTCCACATTCCTAGACTCTGCTGGTGGGGAGAGATTTGACACAAAACACATAGTGCATCCTGACAACATATGCTGACCTGTTTCCCTCCTTGATACTGGGAATTGAACCTGAGCCTTCATGCTGAGCTACATCCCTGGCCCTTTTTATTTCATTTTTTATTTTGAGACAGGGTTTAGCTAAGTCACTAAGTTGCCAAGGTTTGGCTCAAACTTGAGATTCTCCTTCTTCAGTCTCCTAGAGTGTTGGTTTCATAGGCTTGTGCCACCATGCCCGGCTGTATGCTGACATTTTTTGTTTTCCTTTTATGTATATCCTCCTTCATATAGATATACTGAAATCTTACCTATCTCTTAATTTCTTATGACCCTTAAATCTATTACCACCTCTGTGGCTTTAGTACTGTATACAAGATTGTAATCATATCATAAACATATCTTATCCCCTGAAAGAGATTGGGAGTCTATGCCCAGAGATATCAATGGTGTAGTTCAATACTGTATTTCTATTTTTCATCATCATTTACCTCATTCTAGCTGAGGCATTTACTTGAGCTCTTTCAGGCTGTGATTTGTCATCTGCAGAATGGGGATAATTATATTTACTTCATAAAGCCATTGAAATAATGACAGAATGAATACAAAGTACTTAAAAATAATTCTTTGAAGTTGGAACCCTGTATCTTATTACTGTTTTTGTCTACTTCAAGTTCACTGAATATTTGTTGAATTCAAATTTGAATTTAAATGTAAGTATCATTTCTTCAAGGGGATTCAGATATAAATAAAACTTGATTTTTATCTGCAGGAATCTCAGTTTGGTAGAGGAGCTAGTAACAAAGCAGTTAGCGATGAGGAGTGATTGAGATATTACCCCAGAAGGGATATTTGAGAGCACAGAAGAGAGGTTGGAGAAGGTTTTCTAAGTGATTTAATGCATGATCTGAGTATTTTACTAATCAATTAAATACATGTTAAATAATTTGTAGATATAGTAGAAAACTCAAGGCTATATTATAAAACCCCCTCCCTGTCCTACTGGCAAATGTACTCATTCCATTCTTTCAATTTTGTGTTTCTAATTAAAATGTTTTCTCCTTATTTTTCTTGATTTTTAAAAAGTATTAGGTAAGATTGACTTCCTACTACTCTGCTCTTTTCCCCTCACAGCTCCCTCTACTTCTGAAGACTATACATATTTCTTTTCTTGCATTGTCCATATAAAATTTTGCCCATTTTTGGTTTAATCTGTTAGTAATGTAGTTACTTTGACTAAATGTTATTTATTGCAGAGAGTATTATATATTGATGACTTTGACTTTTGAAATATAACTTCTTTGTTTTCCTGGAGTGAGGCATAGCCTGTGATCAAACCTGCAAGTTTGACTGAAAGTGTTCAGTCTTGGCTGGAATTCCTCGGCCACGGCTTAGTGGGCAAATGGCATATCCAGGGTGGGCCTTGGAGGCAGTTGGCCCCAGTGGAAGAACTGTTTTATTACTTATTTGATTCTGTTGGCCAGTGAAATTTGAGAAGCATTCAATAGGGTAAGACCAGCAGTGATATAATGTAGAGCTGTCAGAGCCAGGGAATAATAAAAAGCTCACCAACTTTCAGTCAGTTATTTTTCCTAAATATTTGGCAGACAGTACACCCTCTTGTTGCTTGCACTTGGGCAGACCGCTCCCCTCAGTCTCCCCTTCACCAGGCTCTGAGTTCAGCTAAGTAAGGCTGGCGGGTGATGCTCTGAAAAAGTAGGAGAGTACTCCAAGCAGGCTGGACAGCACGAGTAAAAAGTTAGGGAGGTGAGAATTAGCAAGATGTGTTTGTGGAATGATGGTTTGGTGTTGATGATGGCACATGAAGTATGTGGTGAGATTAGTTGAGATGAGGCTGTGATGGTTGGCAGTGGTCAGATCAAAATGATCTTTTCATCATAGACTCACATGCGTTAGTTTTGAGCTTATAGACTGTTGAGCAACATGGTCTGCTGTGCTTCTGAATGAAGAAATGACAGTTCATTCAGTAGCCAAAAAAATAAAAAAGGAAAACCAACTCCTAAGTCAAAGTTAAAATGCTGCCTTTGCATATTCGATGACATATTAACACTTTTGAGGTACTCTCAGTACAACTGTTGTGTACAGAGTCCCCCAGAATACACAGATAAACACAAATATTCCTCATTTATGTGCACATTTCTCCTTTAGTTTCTGTTCAGGGGACAGTGAGCACTTGGAGCAAGGTTTGGTTTAAATGACAGTGGATATAGTGTAGTGATGTGTCATGTCAGTGTTCCCTGGAGACCAATTCTGATAGGTAGGTTTCTAAGCAGTGAGTTTGGGGAGAGTTCTCAGGGATACCACCTGGGAGAGGGATGGACAGAAGTAAGAGTGTGAGGTAGCCCAGGCTTTGGCTGGCCTGTGGGGACCACTGCATCTGGATGAGTCTTCAGAGATGTTCCAAGTTGAGGCCAGGTGGCCAGGCCTTTGTCGCCCCACTTGGGTGTTGGATGTGGGGCATCGCTGGGGAGGGGGAGGACTTTGCATGATGGGAATTCTTGTAGAGGGACCAAGCTCTGAATTTTCAGCAGACAATACTTCCAGCAGCTGGGAGGCTGGGTGCCTCTGGGTGGCATAACGAGGCATCTGTTATAAACAACCTTTCTGATCCATTTCTCCATTTTTTGGAATTCTCAGATCTTAAAATATGGCTGACAAAGAACTAGCAATGAGTCTAAGTGATACAGTTCTGCCATATTCCTGTGCTTACGTGTGTTTACATTATCAGTATTACTTGAATACTTATAGACTTTTTTTTTTTGCAGGAAATCCTTTTAAACTGCTTGTCCATTTTATAAGTGTAAATTTAGATAAATATTAGACAGTGTAATCCCTAACCCACTTCCTCAAGCATAGAGGAACTGTTATGTGTGTTAGAATGCTAACACAAAAGTGAGTGGGGCATTAGCACCCACTCCTTCCTGCTGTCCAAACTAGGGCTCCTGGTTGTAGTTCTATTTTTTTTAAAAAAGCAAAAAACAAAACAAAAATATCTTCATGATTTATCTTGAATTTCTGGTTTTGAAGAAATTTTTATTATGGAATAAAGCCAACGGAACATTTTAATTAGAGGTACGACAGCTGACTATACGGAGACCTAAGATGAAAGGAATGGTGTCTCTGTGTATTGGAAGGGGAGGAAGATTTGTTGCTGGGTAAGCACATAAGAGATGACCAGCCAGGAAGTATAGACTTAGATTTCCCAGTTTTTCAGGTGGGCATCTAAGTCAGCACTGTCCTTTTTTTTTGGATCACACATCTACAATATCAATATAAAATTATTAGTTGTGAGGACACAAATTAAAAGTGACAAGAAGGGAATAAAGAGTATTTATAAAACCAGAAACATAAATAAAAGTTGTAATATTTTATTACAGCATGCTAGTGGGTGTTTTTTCTCCTTTTTGCACCCACCTTGAAGATTAATGAGCTAGGTTTCTAGAGCATACCTTATATTCAAAGTGAGGAAAGAGTTCACTGTGGACAAATTTTGACAATTTAATGGGTTTAACATATGCATCTATTTAAATGAGATAGTATGAGCTCCACGTATTAAAAAAGTAAACCAGAAGAAAATAACGTTTTAGAATATAATTGTGACACTTTAAAATATTTTAAAATCATGCAGGGAGTGTGTGTGTGTGTGTGTGTGTGCGCGCACAGTCACACACATGCATATTTGTATGTGCTTGTGTGTGTGTGTTTGCACAGTCACACACATGCATATTTGTATGTGCTTGTGTGTGTGTGTGTGTGTGTGTGTGTGTGTGCTAGCTAAGATCATAATGACTTAGCATTTCCTCACAATTAATTGAAAGGTTGGGGCCACAGTGACACCATTTTTCTTCTGTATATCTGGCTCTCATTTATGACCCATATCCTGCCTTGTATACTAGAATGCCTTTGACTGTTCTCTCATTGCTTACTTTCTCAGACTCATCAATTTATAAATCAGTTAAGTGTTGTAATTAAAAGATATCTTTATTTGTGTCATCTTAGCAATAAAGAATTGAAAAGACAACATCTTCCACAAATATAATAAGTCCCTTTTAGCTTTTTGCAATTCTAAATGTTTATAAACAGTTTTCTGGTAAAACTCAGCCTGGTTTATAAGAATACTCCCAGAGTCATCTTGTGCCTGAACTTTAGATGGCTTAGCTTTCTTATTAACGTCTTTTATTTTGTTAATATGAATTCATTTCAGTTATGTTCCTGTTTTTATATTTGACAATGCCTGTTCAAAAGATATTGGTTGCTTTGAATTTCTTGGAAGGAAGGGGATAAATACATTTCAGGTAGCATCATTATTACTTTCCATTATAGAAAAAATTAAAAGGCAGCTGTTTTGCAACCAGCATATAGAAGTCTTAATAAGGATATGGTAATCATGGCTAGGTCCCTCAGGAAACCTAATCACATAATCTTAAATATAGTTCATAAGTTAAAAGGCAGAAACCTTGTTATGCTAGAGAGTGCTATTTTAAACGAATAATAAAAATTATGATTCTTTTTTTGTACAAATGATCTTTCCATTATTGAGTAAAGGGCAAATATTGTCTCTCAATTATTTTGTCTTGAAATCTTCCAATGACTACATCCATCTTTGTTCTTAACGTCTTAAAAATATATGGCATATTGATCTTAATAATAATTTAAAATAAATAATACTGTTGTATTTGACTCATCTTAACTATTCCTTTCATTCAAAAATTTGTATCTCAAGTCTATACTTTGACTCTGTTATTGTTATGAATTGAGTAATGGGCTTACAATGATGAGCAGAAGAGATTTGTTCCCTTCCCTTATGGAGCTTGTAACCTAGGGATAAAGTTGGGCATTCATCATCTAATCATACCAACAGATAGATTGTTTTCTTTTCCAGTGTAGTTGTGACCAGTGGCTGGAACTTTATTTTTAAAAAAGGCAACAACGTGAAAATATTAAATCTTAAAGAAATGGTAGCTGCATTAAATATTATATGATTTTAAATACTATCTCCTTTATCAGTTTATTAGTGTTTCATTATCTTGATTTTAAATACTATCTGCTTTATCAGTTTATTAGTGTTTCATTATCAGTGTATCAGTTTGCAAATTAATAGTAGCATACTCAAGGGTTTTCATTATGAGTCTCTTGAGTGATGATCTTTGTCACCTTGGCTAATCTGTTACCCATAATCTGTATTCTATCATTTTTACTTTTGATTTTTTTTTGGTACCAGGGATTGAACTCAGGACCTTGCGCTTGCGAGGCCGGCGATGGAACCAGTGAGCTAAATCCCTGGCCCACTTTTGATTTATTAAAAATGACAGGAGAGCTTCATGATATTTGACAAGCAGTCTAAGTGCAGACTTTGTTAATTTTTTCCCAATTTTATTCCAACTTTATGAACTTATTTAATACTTTAATTAGTGGTTTTTTAAAAACAATTCATCTTTATTCTTTTCAAAGCATTCAATTTAGTGTCATGAAAACATCTACTTTTGTGCTTACATTTCATTAGTTATGTAATATTTGATAATTGACCGAATTCCAGTACCAAGTAGGTATGACGTAAACAGACTTCAGATCGGGTGGGCAGTTCAGTGGTGAGAGGAGGAGTGTGTGGTTTTTCTGGCGGAGCCTTGTTGCTGTTAGTATGTCACGGCTAATAGTGTGTCTTACAGAGAGAATAGAACATTCCAGTTGCTCGTGGTGGCTATAGGCTGGCTAAGAACATCATAGTATAAATATGTATCATGCTGAGTACTCTGCAGTCCAGAATGGAGGAAGAGTAGAGGGAGCTATAAAGAGAAGCAGGGTTGCCTCATTTATTCTGGAAGTCCCAGAAGGCTTTCCTGGGAAAGAGACTTTTGGGCTGGACCATGCAGGAAAGTAAGGGGTAGATAGGTGAAGAAGGTGTGTGCCTGGGAGTGAAGAAGAGCACATATGCATCTCGAAAGTGGGCTAAAGCTTGAAACATGGAAGAACTGAGTCCAGAGTGGCTGGGGAACAGAAAAGAAGGGCAAAGATTCTGTAGGATGAGGTAACGTGAGGCAGGAATCCTCTCATGTGGGGTCTTTTAGGTCCTGTTAAGGTTTAAGGTTTTATCTTAAAAGCAATGGCAAATAAGAAAAGGGTTCAGATTTGTGATTTAAAATCTTTCTATCATTGTTATAGTTTGTGTGTAGATGTCCTCCCAAAAGCCTCATGTGATCATAGACTATTTTGGAGGTGACTGAATCTAGAGTGTGATTGACTTTGGTGAGGCTAGGCCCCAGGGCACTAGGATTAAGAGTGTGAGTGCTACCTGCCCCAAGTAGTCTGAATAAGAGAAACGGGGCAGAAAGACACTCTTAAGGTCCCTTGATGGCTTTTGCTGCTTCCACCACCATGAACTGTTGCCCCTCTGCCATCCTGCCTTGGAGCCAGCTAATTATGGACTAAAATGTCTACAAACTTTAGGAGTCAGGTATTTTGGTCTCAGCAACGAGAGAAAAGTAGCCAACACAATCATCCAACAAGGCCTGCAGTATTTCTATACTACACTCTTGCTTTCCATTTTCTTCTTTTATATTTATAGATGTATTTACCCTTTCAGCACATTATGTTGTCAAAATAATAGGGGAAAATATCAATCCTTTAAACTTGTATTTTCTTGAAAGTACAAGTGTGTTTATTTTATCATTGTGAATCTAAAAATTAACTATGAAACATTCTTCTTGACTTCTAAACTATGTATAATAAAGAAATGCTTTATTGCTGTTTCATCAATAATTGAAATGCAACTTAAAGGAAAGTAGGGCAGCATAAGGAAAAAAGTACACTTGTTCCATAATTGAGTCGATTAAATAGGATTGAGTCCTATTGTCACAGTCTTATTGATGAAACAACTTTTATAGGTAGAGAGTCTAATAAAAAATTAGACCTCAGAATGATGAGGGGATGTCATAGACATTATTTTTTATTATAAAATAAAAATAGTGAAAATAACCTTTTATTAGTGTTCAGTAATAAAGGCACAGCTTTTGAAAGTTGCCCTCATCAGAATTTTAGTAGTTTTCAAGGCTGTGCAGTAATAGCCCAAGCTATTTTGGAACTGTGCATACATTAGTGTTCTAGTGCAGCATGATACAATAATGTGTGAAAAAGTCTAAGATCACACCTTGTTTAAATCTGCAATTTTTTGTGCATAATCCCACAGTGAGCTCTTGTCAAGTTTTGAATGCATATATGAGAAAAAAGTTTATAGACGAGTACAGATTGGGGTTGGATGCAAATATCTGACTATGATAATATGTCTTTTTAAAAATTGCATATTACTTTTTAGAAAGATCAAAAGAATTATATCAAATTTATATTATATAATATATTTCAAATTAACTCACTGTTATTTCACCCAGTGAAGCTTTAGAATGCATATATAACAATCTAGATGAAAATATATAACTTCTTTATATATAGTATTTGCAGAGAATGACTAAAAAATACAGTTTGATTCTTGAAACTGCATTATAATTTGTGCATTCATAATAATGTTATTTTTCACAATTAACACTCAGAAGCAAACCTTTTATTCCAGTGATGTCTTTGCTCAAAGCATTTTGGAAAACTTCCTCTCTCAAAATTATCTTTTGAATCATTTGCAAGCCTGACTAAAAAACCTCCATCTCATTACTTTCTAATCACATTTTATACCAAGATTCATCATTTTTTTATTCACCAGAATTGGCTATAAATGTCTCTCTGAAATGATGAAAATGGCTAAAATTAACTTTCAAATAAGGAAATTTATCATCATTGAGACTATTTAGAAGTATGTGTGCATGCACATGTGTGTACAAACTTATCAAGCAGTTTCGGAAGTAGATAAAAATACTGTGAGTATCGATCCCCGGTACGAAAAAAAAAAATACTGTGAGTAATGGCTGATCTTTAATTGTGTGTTTTTCTGAAGGGTGACCACTAAGAAGGGAAAATGCCTTTGGATTTAGATGACAAGGTATGTTTGTTTAAAAACCAGTCAAATTACTTTTTAATGACACCATATATTAGTTTTTACAAAGTATACAAAGAAAAATGCAAATTTCTCTTTTGGAATGCAAGGTCAAAATACCTTACATAATTAGTAGCATATTTTATTATTAAGACAATTAGAGGATTAAGCAACTACAAGGCTAATCTTATGTTGGCAGATTCTTCAGATAATGGTTCTAACTTGGGAACATCTATGTATAATTTTATTTCATTTAAATATTGCCATTTACTATCTGATCTGCAAATATGTGTTTCATTAGCACCTTACATAATTCATAGTGAATTGTATCTTTGAAAGTACTAGTCGGCAGCACTTAAATTTTTCATTTCAACTGACCTCTTTGTATAAATAATTGACCTAGTTTTCAAAACTGTTAGTGATTGTTTTCTTAACCACCAGTAAAGAACTTAAATAGTTACATGTGTTTGAAATGTAAAAATAATCAGAATTCCAAATATTTTCTTAGTTTAAGAAATCTGGGATCATTCCATATTGATGTGTTGAGTGATTTATTAATTGAATAAAAATAAAATAGGTCTAAATTAAGGTACATGCTCTGTAGTTTACCATTTCCCCCTATTTTGAGATACTTTATTGTATTCTTTTTTGAGTATGTAGTAAATGAAAGAAGTGATTGCCAGAGACACTTAGTTGAGTTGTTTTTATTTTTAAGTATTTGAACTGGACTTAGTTTTGTCTAATGGAAGGAGAACAAAAATTAAAATATACTTCTGTTGTGATCCCTTTTTGTGAGCCATACTATCTCTGGACTTTCTGACTTTCAGCTTTCAGGCAGTAGCGATAGGGATCAATTGCCTTTATTTTAAGGAATTCATTGGTACAGGTCTTTGATAGATATCTGTTAAGTGCAAACCAGTGTTTGCATATGATGATGCGCCTTTTGCACCGCCTTTCAGTATAGTTAAGTCACCAGTTGAAGACAATAAAGACTTCTTGTTTAACATGGTATGTGATTTGTATAGAGTCATTTTTGTCATATTGATTCTTTTATCTTGGTTAACTGTTAACATTTTTTTCCCCTGGCTTCATAAAACTAAGCGGATTTTCTTTTCTCGAATGCATTTATCTTTGACTTTTCTAAAAAAAATTAAAGCACAAATTTAACCAGGAATCACTCAGACTTCATTCCTTTAACATTTAGTTTATATTATTAAAATTAGGTACTATTTTGCTTTTGCCAAGTTGCTTTACTAAAGGGGAAACAATTGAGAGACTGAATCAAACTGAACACATACTAGATCTTTGGTTGTTTTTGGTATATTTATTTTACTTTTTAATGCCTAAATTTTTGACAACAGATGTCATATTTGGAATTCCATCGAAGGAAGGTATAATATTGTGATATTATCATTTGTGATATGATAATTATTCCTTGACAATTTTCTAAAATCTGTAATACAGTAGAAAATAAAATCTCAGCAGGTCACCCAACCCCCATGAATAAACAGACTTAGAAAGACTGTATTTTAAATGTGTCAAAGTACTGCTAAGCAAATGGTAGGAGTTTTGGTCCTGTAGCGGTTAGACTACTAAGTAATGTTTATATAATCTTGATAAACATTTCCCCATGACTGAATTTTGAGTGGAAAACTTTGCTTTCTAAAAGGCTCTAAGTAAAGAAAAGAAAAAAAAAGCCTGTCTTGTCAGTGTGTATACGTGTGTGTGTGTGTTTGTGTGTGTGTGTGTATTTAGATCCAGCTTAATACTAAGTAATGCCAACATCTGGCAAAGAGATGGAGATCTGGGAATTTGTTGCTTGAAGCCCTGGGACAAAGTGTTCTGATCTGACCAGCGAACATAGCTGTGGACTTGAACTGGAATCTTCAGGGGCAGAAATGTCTTAAGTGTCTGGAATATTGGCTTGTTGAGTCACCATAAAGGCACTAAAACAAAACTAATTTTAAGCAGGTCAGAGTTCAGTGATTCCCTCTGGAATTCAGTCTTTTTTTAAGAGTCTCATGTTTTAAGTGAAAAGGGTCAAAGTTGATGCACTGTTACAATGTTTTGAATGCTTTCCCTTAAGAACAGCCACCCAAACTGGGATTAGCATGAGGAACTGCAAGGCTGGCACTTCAGTGTCTGGGTTAAAAATATTTTAAAGCAGTAAATGCAGTCAGTACAGAGAAATCCCTGGGAGCCTTTCTATTCAAAAATGTGTGAGCTCAGGGCAGCAACTGCAATGTAATTTAGGGCAGTGTATGCTTCATAGCTTTGGAGAATATTGCTTCCAGTTAATGTTCCATCGGAGGATGGTAGGATAGTAGTAATTTTAGAAGGTGGTATTCCTGTTTGTCTTACATCAAAAACTTCAGAATAAATAAAGAGAAATATCAATCAAACAAGAAATGTAACTATGGAAAAGTACCAATGAATCTAAATTTGAACGGAATAGATTCAAAACCAGCATGGGTGTAGAAATATTTTTAAGGAGGAAGCTAAGGCAAAAACAACTTCCCAGGGATTGGACTACACAGGTATGTACAGCATGGACAAAGAGCCTCCAGAAACCTTTGACAAAATGCCTGTTAACAGTGAGATGTTTTACTGTGACTAGATGAGATGCTATTGAATATTTAAATTGGATTATTTTGGAAAATGAAAACACAGTGATTTATTTCAGTAGCTGGCATTCAGAGGATATCTGGATGTTTTGAGTAAGCCAAGTCATTAGCTAGTCAAAATTCTTTGAGTGAAATTGTATTGGGATCTTTAGTGGCTCACCCTGAGAAGTATGGTTCTGGGGCTCTTGATGTTAAGATATTATACTGCAGCTCAGTGGGATTGAATAGACAGTCTCAATCCGAACATCATGTTGCTGACTAGAAAGGACCTAATCAAAATTTTTGGATATTAAAAAGAGCCTATCATTTAATGGGTTGTTTTTGGGAAACCAGTGAGGAATATTTACTCTGCTTTCAAATTTTAGGGACTCAGCCAGTAACTATAGGCAGCTATGACATTTGGCTGCAGTCCATAGTGAACTAAACTTCTTAGGAAACTTTGATTGTAAACTCTTCTATTTTCCATGTTATCAATTGCAAAGTAATTCTGTTACTCCTCTTCCTCAGCTTGTGATATTCACTTTGAAGAGATTTCAATTGTTTAGCTATTTATTCATTAAGTATCAGTTATTCTAATTTGGGGAATTATATTTTTATATTATGTTCACTGTGTCTCGAGAGATACAAACTCAGTCATGTCTGTTTACTTTAATGAGATAAACCAGGCATACATGATAATTTTTGTCAAGACACAATAAAAATGCATGAAGGAGAATGAAAAGCTAAGTTACTAATATATGACATGGTTCTTCTTTGCACAATTTTTAATCAAAAGTGACCCAAGTTGTGCAGAAAGATGAGAAGATGACATGCATATTCTGCACGTTTCCTTCACTCATAGAAGAAAAAGGTCTTGGATTTGGATTTTTAAATTCAGTTATGTTTATGATCAGCATTATGAATGCTTCTTTTAATTTAGCAATCAAGAAGAATAAGGGAAATCTAATATTACAAAATTTACACTGGAAAAAGTAAAAGTGATAAATGTTTTTGAGAATTGATGCTAAAACTATAATGCAGGGGTATTTTTAGTGTAAGTTCATAGGTTTCTCTGAATCTGGTTTTTTAATTTTAATTTTAACTTTTTTAGTACTGAGGATTGAACTCAGAACCTTACACTTACCAGGCAGGCGCTATGCCGCTGAGCTAAATCCCTGGACCTCTCTGAATCTTAATTATAGGCCAGACATTTACATTTTTTAACAGGGACTTAAAAAAAAAAATCTACCACCTAAACTAAAAACAGAAACATCAGTGTATTTGCTATTGCATCAGTATATGCTCATATGTGTTAGTATGTTTAATATTCTAGTTTGTTATTATAAAAAGACTAGTTAGTAGTTTAATCCCAAGGGACCTCTTTTTAAAAAGTGTGTTGTTCTGACCTTTTGCCTATCTAAACCCTACAAGTCTTTGCAGGGAGAGAGAGCATTTCAAGGGCTAGAAAAACACCTTGATCCCTCCATCTCTCCCTAGGCTCTGTGAGCTGTTAAACTTGTGCTAGCTGACTGCTGGTTCCCCATGCTGTGCTGATCTTTTTGTTTAACTGGCATTTCTCTTAGCTTCCTCACTTAAACTAGCTATCAGAATCCTATAGGTCAACTAGATAGTTTGCCTTGTAGCAAGTTCACCTGAAACATCTTTTGAGGTTCGGCCGGTGATTTCATGACAAATCATCACCTCAGTGGGGAGCTACAGAGCTCACCTCTATCTTCCAAGGGTTAACAGTAACCTATAATAATAATTTGGTGACACAAAATGCTTCTTTTTATGCATTACCTATTTCCAGAGGCCTAATTTAGGTTTGTATCAAAATGGATATCACAAACAGTACAGCTTCCTGCTGAGAAGCAAAATGCTACTGAGAGACTTTCTGTTACTCTTTTGGTGGCATCTGGGAGGGGTGAAGGAACACTGGGGAGTGTGGGAAGCAATTGTCAGCCACTTATAATGTGGCTGGGACCAGCCATGGTGGAGAATGGTTTTCAGAGATAGAATAGCTTTATGGAATTGTTATATCAGGAACTGAACTTTGTTCTATTCCTCTTGATAGGAGGCAGATTTTAGAACAAGGAAAACAGCAGAAGTGAGTCCAACAGATAACTTAGATTTTTTTTGAACTTCTTGCTCTTGAGACAGTGACTGTGTTTGCCCATGTGTAAATACAAATAGTAATATAGTGCCCATAACTTTTTAGACATTAGGAGTGTGTTAAAAATCACAGAATCCCTGGCTGTGTGTCAGTGCAAACGGAAAGCAAGAGAAGTAAATCTGGCAGTGTGTCCCACTGTCTCATACCTTTTCCTCTAATTTTAAATTGCTCATTGCCTACCCCAATTGTCCTAATTCTTCTCACAAAAGAAAGCAAATTGAAAACAAACACAAATGTATCATGATTTTGCTTAACTATACCCAGGAGTATTGTACTTTAAATAGAAACTTTTGAGGGCTTGTTTTTCTTGAATGTTTAGTGTTATACTGTATTTCTGCCTGTGCTGATGGTGAGAGATGGGACAAATATGGCAATAGTATTTTGCA
Organism: Heterocephalus glaber; assembly: GCF_000247695.1. Next base: position 14,421,854 of record NW_004624752.1, read on the forward strand.
TAAAGGGTCTTCCCATGAGTCCTCAATTCACAGCATATAGGCTGTGTTATCATCATCACTAAGCCAGGAGCTGATTTTAGTCCAAATATGGGATAGTAAATGACCTGCATTTTAGAATCTGGTGCTGGAAGTACTTACGCGTTTTCATGCTTTAGGTTGTGTAGCAGTTTCCAGTTTGTGCCTTTGCCTTGGCTGTGTCTAGTTCTGGTACCTGGGAAAGGGATGGGAAGACATCATGGAGCTGGGCAAATGGACAAGAACTCCATCCCAGAACTTTAACTCCAGTCCCACTTTGACATTTTGCTCTCGCATGCTTTCTGAGTGCAGGGTTTTTCTTGGCCTGCTGCATCCCCCAAGTGGCCAGCCCTTGCCTGTCTGTGTACTCTGGGGATGTGTTCTCAGAACGCCTGTTTCCCACCCGCCCTGAGAGCTCCAGGAAGAAGCAGCTGTCCCTGCTTTCCCACTCCCGCTCTAAGGGCAGGCTTGAGCACACAGGCTACTGCCATAACTTTAACTTGTGGATCTCAATCACAGCTTGGTCAGCTCTACATTTGTGGCTCAGGAAGCATGTTAAACATTTCCATATAGGTGCTTATCTTGAGTACACCCATGAAGGGGTAGTAGATATGGTTAGATATGGTTTCTCTTTTTGAGGACTTAGTTTTAGAGTCTCCACTTAATGGCTATTGGAAAACAACATTTCTTTAAAAAAAGTGCTATAAGTAACATGCTATTACATTCTTTTTGACTCTTTAAAAAGTTGTGTAAAACTCGGAATTTTAGGGAGTTTTGGCTTTAACGAGTGCTTTCAGACATATTATATCTATTTACTTATTTAACTGACTAAAATTCATTTTGTAAACGTTACTCTTTCAAAGCAGGAAGATTTTCTGCCACTGTGTTCTAAGAGTTTGGTCACTTTTCTTAAGGATTACTCAGATTTTCCTGGTAATAGCAGCTCCTCGAAGAAAACTAGTGAAAAGAAATCAAATCAAACCCTCAACTGCAGCTTTTGTCCCTTTTGAATTGCAATGGATAATTTTGAAAGACTCTAAGTGGACTGATCATGTAAGGTGGACTTTTAGTTCTCTTTTCAAAGTTTCCCCCAATTTTTGTGCTTATTTCAAAACTTTTACCTAGCATGAGAATATATTCATGTAGTTTAATGTTCTTTGTTTTCATAGTACTGTTTTTGTTCTGTTTTGTTTTTTTTTTTACAGTGATTGGTGGATAGAAATGTGCCAGGACCATGCTTTGGGATCTGAGCCTCTTTTGGACCCCATAGGATGTCAATGGACTCATTAGGATTTAGCCAATTGTTATGCATTATTCATAATATACATTCACAGCATGCACACTAACGACTGTCTCCTGTGTCTGCTTAGTCAGAACCATTTGCATGCTGTATTATGGAACCATAATACAGAATCCATTTAGCCACATTTTCTGTATTATCCTTAATACATATTGTCATCATATTCTGTTATGGGGTATGTGGTGAATGTGTTTAAACAATGGCATGTACTTGTGCATTATGATTCCATAAAAGCAAATGTATAATAAAAGTCTTGATGGAAGTAATTATTGCATATGTGCAATAACAGTTTTAAAAAAAGCTTTCATATTCTTTCTAGTTTGTTTTTATTGTTTGATTATCTACTTATTTGTTTTACGTTGTTTTATGCCTGCTGGACTGATGTCCTGAAATTTTTAATTTTGAAAACAACATACTACCTTCTTTATCCCTCTCATATCTTACCTCATTAGTTTCTCTAAATGAGTATTTAAAAATACAGTATTTAAAAGAGACTCCATGATTAGAAAAAGCATATTTCCTAACTACCAATTAAAGATCTTTAGGGTATTTGGTATAAAGAGCCTGTGTTCCATGTATCAGGAAAGAACTGTGTTGTATATGTGAGAAATTAACTTCAAGTTATATTTTATATCGAAGAGGTTCAAAGGTCCAATGTCAACAATGACTCTTAACTCATTTAGCAAATTGGTACTCTTTATCTTTTTTTTTTTTTTGGTACCCGGGATCGAACTAGGGCCCTTGCACTTGCGCAGCAGGCAGCAAAAGCACTGAGCTAAATCCCTGGCCCAGTACTCTTTATCTTTTTATTTAGGACTCACCACATGGAAATGACCCCAGTCTAATTCCAGTAGGATGTCAGATTCATTGTCTTAGAAAAAAATCAATTCTTAATTTGGAATGAAAAGGAAAAAAAAATCTAGAAATGCATTTATGTGTCAGAGATGTGAAGAAAAAAATTTATTTAAAATTTTGAATGATAATTTGTTGAAAAGTTAGAAATTCATTGGGACCATCGACTTATAAATTAGCTTATTTTGCACTAATGAAAACAGCAGGTACAGAATACTGTCAGAGGATTCATTGAAATTGTAAATCTTCTCTTTTGAGAGAGTACTAATGACTTTAGCAGTTTGAAGTCATTTGGTTTCAGTTAGTGGTGAGCTACTAGTAAAATCATTTATAATGTTCACTTTGAAAACCCTATGATTCATTTAGCCTCCTCCAATACTAGTGTGTTACACATGACCATTTCTTATTTCATTATGAAGTCATTTAGGAACAGATTCTTGGAGTTAGGAGCATATATATATGGTCTTTGTTTGAAAGGACATGATTCTTTTTATGGATACTGACAGTTTTAATAGTAATCTGTTTAACTTGGAATCAGTATTATGAAATTTATCTGCTTTGCTAGACATTATTGATGAATTTGTTTCAGATAAGTGATCTCACTGAAAATTGAAGTGTACCTAGTTGGTAACATTGACCATCCCATTCTTGTCCCCTTTTCTGTGGTGTTGATATTGTGCATCTTGATTAAGTGGGTTTTGCACATTCTTTGGGGATATAGCCGGGATATCAACTTCATGCAAAGTCCAACTAATATTTTTTCTGTCTGTCACAGTGCATCTTTCTTTGTTTCTTCATTGACTTTAACACAGTGATTTGGGTCATGTCTGCATGTTAAGAAGGCAGTAGATTCAATCCTGTTGATTCTACATATAGAACCAGATATGATAATTGAATTCTGAGCTTTCTGACCTTGAGATAGAATACAGAAGGATATGGAATTGGGTGCCTACCAAAACCTAGATATTTTGATTGTCTAGAGTAATATGCTTGGTATACCTCTTTAGATGGCTTTTTTCCCTCTGCAATATAGGGAAGAAAGTGACCTCCTGTTTTGATAGGCTGTATTCATTCTGTTTACATTTGATGTTTCCTCTCAATAGGCTTATATAAGAGAATTTATCACTTTGTCTAACTTTTATTTTCAATAAAGACTTCCTCTGCTCAAAAAGTCCTCATGTTAATTTTGAGGTCCTATTCTATCCTACTTTGAGGTCTGACTACTGAAATTGGTCATAATATTTGAGAAGTCTTCTTTTACAGCTGCCCTATAGCTTGAAGCATACTCTTCCAGTAACCTCAGTGAACAAAATTTCTAACTTTGAAAGAAGACTTTATATTTGAAAATAGTCAAAATATATATATGACCAGGTCTGATGCAAGCAAGCAAGTAATCAAAATGGGGAGAGTGGAAGGCAAAACAAATTGTGGAACTAAAGTGACAGGTTCATTTCCTTGGATCAGTTATAAATTGGAGTATTGAAAAACAGGGGGTCTACTAAAATTAGTATAAATAATAGTAGCAAAAAGATGAATATATATAGAATCTTACATTCACTTCTTTGAAGGAACACACTTATCTGTAAAGCTTTAAAATATGATTGAAAATAAATTCAAAATATATTGCTTTGGTGTTATACTATACTTTGGTGTTATACTATAACTACACACAATATAGCCATAATTGCAGTGTATTTCATGTTTTTGTGTGCATCTGTTATAACTGACATGAAACAATGAATCCATTTTTAGATTGGTATGCCTGTTCTTTCCAGATTATGAAATCTGCATAGAATCTTTTAAAACCATTCCTTTTAGAAAATAATTCAGTATTTTCAGGACCTAAATGTCTTAAATGTAGATTAATTTTTTCCTGCTTAATATTCAGATTTTGCTTCAGTTTTCATAGTAGTTACTTATTTAGCGGAGTTCCTTCATTTGAGTTTATTTTTTGCCTCTTCAAGACCAGTCTGGCCTCTTGTAGACTGGTGCAGTTGTTTGCAAATAGATTATTTCTGTGGATAAAGAGTAAGAAAGGGGCTGGGGATTTAGCTCAGTGGTTCTGCCACCTGCCTTGCAAGCTGAAAGTCCCGAGTTCAATCCCCGCTACCAAAAAAAAAGAGTAAGAAATATACATAATTTATACATATATATATATAAATATATATTATTTCCTGAATAACTTACATACTAATAAATTATAAAAACCATAATTTGGGGGTTTACTTAGTGAAAAAAACCCAGTATTTAAGAGTTCATGAGTTCATTTTAGAGTGGATCTCAACTGTCACCATGTCCAGATCCCTTATTTTGGTATTGCTGAAGTCCTTCTGAATGCTCTACTATAAGAAATTGTAGTAGAGGGGTTGATATAAGCCAGAGCAGGTTCCACAGAGTGTCAGTTTAAGAGACTATACTTGAGTACTGTTTAATCATATATGAGATAATTTGAAAACTCAAATTACTCACGAAATTACCTTTTTTGAGAGAGATTAACAAATGGAAAAGTTTGTCTGAGGAAGCAACCAAGAAAAACTAGAATTAATGTGCATACTAAAAATAATGTTTAAAGTGGGTGTCAATTGTTTTTTACCAAATTTGAATTAATTTGAATTGTCTTTGTAAATAAGTTTTGTTACCTCCATAATAATTCAGTGAGTTTGTGATAGATGACTTTTATTTTTTGGGGGGTTTTTTTGGTACCGAGGATTGAACTCAGGTCCTTCTGCTTGCAAGGCAGGCGGCGGAACCACTGAGCCAAATCCCTGGCCCTTGCGGAAGATAACTTTTAAAAGACTATGAAATCCTGGCAATTTTAATAGATTTCAGTTTTTGATATCTTAATATTTTTGTCTAAATTTCAATTACATAGTTTTGTTAAATTTCTGTTTTTCTTGTACTTTAAATCTCTAAATCTGTTCTTATTTCCTGTTGCATATAGTGGAGAAGGGCAATGAAAACTGGCTTTCCAAGAAAGTTTTATATTTTAATTTTATAATTTTTCTCCCAGTTCTTAATTGTTAAATAAAAGTGCCTGTTGGCCCCAAAATATACCTCAGTCCAGGTCTGCCTTGCCATTTCAGCAGTAGCACTGTAGGGAGAAAATCTAAAGTCATTGCCTAGGTTTTCTGTGCATAGGTCACTGAACTCCAAGTCTTCCCTTCTTCACCTATAAAATTGAATTTAACTCGTAGGATTTTTGTGAGACTAAAATGAAGCAATTATAAGAATGCATTTTGAAAATGATAACATTCAAATAGCTGTTAGCTCTTCATAACTTGATTTGGTCAAATGTGGAGTAATGAGCTTTGCAGCTAGATTTTCAGTTATTGTTGTACATAGGTTTATGATCTTGTTCATATGTTGAATACCTTTTAATACATTTCAAACTTTGTGATTTGTCTACTGGAATGCCGCTAGCCTTGCAAGTTGTAAATCCTGCTTGTGGGTTATGTTTGTTTTGATTGTTCCACAATTAGGAATTAGATTTCTGGTGGTACCACTGAGTATTGACTGTACCTCCCATAACCTTTATCCTTGAACTCTCCTAAAAGTCTGCTTTTTATTTTGCTTGGATAATATAAAGGTAAATTTTAGTTCAGCCCCGTGGGATGATGTTCATATTTTTCTTTTTATTAAAATGTATGTGGTATATAAATTGAGTATTTGTGTCTCATCATACTGATAACATGTACAAAGATCCTAGTAGCTATGTTTAATATTTGTGTTAGGAAATAAGCCCCTGCAGACAAATTTATTTTAAATTGATCTCTCTGAAGTACGGTGAATTAAATGGTAGAGGTAGGGGGAAACCTAATACAGTAAAGTAGTATGTTACCTGAGTTTGTAGGAGCCATGTATCATCTTCCTTTTTTCTCAGAGGATTTAAAAAATTCTCTGTATATTTACTGTTTGTTTCTATTTTCTGTGTAGTAACTAACCACTACCCATGTGACTGGGCTTGTACTGATAAGTTATAATTCCAAGAGAAGTAGAAAGGATTGATATTTTGGGTATTGGTTCTGGATTCTTTGTTCTGACTTTCGGCAAATCACTTCATCACTTTTCTCTTTCATTCTCTTTCTTTCCTAGCTTCTCTGGTTCACTGATACACGTTTCACAAGATTACTCAGGAGCAAATGGGATATAATATATGTAAAAGCTCAAATTTTCTAAAATTGAAAACTGACATACCAATGGCAGATCGCATCATACTGAGAATTTACCCATAAAGAGAGGCAAACTGTAATGCCACGCTTTTAGGAATGTTTTGCAGTATTCAAGACTTTAAATTGGCTGATGGAAACAATTTTAGAACTGAGATACTGTTTCATAGCCTATTAATCCTATAATCCATCATAGGTTCTTTCCAACTCACAGAAGAAACAGAGGCCCAGGGACATAGATCATCTTGGTATTCAAACCCAGGTTTCCTGGCTCCCCCTGTGGTTCTGTTCTCCACTCTCGACATGGTCTGGCTTCCCACTTGGCCTCTTTTGGTGCTGAGCTGTCAAGGGAGAATGATAACAATATCAGCAGCATTCTCTCTTCTTTCAGAAATGAAAGGCTCTAGAGAGGCATTTTCCTTTTGCTTTCTTTTTCCCCTTGTGGTTATTGACAAAGACTGGGATCATGTTGAAACTTGTTGCAACCACCAGGAAACCCTTTCAACTTTTAATAGTTATCACTCTGCTCCTAATTAACAAGTAACAAGTATGATTATGCTCTACTATGTTGGAAAGACTTGTCAGACTTTAATATTTAGATGAGGAAAAGACCTCCAGCCATGAAAGAAAAAATTCCTGTTGATATTTTCCATAAAAGGGGAGGCACAGTTCAGAACCAGCAGTGCTGACGCTGCCACTTTGTGTAAATGAGGTCTTGCGAAATGAAGGGGAGAAGGCGTTACTCATGGCTTACAGCAAAACAGCATCCCCTGAAATTCTTTAGCTTCCTTCTCATGAAAATATGGTATAAAGAGCCATGAGAAGATTGTTATTTCTGTTACATTTTGCCCTGAGATAAAATAAAAATAACAAGAATTATTAAACTTGTGTTTATGGACGTATTTGATAAGAATAGCTATTTGTAAATGAATGCTTTACTGTTTTCAGTTATTTATTTAATTCACCATTTTTACAGTGATTTACATTTATATTTATGACATCTTGGTGATGAATCACTCTCTGTTAAGGAAGGGAAAAGTTTCCTTTTGAAGAAATCAGTAGGGCATTCAGCTTTCCTGACAAAGTAGAGCTCATGTGTCTATTTTCCTCACTGCTCCAGCTTGGAGAGTTGGACCCAGAAGATTGAATGTAGTGCTGTGTAATAAGACTTAAGCTTCTTAAAGAGTATCAGAAAATCTCCACTTTACTTTTTAGGGTATATTTAGCAAGAGTTAAGGAGACAAAAATAAATCTGTAAGAGACAAAATAAAAAGAAATATTAGAAGTCGAGTCCCCATTACAATACTATTGTTTGGGAAACTTTTAAAAACTTTGTCTCAGTGTTGTACTTAGAGATCAGTTCCCTAATTCAGGTTACAACTAGTTTTTAGTTTGCTTGTAGATAACTTTCAGCAAGAACATTGAGTTTTGACTCTGGTATTGAAATGGTAATAACAAAAATATAATTAAAATCATTCTCTTACCTTTCTTTCTAAAGAGCCTTTATTTATAAATGGGTTATCTCCTTCTAGAATCACAGTATAGAGAGACACCTACCCTAAGTAGATGCCCCATTGAGACAGCACTTGGCCCAACATTTAACCCATGGGTAGTTGAATCAGATACCCACCAAGTGTGCCCTCTTCTGGGTATTGGGGATCAGCACTGAAGAACACAGGACAAGCCTTTGCCTTCAAGGAGCTCAAACTCTAGTGGGGCACAATAGAAAATAAACTGCAAGTAAATGACAATTCCATAGAAAAAAGAATAAATACCTAATATGGTACAAGATAGTTTCCAGGACATGGTTCAGGTGGTTATGGAGGGAGATGACAATCAAGTTGAGAACAGAATTCTCAAGAGAAGAAATAACATGAGGTGGGTCCCAGCAGTGGGAGTGAGCCTGGCTTGTTCCTCCTGGGGGAGCCCACTTTTCTTCTCCCTTCTTACACTGGGTGCATGCATTGAACTTCCTCCCCTAGCTTCACTCTCAGCTCCTGATCGTGCTTCCTATTTCTTCTAGAAAATTAAAGGGAAAAAAGACTTTTTGACACTTAGATCACCACACCTGTGTACCCACCTGCACCATCTCTGCCTTTCTCTCGTTCCTAGTTGCAAGGGGTGATCAAAATATATGGAGAGTGCTTGCATTAAATTTATTATCATACAAGACATAGTGCCATCAATCCCTTTCAAAATACACTCCCTCACTCAAACACATTGTATCTCATCATTCTGAAGCAGTTCTGGAGGTTCTCTCTAACTAGTGTCTTTATGATGTGTGGTCAACATTTCTTCGAGATCTTGATTTCAATTCTTTGGCATTAATACGCAGAAGTAGGACAGATGCATAATATGGTAATTCTACTTTTAATTTTTTAGGAGCTTTTATACTATTTTTCACAGAGACTTGTGACAGTTAATCTTAACTATGCCAAATTGATTGGGCTAAGAAATGCTTAGAGGGGCTGGGGATTTAGCTCAGTGGCACTGTGCCTGCCTTGCAAGCACAAGGTCCTGAATTCAATCCCTGGTACCAAAAAAAAGGAGAAAGAAATGCTTAGGGGATTAGTAAAGTACATTTTGGATGTTTCTGAGAGGGTCATGGAGGTCCTTGGGTCCTTTCTCTCTGACACTATTCCCCTGCTGTTTCCTGGCCTCAATGGCCTTCCTTCATGATATTCCTGCCTTGGAGCCAGCTGATCATAGAATGAATCCCCTGAAAGCATGAGCCAAATTAAGCCTTTGCTTCTTTAAATTGTAGGTGTCAGGCATTGTGTCCAGCAACAGGAAAGCTGACTAATATAAGATGGTACCATTTTGTATCCCCACCAATATCTCGATATCCTCACTAACGCTTCTTATCCCTTTTTCTTTTCCTTCTTTTTGATAATAGCCATCTGGACAGTTGTGAAGTGATATCTCATTGTGGATTTGATTTACATTTCCCTGATGATTAGTCACATTGAATATCTTTTCTTATACCTGTTGGTCATGTGTGTCTTTGGAGGAATGTCTATTGAAAAATCCTCACCCATTTTTAAATAGGGTTTTTATTTGCCATTGAGTTGTAGGTTTCTTATATATTTTAGATATTCACTCCTTTTCAAATATATGGTTTGCAAATATTTTCTCTAGTTCGGGGGTTATCTTTTTACTCTGTTGTTTGTTTCCTCAGCAGTACAGAAGCTTTTTAGTTGAATTCAATCCTACTTGTCTATTTTGCTTTTATTATCCATTCTTTTGGTGTCATATTCATGATATCATTGCCACAACCAATATCATTTACATTTTATTTAAGGTTTATAGTTTTAGATCTTATGTTTAAGTCTCATTCATTTGGAGTTGATATTTGTGCAGTGTAAAAGGAAGGTATAATTTCATTCTTTTATTCTGTGATATCCAGTTTTCCCAACACCATTTGTTGAAAAGACTATTCTTGGGGCCGGGGATTTAGCTCAGTGGTGCCGTCGCCTGCCTCACAAGCACAAGGTCCTGAGTTCAATCCCCAGTACCAAAAAAAAAAAAGAAAAGACTATTCTTTCTCTGTTATTTATTCTTAGCATCAGTTGACTGTATATTTTGAGAATTTATTTCTGTGACTTTCTAAAATACTTTGAAATCAGGAAGTGTGTGCCTCCGGCCTTGTTCTTCTTTTTCAAGACTGATTTGGCTGTTTGGGTTCTTTTATGCCTTCATCTGAATTTTGGAATAGTTTTCTTTATTTCAGTTTAAAAATAGTTTTGAAATTTTGATAAAGATTGTATTGAATTTGTAGATCATTTTGGCCAGTGCAACAGTTTTTTTTTTTTTTTGATACCGGGGATTGAACTCGGGTCCTTGTGCCTGCGAGGCAGGCAGTAGTGGAACCACTGAGCTACATCCCCGGCCCCTGGTGCAACGTTTTAACACTATTAAATCTTCTAATCTACCAACATGCAATGTCTTTCTGTTTATGTATTGTTAAATTTCTTTTACTAGTGTTGTATAGTTTTGTACAACTCATTGTCAGTGTATAGACATGCAACCAATTTTTCATGTTAATTTATTAGTTCTAATAGTTTTTTTTTAAATGCAGACTTGGGGGCTGGGGATTTAGCTCAGTGGTTCTGGCGCCTGCCTTGAAAATGCAAGGTCCGGAGTTCGATCCCTGGTACCAAATTTTTTTGGGCCCGGGATTTAGCTCAGTGGTTTCTCTGCCTGCTGCGCAAGCGCAAGGACCCAAGAGTTTGATCCCCAGTACCAAAAAAAAAAAACCAAAAAAATTAAATAAATAAATAAAATGCAAACTTAGGGTTTTGTATATGTAATATGTTACCTATAAACAAGATGACTTCCTCCTTTCTAATTATGATGCTTTTTATTTCTTATGCCGCCTGATTGCTCTGGCTAGGACTGTGTTGAATACAAGCGATAAGAATAGGCAACTGTTATGGCTTATATCTGTATATCCCCCCCAAACTCCCATGTGCTCTTGGGTGGGGCTTTTGGAAGGTGACTGGATCATGGACTGAATCATGAACTATGCTAAACAGATCATGTGTGATGTGATCTGTATAGCATAGTTCTGGGTGTGGATGATGGATTTACTGAAGAGGGAAGATGCCCCCTGGGTGTGGGTGGCACTAACCAGTAGACTTGTACCCCGGATGGAATAAATAGGGAAAGTAGAAGGAGGGCTGCTCCTTGCTGCTTGCCACACCATGAACTGTTTCTCCTCTGCGTGGCCCCTACTGCCCCACCACGGAACCGACCAATTTCGGATTGAAATCTCTACAAACTGTGAGCTCAAATAAGCCTCTCCTTTAACTTGTTGGTGTCGAGTATTTTGTCCCAGCAACAAGAAAGCTAAGACAGTAACTCAGTGGAAAATCATTCAGTTTTTCACTGTTGAATATAAGTAACTATGGGCTTTTACATAAAGCCTTTGTTATATAGAGGTACTTTTCCTATTTTGTTGAGTTTTTATCATGAAAAGGCAGTGAATTTTGTCAAATGCTTTTTCTGCATATATAAGCTGCTGTTGTGATTTTTATGTTTTATTCTGTCAGTGTATGTGTCATATTAATTGCTTTGAATATATTTAATTATTTTTGCATTCCAGAGGTAAAAATTTCACTTGGTCAGGAGGTATGATTGTTTAAGTAAGGTATGTTGTTGAGTTCATTTACTTATATGTTGTCGAGGGCTTTGCATCTATGTTCATCAAGAATATTGGCCTATAGCTTTCTTGGAGTTTTCTTTATCTGAGATTTTATTTGGGATTGAAAAAATATTGGCTTCATAAAAAGAGTTAAGAAGTGTACCCTTCTCCAGTTTTTTGTAAGAGTTTGAGAAGTACTGGCATTAATTCTTCTTTAAATATTTGGTAGAATTCACCAATGAAGCCATCAGATCTTAAGATTTTTTTTGTTGATTCTTCTTTTTAATTCAATCTCCACACTAGTTATGGGACTATTCTGACATTCTATTTCTTCATGATTTAACCTTGTTGATTTTAAGTTTTTAGGCATTTATCCATTTTTCTAGGTTACGCAGTTTGTTGGTATTTAGTTTTGCATAAGTCTGTAGTGATCCTTTATTTTTCAAGATATCCATATTTCCATTTATTTCTGATAGCCTTTGAATCTTTTCTCCTTTTTCACTTATTTAAAAGTTTAATTTTATCTTTTGAAAAAAACAACAAATTTGATTTTTTTTTGAGATTTAAACTGCTCTTTGATATAATCTGCAGTAATTTGTATTTATTTCCTTTCTTTTGCTAACTTTGGCTATAGTTTTATAGTTCATTGAGGTATAAATTAGGTTATATATTTGGGGTATTTTTTTAAATGTAAACACATAATCACTATTAACTTCCCTATTAGTAGTCCTTCTGCTTCATCCTGTAGGTTTTGGAAAGGTGTCTCAAGATAGTTTTTACTTTTTTGTTTTTTCTCTTTGGCCCAATGTTTATTCAAGAATGCATTGCTTATTTTCCATGTATTTGCGAATGTTCCTATTTTCTTGCTTTTATTGATTTCTAATTTAATTTGATTATAACAAAAAGGTACTTGAAATCATTTTAATTTTCTTAAATTTGTTAAGATTTGTTTTGTGCTTGAGTTGAATGTGATTTTTACATATGCCATTGGGTAGAAAGTTCTCTATGTGTCTGTTAAATCCATTTGGTCTATAGTATTTTTCCAGTCAGCTGCTTTCTTTATTGAGTTTCTGGTAGAGTGCTATGATTTAAATGTGTTCTAATGACAAAGTCCATGTGTTAGTAACTTAACCTCTAGTGCAGCACAATGAGAGGTGAGACTTAAGAGATGAGTAGGTCATGAGGAGTCTGCCCTCATGAGTGGATAAATACTGTTATCACAGGAGTAGGTTAGTTATTGTGGAAGGTAGTTCCTGGTAAACAGATGAGTTCAGCCCCCCCCCCCTTTTCTTTTGCTTGCTGTCACTTTCTTTTGCCCTTTCACCTTTCAACATGGAATGATGTAACATGAAGGACCTTGCCAGATTTAGACTCCTCGATCTTGGGCCTCCCAACCTCCAAAATTGTGAAAAATAAATGTGTGGTCTTTATAAATTTCCAAGTCTCTGTTATTCTGTAGTACCAGCCCAGAATGGATGAGGACATGAGATGATGAAATCTCCTACTTTTATTTGTTGTGTTACTGTCAATTCTTCCTTTAATCTCTCAATATTTGCTTTAGCTACTTAGGTTCTCTGGTATTTGGGTCCTGTTGAATTGACCTTTTAGTCATTATTTTATAGTTTTAGATTAAAAGTATATTTGTCTGGCATAAGTATAGCCACACCCTGATTTCTTTTGGTTACCCTTTGCAATATATTCTCTTTGAGTTCTTCCCTTGCTAATCTATCTAAAATTTCACTATCTTTTCCACCCTCTATTATACTTCTTCTTCACCCTCCTTGCGTCTTTCATTTTTCTTACTATTTTGAATTTGTTGTATATTTTTCTTACCCCTCTGAAATATAATGTAAACTCACCAAAAAGGGAATATTTGGCTATTCTATTCATTTCTGTATGTCCAAAACTTAGAAGGGATCTTAATATACATTTTTTGAGTGAATATAATGAACAAAAGAAAGATGAATGTTGCATGGTGATTAAATGAGATAGGTTTGCATTTTTAGGGTTTGTGGATGCCATGTCTTTCTCAATTTTCCAGCATTATTTCTTGAACATATAACTTGAATACAGATTTTAACAGTAGAATAAACATTTTTAGATTGTCTCTTGGAAGTATAATGATCACGAAAATCCTGCATAATCACTTCAAGTAGTTAAGAGATACATAAAAGAACCACAGAAAATTGCTGTATAGACTGCAGAAGTTTTGTTTCCTAAATATTAATACAAATATCATGTTAAGGAAGTAAAACAATTTAAAGTAATGGTTTTTAAAAAAACTCACAGGTGTAAAAGAGAAGCATATGGTTGAACAGAGATTGCCAATGAAATTGACAGATGATTAACATTCATTAAAACTTTTAATTAACACCTTGGAAAATTCCGTAAAATGATACTGTATGTAAATGACTATGTGTGATGTCTTGGAGCACTCTCTTACCTGTTTTACAGACAGGAAAAAAATGGATCACAAAACTGCTTATGACAATGATTTTCTTTAGCCCTGGGTTTGTTTCGGGTGTTATCTAGTTGTGTCAATCATGCCAGTTGAGCTGCCAATACTCTAAATATATTTGGCTGAGATATAAGTGATTCTCTGTACTTTCTGGAGGAAAGAAAAAGCTACTTCTTTAGTTTCTAGCTCTTTCTTTTTTTAAAAAAATTATGTAACTACAGGAGAATTTGAGCTTTAACAAAATGTGGCTCTTCAAAGCTGATTTAAAATCAGACTTATCTAAATTGTGATTAATAAAATATGTGATCAATAAATGTATAAAACAAACTGAAAGCTGTGAGAAACTGATTTTGTGAGGGAAAGTACTCAATTTTGTTTATTCTGTATGATGAAACTTCATTTTCTACTCACTATTTCAACGAGACAGGAGTTGTTTTCTACTTGAAAATAATGCTAATTGGTATAAAGAAGGTTTCAAAACTTTTGTAGAGGTACATTTACTATAGGATTTTGTTAATAATTTTTGAACTGTAGTAAAAGGATAACTTTGTTTTGCTCAGCAAGTAATAGTATGGATATGTTTACCTACTTGCTGCAGATTTCCAAACCTGGGGGGACTGTAAAAAACAGCATAGTTTCTTTGACAGAGCATGTTCCACTTGCTAGTAGAGAACATATTTGGTCAGGGTTAAACATTCGTTAGTAGTTCAGAGTAATTATTAAGGACTTGAATTATTGTCCCAAGCTGTGATCTCTTGATATCCTCAAGAATTGCAAAGGATATACTACAGCTCTCTCTTTTTTGTTGTTGTATGCTTATAATTATTGTATTTAGCCTTCACTGCTTCTCTCCTTGGCTGTGTTCTCCTGCTTCCCTGCACCTCTTTCTTGTCACTTCCTTCTGATACTGTTTCCCATGTTTCTTGACTATGCCTGTTGATTTGGCCATCATAGCTACACCTAGCAAGTGTTAGATCTCCTGTGAATGGGCTGTGTGATTGTGTTGTGAATGACTAGGTATTCTTGGAGACGTCTATTTTTACACACTATTCAGAATTTATTAATTTACTGCTCTTTGGTTAGCAGGCAGCTGTCTGTACTTGAGGTATTCAACTTAGTATTGCAATCATTTTAGAAGTTTGAAGTTTTCAGAACACTTGCTTTGTGAATTTGACATTATCATTTAAATTGCTGACTTTGGTTTTAAAGGATCGGATATAATATGCCTGCTTTTGAAAGTTAATGTATATTTTAGGTTTAGTATTTAGGTTCCTTAGAGTAATTTTTTATTCTCATGCTTATTGTTTAGTAAGTATTAAGATTTTAAATCATTCTACAGATTAATTTTAGGAGTTAAAGCATTGCAACTGAAATATGAAAGCTTTACAAATATAGAAGAATTAACTTTATATTATTATTTTTATCTTTTCTGGTGTTAGGAGCCTAAATGTTTTGAAGCTGAAAGATAAAGAATGGAGGAAGAAACAAAAAATTACACTGAAAATACCAATTAAGCATGAATGTTGCCTGATTTATAATTCCTTGTACAGAGATTATAAAGAAGAAATATAGCTCATGAAAAATGAGATGCTCTAAAATTGTAATTCTGACTATATAATTGAGAATAATCTTGCTGAGAAAGATAGGAGCTAAATAAAAGTGTAACTATATCAGGAGTGCTTTGATAAGCTCAGAATTTAAAGGGGGTACCAAAGAGAGAAGGAGTAGCCATGCCAGTGCCTATTAAGAAACATCAGAAATGATCATGGCCCTTCCTTCATTCATTCCTACTACAAATATTTATTGAGAACTTTTCATGTGCTTCAGTTGTTGCCCCCAAAATTGACTCTGATAACACTGGACTATGAAATTAATAATTGTCTTGACCAAGGAAGTACTACTCAACCCTTGTTTTGATTCCAGACTGGGAAGTGGACATTCAGCATACTTAAGTGGAAATGCAAGCCTTCAGCTGGACAAAGATTAAGGGCGTGTTTAACCCCAAGAGTGAGTTCAAATTTACAGTCTCAGACAAACATATACCTGAGGGTACAAAGGAACTTTCTCATAGTTGTGCGGGTACAATTCAATAATTATATAACATACTCCTCATTGCTCTCATAATCTTGAGAAAAACCCTGGAAAATGTATGTGGATCATTGTTGTGTTTTTTGAGTAGTGTTTATTTTGAAAATATGAGGTGATTAATTTTGTAGTTTAGGTGAGTTGATAAGTAAATTCTTTGTTTATAAAAAAAGATGTAGTGTACATTTTGATAAAAATTTTTGCTTTATTGTTTTTTGATGGGTTTATTGAACTATTATATTAGGATAATCTCATTTAGTTTTATAAGTGGGTGTAGTGTGTTGGGATATGCCATAGCAGAATGAGGGTTATAACCAGGATTTCTTATTCCAACACTTATTACATTAAAACATTATTTTTGAGTGATCAAAATATTGTGCTATGTAAAAAATAATAGCAGGTAAACTATAATTAATGTTACTATATGCAAGGCACTACTTTAAATACTTTACATGTTTAAATTAATTTAATCCTCTCACTAACCCAACGAATTTAATTTTACCAGTGAGAAAACTGTATTTTAAAAGTGCCAGTAAGTTTTTCATAAGTTCCACAAGTGATGCGTGGCAGAAACAAATTTTAAATCCAGGCAGTCTGGCATTGGGACCCACACTTTTAACTTCTGCACTGGACTGGACTGCCTCTGAAATAAAAATAAGGCAATTTTTATTTTACTGAAATAACTTATCTATGAGTTATCTTTGTATCTTCAAATAGTTGATGTAATCTTTCCTTTCTCTGTCAAGAAAAATGTTGGGTAAGTGATAGTATGAGATGCAGTATTTATGTCGATTTTTGACAGGTGGAACAACTGAATCATAGATAAATGATTAATTGGCTAATGTTAATGAAATATGGACTCTGACCTTGCCCTTGTCTTCTAGTATCTATTGTCATCTTAAGTCAAAACACACTTACCTGATCTTTAAGTGATACGTATCTTGGAGATTTAATTTATATATTCAATGAAATTACTAGGATTCATTATTCAGATAAATGTAAAAGTAGTATGTAAAGCCAAAATGATGGAGACTTTCTTGAGAATGGTTCCATAGAAAAGAAGAATGTGAAGTTTAAAGGGTCATAAGCTTGTGTTTTGATGATGCTATTGAAAGAAGCAATTGGCTAATTGTTGAAAGCTTCTGTTGATAAACTGAAGTATTTCCATAGCCCTAAGAAGGGATACAACTGTCTTCAAATACTTGAAGATCTGGCATGTGGGAAAGACAATAGACTATCTTTATGGCATTCTCAAAGAAGTGAAATTAAATGATCATCTTACCAGTATGAAATGGAAAACTTATAAAACATTAGAGCTGTCCAGCAGTGGAAAGGATTACCTTGAAAAGTAGTGAATGCCTCATTACAGAGAATGAGGTGGGTCATTTTTATTAGGATAAGAATTGTGTTAGAAATTCTCTAAGGCTTGTTTTACTTGGTAAGTCAACAATTCTTGTCTTTGTATTGAATTGAATATGGGGGTTTAAATACGGAATGGTACTCTGAATAGAGAGTATCACTTTACCTGGAATAAAAAAAAACATGTTGAATTTCTAAGTATCTAAAAATACTACTCCTAAGTGTTGCTCAAATTAACCTAACTCCTGACTAGGCCTGCCTGGTATTTTTTCTTTTTTTTTTTTTTGATACCGGGGATCGAACTTGGGTCCTTCTGCTTGCGAGGCAAGCCACGGAACCACTGAGCTAAATCCCTGGCCCGAGCCTGGAAATTTTTCTATCAAGTTAATATAAAAGACTTCAGTTAGATGAACAAATTGCACATAAACAGAGATAATTCTGTATACTAGAATCTTGAATTTGGAAGAGACTTGAATTATGATATGAAGTTCTTTATTTTACAGATGCATAAATTTAGTTCTGATGATTGCTGATTTGTCCAAGTAGTGCTGTTTAGTAAGCAGCCTACTTAACTAAGGATCTTACTTAGAGTAACAAACTGGCCTTTCAGTGGATTTACAGCTCTTTTCCATTGTGCTATGTTTTACCTCTCCTTTGGAAGTAGGCTGAAGGCACATGGTATGTCAAAATATAGAGGGGGAAAATGGAAAATATATCCACATTATCTTCATTAAATTAAAGGTGTTAGACCTGAGACTTAAATATTTTTTTAGTCTTACTAAACTGATCTCTGGAAATAAAATAAGAATCAATTGTTAAACTTATGGTGAAAATGGCAGGGATGGAGATGGGATTCTTTGCTTAATTTCAGAAAGGATTTAGAATTTATGACAGTATTAGCCACATCCACAGAATTATGTAGATTGCTATTCCAATAGTAGGTAGATCAGGTGTCTGCATTTTAGGACTGCTTTTTAAACTGGGTAAATCGAAGCACTCTGAACAGAGTGTCATTTACTTGGAGTTCATAGGGCTTCAGAATTTCTTCCAGAGAAGAAGGCTATCAGCCTTGAGCTCTCTGCTGAAAAGCTTTAAGAATTTAAAATTTTCAGGTTGGGGATTTAGCCCAGTGGTTCTGCTGCCTGGCAAGCAAGCACAAGGTCCTGAGTTCTATCCCCAGTACCACAAAAAAAAAAAGAATTTAAAATTTTCTTCTTATGATTCTGCTTTTTATACTCACTTGTGATTGGGATATAGGGTTAAGTAGTGGTATTTCATTGTTTTCCACAATAATTGACTTCATATTGGACTTAATCTGAGTAATAGATTATCATTTAAAATGCATTGCCATGATGATGTATCGCTGTTATTGAGAAAACTCCTGTTTATATTGAACTCATTAGAATTTATAATAAAAGCCAGGATACATGGTAGGTACTCAATAAATGTTTGTTGAATTTTCTCCATGAAGATTTTGAAAGTAAAACTCATGAATGTTTAAAAATGTATTTATCTTTTTTTTCATCGTTGGAGTCTCCATATTGTTTTTATTTTTA
>NW_004624752.1:14442052-14495442 GCF_000247695.1 Heterocephalus glaber
AGGAACAGACCTGAGGATCAGTGGAATAGATTAGAAGATGCAGAAACAACTCCAGACACACTCAGCCACCTCATCTTTGACAAAGGAGCCAACCACCGTCATTGGAGGAAAGATAGCTTATTTAATAAATGGTATTGAAAAAACTGGATGTCAACCTGCCAAAGATTGAAACTAGACCCATACCTACAACCATGCACTAAACTAAGATCGAAGTGGATTAAAGATATAACTATTAAGACAGAAACACTAAAATGTATTTATCTTTAGAAATAAATTGATGCAGGCCTGGGATTTAGCTCAGTGTTTCTACCACCTGCCTCGCAAGCACAAGGTACCGAGTTCGATCCCTGGTACCAAAAGAAAAAAAAAAGAAATAAATTGATGCAATTTGAGTTGACCACATTTTGGGACAGTTCCTGATCAGAGTTTTCCTATGTTAATGCCATTTAAGTTGTCATACAAATTTAATTAACATAACCGTGGAACCTTGGGTACTGTGGAGAAAGAGGTGTGGAGGTGAATAGGTTACCAAATTGTCATGTACTTAGAAAATTAAAGAACATAGGACTTTAAATTATGAATTTTAAAAATTAGGATACTTGAAAGTGGAAATCCAAACAGTAAAAATTCCCCTGGTTCATGTGACTTAAGGGAGAGGGATGGAAGGCAAGGGTAGGAGGAATGGTTTGGAAATTGCTTGCCAAAAAGTAGTTGTCATAGTTTATTGCATATCTCCTGTATACCTAATGAAATGCAATAAACTATATGTCTCCTTCTCTGGTCCTACGGAATTTCCTTTCTTTGCCAGGGTGGGGCAAGTCACTCACATATGAAGTGATTCATTATAACTGCCTAAGATTTGTGTGACTGTGAAAATAAATGGATGCCTGTGAAAGATTCCTTGGCTTCTCCTCTCTTATCCCTCTTTCCCAGCAGGAGCACTTGCTTGCTGTTCACTTTGGGTACTGGAATGCTGGGACCAGCTCCACACATAGATTCTAGCCTTTGTGAGTAAGAAATATTTGTTGGGACCAGATCTTCACCTCCAAATCATGCTGGGACCTGGCATATGTTCCCTCTCTTTGGTCTCTTATCTCATGCCTTAGACCCCTTGATTTCAATCCTGTGTGATCATCAGACTCACCTATGAATATTTAAAAATTCAGGCTCTGTCAGAAATTCCAGGGCTGAGGCCCAGACATATATTTTCAAAATACTTGTACATGTGTTTCTGATAACTTAACTGTCCAACTTCTGGTGCCAGTGATCTGCATCCTATTTGCTTATCTACCTGGTCTTTACTTCCTGTCTGGTTGTTCTCTTCCTGCCTATATAATGACCCCTTTTGTAGGTGTTTAATTTGATTTGTCTTAATCAGCATTTGGGGCATAACTTTTAAGATCATTAAAAATTAGAAAATTGGGCACAGTTGATTGAGTTATAGAGAAACAGACCTCAGTCAAAAATCTCTACCATATGTAAATCATCTACATTACTCAGCTGATACATGTTTATCCACTCCATCCTCCTTGTGTAGATTAGCCTGTTATTTTTCATATCTTCATTGTATGTTCTGTAATCACTTCAAAAACACACTGTGCTCACCTGTTTGTTGATTTTAGATACCAAGATGAACAAATGTCTGTTTTGACTTTTAATATATACTTGTTTCTGTAGCTACCTGATTGTGAGGGTAATTTGAGAAAAGTGATTTAAAAAAAAAAGAAAAGTGATTTCAGTCTTTTAAAAATAATTTCTCTAGGGTCGGGGCTTTAGCTCAGCAGTTCCGCTGCCTGCGTCACAAGCTCAAGGACCTGAGTTCAATCCCGAGTACCAAAAAAAAAAAATTTCTCTGATGTAGTAAATATTAAAACTTATCCAGAAGAAATTTTTCTTCTTTTTTATTTTTTAAATTGTTTGTGAGTCCATTAATACAGATTAAGTGAAAGTAAATTAGATAATTTTTACTAAATCTTGTGGTTGATCCCAATATTTATTAATAAAAATAAAATTGGGAATGTCAGATTTATTTTTTGACAAGATTTATTACTGTAAATAGATTTCTAGTAGCAATGTTAAACTATAATCTGGCTGTCCTGATTTAAATATTTGGGTGTGGAAGAGACCAAAGGCAACCAATGTCCTGGAGTAATATGAATTGATTTTCCAGTTATCTGCTGGGCCACGCACATGACTGCCATACGTAAGTGCAGCACAAATAAAAGTGAGGGCCTTTTATGACATGCTAACCAGGGCCTGCACATTACTCATAAGCACATTTGTCTAACTTTGACTTCCTATAGGTTAGGAGGTAGAGTGCTATGTGTTTTCATGCTTACTTAGTATACTGACAGCATTTTTCTATTGCTATTAATTACTCTTTATCCATAAAGAAAGTTTTAGAATTCAGCTATTAGTATTGTATTTGTAAATTATTGGCACAAATAAATTCTGAGCATAGTATCTTTCTTTGTCCCCTTTTTTAGTTACCATAAATGTCAAGGTCATTTTTGTGTTCATAAAGGTTGATCACTTTCACCCCTGAAGCAATTGAGAAACCACCTAGAGGAAAAAAAGATGGGAGAGAAATAGAGGATAAAGCAAAAGAAAGTGAGTATACAAGAAGCCCAGCATAAAATATAAGGGATCTCAAAGTGGGTACTTGGTTCTTACTATCTTAGGAACACTTTAAACCAAAGGATTTGCTCTCGCAGAATTTTAGAATTCAATGTAACCTTACAAATAATATAGTTCATAGGCTTCATTTTAAGAGTAAGGAAAGAATAGAAAGGTTAAATGACATGGTCATGGTCACACAAATAGTGGTATTGTCTACTGACTGGCCACCATGCTGCTACTTGTCTTTATTTTTAGGGTGAGCAAAGTAGGCCATTTACCTCAGAGTTTTGGTGGAAAGGCTAAGATCATTAGGTACTTCATTTTGGCCAATGAATGGGCAATTTCCAAACTTTATCTTTCTCATTTCCTGTATTTGACACTGTTGATTCCTCATCTTTTCTTGACATTCTCTATTTTTTCCTTTTCTGTGTCTGCTTGATTTTTGCTCCTTTTAATGTGAGTTTTATTATTAATTTCCTTCAGAGGACCTCATTAGGCTTGCACTCCTTGCCATTGAGGCTTCAGAGGCCTGCCCTCAGTCCTCTGTTCTTTGCCCTCTTCATATTCGCTTTGGAAGATCTCAACATTTATTTAGTACTTTTTATAAACCCCATACCATGCCAGAAACCAAGCAATATCAGATGCAGCCACTGGGCCATGGGGTGAGTGATCCTTTTCATTTTTGGTGCCCCAGCTGCTGCTAATAGTTGAGGATTCTTAATTCTATAGCTCTTGTTATGATTGATGCCCTGGGCTGCACATTTACATCAGGTTGGATGAACCATGGAAACCACAAACTTGATATCCTTAACATGGACTCTCAACTTTTTCCTTCCACATTGTCTTCTATGTCTGCCTTTCTTCCTGAATTCTGTATCTCAATGCCAAAGTCACTTAGTGACTCCATCCAAAAGTAGAAAGTCAGTTTTGGTTCATTTTCTTTCTTTCCCTTCCAGTGACAAATTCTTGTCCCCTCTACCTTACTCCTACTCTCCTTTGTCTCTTTATCAATTTGCTTGTGGTTTTCCAGTAGGCTCCTGATTGGATTTTATTTTCCAGGCTATCTTCTCTTCCTGTGCTCTTCCTAAAATCCACTCTTCACAGGGTTGGTAGAGTGATGGTCCAGACCACAGTGGAAATCTAACCATGTTAGTCTTTGCTTAAATCCCTGTTGAGGAGCTGGGGGTGTGGTTCAGTGATAGAGTGCTTGTCTAACATGCATGAGGCTCTGTGTTCTATCCATAGCACCACACACACACACACACACACACACACACACACACATGCACACGCACGCACCTCTAATTTCCCACATCTGATAGAGTAAAGCCCAGTCTCTAGGTTGTCTGTAACCTGACTGTGCCCTGTGCTACCTGCCCTTCATACCCATCTGCTTGCCAGGGTCTGACAATGTCATTCTGTTTCTTAAGTCAGATTTTCACCCTTGTGCCATTTTCTCTGTCTGAAATATAATACCCCAACTCATGGCTTACAGCTCTGTATCACTTAGTGAAACAAACAAATTATTAAAAATTTCAAATATTCATTCAAAGAGAAAGAAAGGCACAATGAATTCCTGAATTCAGTATTCAGATTTTGATCCACTTCCTTCCCCATGTGAGGGCACTAGGAGTTGGCAGTCTGAGGTCTGGAAGAGGGCCCTGGACAGAGCTGGAACCAAACCATGCTGGTAGCCTGATCTTGAAGTGCTGATCTAGAGCTGTGAGATACAATGTTTACTGTTTAGGCCAACAGTATACAGTAATTTGTTATAGCAACCTAAATTAAGGCAGTAGTCCAAAAAAGTATCTTTAAGGCTAGATTTGGGACATTGCCCTAATGAAATGATTATTAATAAAAATTATGTCTGTGAAGAATTGTGGTCCCTGATAGACACATGACCTTTGAAATGCTGTCCTCGCTCCTTACATTCTGTTTATGTCTTGAATGGAGGTTGTTAACCTGGAGTTATGGATAGCTTTAAGAACTCTTTGGATTCCATAAAATTGTGTGTCAACTTTTAGGTCTATGTATTTTTTTCTTTTGGCAGAAATAATTCATAGGTCTTAGCTCATTCTTAAAAGTATTGAGTACCCTCCCCCCAGCCCTTATTTGTTCCTCACAAAACAAGAATACAACTTGTCTGCTCATATGGAACTTTGGAAACATCTGCCTGACTTGAGATTTGATTACTAGGCCAACCTTGTACAGATAGTAAAATGAATCCTGATTTCTCATAACTTCCACTTACTGTATGAATCAGAGATACTTACTGTAGAGTAGCATTCTAACAGACCTCAATTTTATATGCTTCCACTTGCATGTGAAATATGACACACATTTAGAAAACAGATTTCATATGTTTGCTGCTTGAATTAAATTACCTCAAGTAACACCCCCAACTCAAAAAAAATCCCTAGATCTAACCTTTCCAAAGAACAATAACTAGCTCTTCATTTTCTCATGAGTTGTATTGCTTTAATTATCTCTGGAAACTAAACAAAAATGAGTAAGAAAGAAAGATACCGCATTAACTAAGAACCCAGGTGGGCAGCTCAGTCCTTTGGAAGTGGTGGCGGGTAGTCCCAACAAGTCACAATGAGTTGAAGGCTCTTGGCTCAGAGCTCTGCAGGCTCCTGTGGAGGCTTTTATGAGAGAGAACAGGGCAGAGCTGTTAGTGCTTCTTATTTCTGTTGAGTTGAATGAGTCATGTGTTGGTACCATAGATAGCATCTAGAAATTCCCCAAACTAGCAAAAAGATACCAGAGGCTTAAGACTAAAGGACACAGAACCAAAACTTAAAATAAGTTCAGTCTCAGCGTAGCCATGTATTTTGGATTATTTCCTCATCTCTAAAATGGGGATTATTATGATTGAACTAACCTTATGGTGTTCTTTTGCAGATTAAATAAATTAATATGTTTGAAATGCTTAGAAAAAAGTGCATAAATATGTGCTTTAGATGTATTACAAAGAGCTGGGGAAAGAGGTGAAAAAGAAGGGAGAGGAAAAAATGTCTATTAATATAACAGTGTGCGTTTGGAAGAGAAATTACCCATCCTTGGCTTGCCAGTGTTCCTTGGCTTTGTGAACACACACACACATACACACACACACACCTCTAGCCTTCCAGGTATGGGCTTGAAATTCTTAAGTAAGGCAAGCATGGCAGGATCATTAGTATGGTGTTTTATATTTAGGAAAATCTGGTATACTCATGGTACATATAGGTTTAAGAAGTTGTGTACTGTTTGTAAAATAAAGAAAAAAATTGCTCTTTGATCCACTTGGCTGGTTGATTGCCTCAGGTATAGACAAAGTTAGTTGGGTGACACTGGTATGACACTGTGAATAGTACTTTGTTTTCAGAGCACCTGTGTTCTCTGGGTTTGTTTACAAATTCTTAGGGTTAGGTTTCTCAACCTTATGGCTAAATATAGACATATTCAAAAGAAGTTCCATTTTTTTCAATTATTTAGAAAACACTGCCTTTTTCTTATTTTGAATTTCTATCACATCTGTTCTCTTGCAGTGATCATATTCTTTCTTCCACTTCACTTTCCCTTTTGTTTCCTTGGCTTCTGTCTTTGTTCCAGATATAACCCAAGGTTTTCCATGTGTAAGCTTTTAGCTCAATTTCTGTTGAGACTGATACTGATATTATACAGACATTGACCTGACTTAGCAGATTGAGCCATTGTTTCTGAATCTTCAACAACAACAAAATCAACAAGAAGAAACAGGGCACTTTGGGATGGCCTAGCCTTTTCCAGATTTAGCTATAGCATTATAACACTTTCAGATCTTAAAATTGTTTGACTGATGGCACAAGTAAACCCCAAGTCTTCCACAAAGATTGTCAAATTTTTAGTTTCTCCTTAATCTGTATTGCCGCTTCTTCATGCACGATTTGCAAACCCCAAATTGAGAGGTAATACTTGAAATAATTGTGATGTTTGTTTCCGCTCACCTGCACCTCATCTTATCACAGATGCAGCCTGAAAAAAAAAAAGTGAGAGCAGCCAGGTTGGTTGGAAATATTGTAATTGCGCCTCCTTTGAGTTAGTTTGAGGCTCAGTATTCTAGGCTTTTCTTTTCTTTTTTTCTTTTCTTTTTTACTTTTTTGGTACCGGGGATTGAACTCAGGACCTTGGCTTGCAAGGCAGGCAGCAGAACCACTGAGCTAAATCCCTAGCCCTGTTCTAGGCTTTTCAATTCACTCATCAAGGTAAATATGAACTCAGAGGTTAGGTTTTGTTTAAAAAGAATATGAGTTAAAATTTGTATCATTGCCCATTGGGAGCAAAATGGAGAATAGGTTCTGTTTTCATGTTTATGTGTAAAAGTTAGTTATAAAACTGTCTACTTTTTTTTTGCATTTGGTATTGCTTTTAGAAACAGATATTTTAGAAAAGATGTGCACGTGGTTTAAATTTTATGATTGTCATAAAAGAGATGTGCCATGTTTGTATTTTTGTATAAATTTGTATTTGTATATTTTGTATAAATTTTCCTAGTCATAATTATATTTCCACATTTTGCTGATGACTACTTTTACACTTAATAAATCTAACTGTGAACTACATATAGGTAAGTTTAAGTGAAAAGCCTTTATGTGACCTGTAATTTAAAACTTTAAGAAATACTCGCATTTTTACTTTGAGGACATTACTGCCAAGTTTTTAGTTTTTGCTGAGGCTTGTATTCAAAAGACTGTTTAGTCCTGTAAAAATAAGCACAAGTAAAACTGTTGACATGCTTAGTGTCTGAAAAGTTCCTAGTTTAAAGAACCAAGTGTTGATATTATTAAGTTCTACAATAATGACTGAAATATGTCTGTAAGAAAATTAGACAACAAAGTGGCCAAAATAATTTGACTAGTTACTAATTATATTAAAATGATTGGTATGAAGCAAAGCTACAGGGTACTAGAATTAAGAAAGTAAAAAAAAAAGAGAAAGTAAACTAATGACTCTGTATTCCTCTATAATTTGATTGGAAAAAACTTTGAAGTTTTAATCTGAGAATCTTAAAATTTGATTATTTGGTCTAGATAACCAGTCACTTAGACTATGGTTTTCCTAAAGTTGAGCTTAATCAACCTTGTGGTAGAGTCCCTCAAACTATACCCTCTTCTTTTTAACCTACACGTTTAAAAATATTTTGACACGATTTTAGACTTACAGCAAGTTACAGAAATGAATTTTTTTTTACCTTTCACCCAGCTTCTGTCAGTGTTAACAATTTATATAATCATAGTACAGTAATAAAAACCAGGAAATTAACCTGATACCATACTATTACTAGATATAGACTATATTCTAATTTCAATAATTTTCTTACTAATGTTATTTTTGTGGTTTAAGACCCAATTCAGAATCCTATATAGAAGTCAGTTGTGTCTCCTTATTCTTGTCTATAATTGATGTTTCATCAGACTTCCTTGCCTCTGTTGACCTTGAGAACTTTGATAAGTACTGGTCTGTTATCCTGCAGAATGTCTCTCAATTTGAGTTTACTTTCTCATAATCAGATTGAGGATATACATTTGTGCCAGAATACCACAGAAGTAATGATTTTCTGAGGGGAAGCTACGCCTTTTCACTGAGGCAGCTAGTCTCGAACAGGTGGTTAAGGTGCTATCTGCTGCCTTTCTCCAGTGTAAGTTAACTGATTTTCTTCATGAATTGATAAATATCTTGGTGTAAATACTATGAGACTGTACAGACATCTTCTTTCTTCTTGAACTTTTGTGCATTGATTTTGGTATCCATTAGTAGATCTTGTTTGCAACAATTATTATTGCATTATTGTAATGATGATTTTGTATTTCCCTCTTTTGTATTTACCTGGAATTTTTCTGTAATAAAAAGCCTGTTCCTCCCCTTTTATCGATTGATACATCCAATGCTTGATTTTTATCATCAATAAATTTGATTAATTCCATCAATGTGGGTTCATATCTAATTTTATTTTATAGTTTATGATCTAATATTATATTACTTAATTGATGAAGTGGTTTACTTTAAGGCCATTGGGAACTCTTCAGATTGACTTATTTCCTTCCTTATTATCTTCTTATTTTCTGGCCCCAAAACATGTTCAGGCTCAACTCCTCTTTTCCCTCTCCCATAGTGCAATAAGCCACTTCTTCAAGAATTCCCTGTGTAGCAGCCAAACACTATTGAGAGTATTTAGAAACCAAGGTCTTACCTGAGAGTGTTATTTAGAAACTAGGATCTTCTCCTTGAATGTATTAAAAAGAATTATGATTTTAGGAAGTTATATAAAAAAGCAAGAAATAGCAAATAAAACAGAGTGTTTAGAGGAGTGCAGTTACAGCCAAGAAGGCTGTTTCTAAGTATTAGATCTCAGGAAGTTATGGGAGGTGGAGTGTTCTTTTCAAGATGTTAGGAGACTGGAGAGCATTACATCCGTATCTTTTCCTAAAATGATGTAGAAGCATTGGAATTATCTTTACTTTTCACAAACAATACATTTTTCATTCTTTTCCCTTTCCTTAATCAACTAAGAATTATACTGTGCCAGTGAGGAAATGATTTGTTTTTGCTATCCTTTGAAAGTATGAAACATGTAACCAAACCAAAAGCAAAAGCAAGAGCCTATCTATTAAAATGAACAATTCTTTTAAAAGTCTTGTATATTAATATTTGGCATGTAAGAAAGAGCTCACTCAGGTTACTTTCCTGCACTGATTGTCTCAGTAGCGCACACATGCATGTATCTTATCCCTCTCCCTGTTCCTTCTCCCTGACAACTAAGTGGGCATCTTTGTGGAAAATAATGCAGACTCAACAAGATCACAACCTTAGTGCTAAAACTGCTCTTAATGAGGTGGTGTGTATGAACTAATTAAATTAGTTTGCTCCTCTTGTGGCAAGCTCTGTTTAGTGTTTGTCTGGTTGCCTAATTTATGAGGATAAAATTATGGTACAGTCTCTGCCTTGCTTGTTTTCATCAAAGAGATGGGCTAATTTGCAGTGAAACTTTATCAATCAGATCATGCAGTTGGTTCCCCCCTCCTGTCTCTGACTAATGAATGTAGGCTGTTTGAGTCAGTGATACACAGCACATCCTGTTGCTGCTGGGAAGGGGAGGGTGCATTGGCTATGGATTGATTATAAGACTAGTTGGTTTTTTTCTAGCAAACAGATACTCAGCCATTCTCTTTTCTGTTTCTTAGCATGTTTATGGCTTTATGATTGTCTTCCTTTTCATATAGGGTATGAATTTAAAAGTGGAAAGTTTGTAAAAATGCTGGTTTGTGTTTGTTTGAGAGAAACCAAAGATTGTGCATTTCATATTGGAACAGCGGTAGCTAAGAACTCTCAACAATGGGTGAAGGAATAATAGTACAACTGGCAGAGAAATGGAGAGTTTTGAAAGGCAGTATCCTTCAATGTTGGGAAAGTAATGAAAGGTCAAAATGAAGCTCAATAGAAAAGCCATTGTGAAAGGAAGGGAGAGAATTTAGCTTTTATGTCGCTGTCAGGATTTGGGATTTGTTTTCTTTTTATTCTGACAAAACTCTTTTGGGGTGTGTTTTTTTCTCTTCAATTCAAACAGTTTATACAAGTGTTATTTTAAACTTCCTTGTGTTTACATCATCGTGTCTTTTGAAAAGAAACTTTTTTTTCATTTTTGTTATCTGGGAATTTTTAAAGACAGAGCCACTGTTTCCAAGACACAGGCACATTCACACATGTATACTTTCCTGTGAGTGTTTTTATTTTCTCAGCCTGACTGAGAAATAAATAATAAGTAAGGGATAATGGAAGAATATTTTGTAGGGGATTCTATTAAAAGTTTGCATTTATTTTCATGTATATGTGCTATTATTGTGAAAATTTATTTTAGTTCTTAGCCACTGATTACTTTATAAAACACTCACCATAGAAAGATACTTTGCAAATACAAAAATGACATAAAACTCCATGTCATACAGCAAGTCAGTGGCAGAACTGGATTTGGGATTTTGAGTTCTGACTTCTGTCCTGTCATCAGGCCACTAATCTGCTTGATTTTCTCAAAAGAATTTGAGGCCTGAGGAGAGAAGATGCCAGAGACATGTTTCCAAAGACATGACTCACACTGGGTGGTTTGATAGAATAAAATCTGTTTTTATTTTGCAAAGGGCTTTTGAACAGATATTAGAGAAAGAAATTTCATCATTATGTTCAACTTTATACTTCGTAGCATTGTACTTTCTGTTCCAATAGTTAACAGTAGGAAGTTCATAGTGGTTCTCTTTCTGTTCTCTCCTGGGAGTGTTTTATTTAAAAAACAGAAAAGCAGATTTTTCATGTTTTATCAGACAGACTTAAAAATGTTATTAATTCCCCGGTACCAACAAAAAATGTTATTAATGTCTTTTGCCTAGATTATTAAATCAGGCCTTAATCTTTCCATTGCTGGACTTCAACTATGTTACTTCCTTTGCCAGAGACATTCTGGGTCTCCCCACTGCTCGTAGAATTCTTCCTTCTGACATTGAAAATCATCTCTGACGTGAACTAAGTCTGGTTCTCCTACAATGGATTTGTACTGCTGCGACTGGACTGTCCTTTCTGTCCTGAATATACATTCTTCTAGATTTCTCTCTTGTATGCATTTCCTCATGATTTCTCTTTCATGCAGGGCCCAAGCATCCATTTTTGCTGAATTACATCATTTTCAAAGTTCAGATCTCATGCTTTCACTTTTTAAAGCTTTTCTTGCCCAAGAGATGCAGGAAATTTCTAGTAATCTCTATAGTACTGTCTTCACCCACAAAATTTTATGTAGCTCCTACATGTCTGGCAACATTCTGTGTGCTGGGAGGAAATTGATGGCCAAAGAACATGGCTCCTGGTCTCTGGTTGAGGATAGAGGAGCAGAAACAACCAAGAAAATACAATCTAAAAATATGTTCTGATGGTAATATGTGCTGTGAATACAGTTAGAAAACTATGAAAGAATGATGTTTGGGTGAAGGGAGGGAGAAGAGTGAGCAGGTTAGTGGAATGAGTCAAGGTGGGCTTCTCTTAGAAGGTACTATTAGGCTATGACTTGAATGTGAAGAAAAAGCAGCCACAGAAAGATGTGGGAGAAGATAAGGCAAGCACAAGGGCCCTGTGACAGAAGAAATTTTGGTGAGTTAAGAGGAGAATAAGAGGAAGGCAAAGGTCTGCAGCCCAGTGAGCCAAGGGAGTGATAGTTACCTGCCCTGAGGTGGGTAAAGGCCAGATCAAGGAAGGCTTTGTGAACCAGTGAAATTCAGTTGGTTTCAAGCTCTTGGTAGAGATTTAGGGAGAAAAGTGTAATGATGATTCTTCACAGTTCACTTTATTCCAATCATTTGCATAGTCCTTTTTAAGTGGCAGATTATAAAGTCTTTTAGGGTAGGCATTACATTCATAGATATGCAGCAGTTAGTAAATTTTTTTTTTTTTTTTTTTTTTGGTACTGGGGATCGAACTTGGATCCTTGCACTTGTGAGGCAGGCGCTGGAACCACTGAGCTAAATCTCTGGCCCCCCAGTCAGTAAATTTTTGTCAAATTGTTGACAGCTGCAGGAATTCTGAAAATTTCTTATTTTAGATATCTGGAATTAATATTTTACTGAGGCAGACAGGGTTAAGATTATATTCCTACTGTTTGCTGGTGGCCATGGTCATGATCTTTGAGGAAGAAAGATGGAAAAAGCATGGATCTAATACTTAGGGGCAGTGTAGCAAAAGGACTAAGACTACAGTGAGTTTTGGAGCCAGCTTATCTGGGTTGGAATCGTAGCTCTGTCTCTGACTTGCTTGTTGTTTGGAAAGTTACTTAATCTCTCTTAGCCTTTGTTTCCCTTCCAGTAAAATTGTGATGCTAATGTTATTTGCCTCATTAGTCTGTCATGAGTTTCAACTGAAACTATCCTTGGAAGACATGGAGAATGATGCCTGCTGTGGCAAACACCCAGTAAATACTACAAACCTAGGACAAAGACTGTCCACAGTGTCACTGTTGGAAGGCTCTTCTTGAAATTTTACTGGGCTGGGAAAGTACTCTTTTTTTTTTTTTGCTTAAATTCTTTTATTGGTACATTTTAGGTATATAATATGTTTACATTTATCACTGGGTACTTGTTCCTGTACATGATGTATCTTGGTTCTTATTTTTTCCCCATTCCCTGTCCTCCCTTCATCCCCTCCACTCTCCATTTACAAAGACTTTGTTTCCAATTTTTCCCTTCCTCATAATTTTTCCTTTCCCTTCTTTCCTTTCCCCTTCCCCTCCCACTTCCTCTACCCTTTTGGACCTTTTCTTCCTATTTCAAATTATCAAGTATTTGTTTTAATCATTCTAATCCTTATTTACATAGGGAAAGTACTCTTGACTTCCTTGGCTACTTTAACTGAAATTTTGGGATATTTCTGTTGATAGTGAAGTAAAACAGAAGAAATTAATTAAAAAAAATAAACATCTGGTTTTTTAGTGATAGCTGAGAAATATATTTTCAGTAAGTAATATTTAGGAGAGAGGCCCAGCTATTTGGTGAACAGTAACAGTTTAAATAGCTCTTTTAATTTTCTTTAATGAATGATTCAACTATAAAATTATGTATATAAGAAACCATAGCCTGACTTTAGCCCTGATCGAACCATATTCTATAACTTACTTTATATGTTTATAAATACACCCTGCAGCTTCATTAGAGCTCCCGTCCTCATCGACCGTGTTATAGGTGAGATCATTTCCTAGTAGCTTCCTCTAGTCTAGTGCTAAGACCAGGACAGCTCAGTGTCATCACATACTCCATGCTTAGTGATGCTTGTAGAAGCCACAAATACTGGGGACATTAGCTTTTGTACCTTGAGAGGAAGCCAGGAGGACTTGCATAATCATAAAGAGCAAGGTGTAGAGTAATAAAGTCAGCCTATGTGCTTTAACCAAATTATGTTTTAGAAGTTTGATTTCAGGCAAGCTTAAATTACATAAATGTGTTCTTTGGATGATCTTTTGTTTTACTATCATTAATACACTGAAATTTGGATTGGAAAATGTACTAGAAAGTAATGGTGGAATTCAGACTGGAGTCCTTTAAGGGTGTGATTTATTGTTCTTTTTCCAACTCTTAAATAATTCTGAACACTTTAACCAGCCAAATATAAAAATCCCCCAAGGCTTTTTATACAGTTGTTTTGGTTTTTTCCTGGTACTCCCAGTAACATTACATAAGTTACCTGGAAATTGCACAGCTCTGCTGTCCTCAGCCAGACAGTCAAAATACCTGGAATTCTCGCTTCTTTAAACATATGCATGAAGTTGGGTAATTGGGGGATGATAAGGAAGAATATAGAGGAGTGTTTTGACTTTACATTTAAAATTTACATTTACAAATGACATTCTAAAGTGAATGACACTTTCTCTAATTATTGTTCTTCTTGTATAGTCAATAAAAAAGTGCAGAGGCAAACCATGTGTCTGGGGATTTGTAGTTCAATTTGGCTTTTTCAGAAAGTTTGAATAAACTTTAATCTTGATGTTTAGACATTATTCTTCTTT
The DNA here is from genome assembly GCF_000247695.1 of Heterocephalus glaber. The sequence continues at coordinate 14,456,226 of NW_004624752.1, forward strand.
ATAGTTTTTTCCCCTTGTATAGGGTTGCTTGAAAATTAGCAGAAGTTGTAGTTACTAAGGTTTTGGGATTCCACCTCCCCCACCTCTCCCAGTTAAGAAATAGAGACTACTGTTCTTTAACTCTAGTTGAGAGATGAGACTAGTTCAAATTCATTTTATCTTGAATAGTTTAGCTGAATTGCGGCATTTTTAGCTGAACTTATGTCAAGAATAAAGTTAAGGAATTCACTAGTTATTTTTCTTAGTATAGTATAAAAATGTAGAGTAATTTATGCACTTGAAAAAATCCCATCTTTGTCTTTGCCAGTGCTAGGAAAAGACTCTTGGATTTTGCTCAATATATTATGTCTGATTTCTTGTCCTACCACATCCTTCTCATTCTTAAGAGTTCTTTTGATTTCCATTCTAGAAGATATACCTTTTCTGCTCCCCTTTGTTAATAGGTAAGGTATTAGTAAATGGTTTAGTTTTGGATCATGAAGTATACTGCACAACCTGAAACACTTTCTTTAATCACACCCTGAACCTTAATCAGAATTGGCTTGTGTCTTTTTGATGTTGTTTTGAAAACTAACTTAGAAGTAACCATTATTCTCAAATGTTTACTCAAACTAAAATGAAATCAGCATCTAAATGCTTTATTGATTGATACGTACTTATTAATGGAAGCTTGTTAAATTCTTTGGGAATTGAGTTCTTATGGACTATTTTTTTGTGAATTATCTTTTCTGAGTAAGTTTTCTAACACTTGCTTACCTTTTAGGCTCAATTATAGTTCTAAATGCAAGCAGGAATAGAGAAAAACCAGGTTTCTAATTTTCCCTTCACATTCTCTGATTCTGTAATGATTTCATACTGGCTTCCCTTGATTAGAAAAAGTTCCTAGTACCCTGGAGGCAGGTCTTGTATTTGGTCTATCCCCACAGCAGGTACTCAGAAGAATGTTGCTGAATGATTAAATCACTCAGTTACTTCTTTAGTTGGAGCCAAACTCAAAAACAACCAAGTCTCACTCTTCCTTAGCAAACATCAGATGATAGCTAAATGTCCTTAATTTGACAGTGGTTCATTAATAGCAAGATGGACTTTAACTCTTCTGTCCACAACTTTATAACAAAAGTGCCTATTAATAAATTAGTCCACTATCATGCTATCAGAGAATAAAATTACCTTTTAAAGGCAAAAATGATATAACATTCAATAATCAAATCCAACACAAATGGCACTCAAGCCATGGGCCTTTGGAAATAAATTTGTTAAGTTTTGCAAATAAGTATTTCTATAAATAATTGGCTCTTTAGATATTATGTTTTGGTATTTTTCATATCAAACTGATAAAAGAGAATGATAGAAAAACTGATAGAAAAAGAATGATGATTAATTTGTTTTGTGCTATCATCCCTTTTCATTTTATTTCGTAGTTAGGTTTTGTAGAAAATTGTGACACACTCCCTCATCACAGACTCCTGTTTACTTAGAATGCTGTAAATGGCACTATAACACAAGACATTAAAATGTACACAAAATTCTTTTCTTGAAAGCATGGTTTATCGGTGTTTTTCGGTGTTTACTAGAGATACAGATATAATACAAGATGTACAAATATGTAAGAATTTACAGATGGGCTTACAATGGCCACTCACAGAGTCGGGTGTGGAAGAGTACAAAAGATCCTAAAGTTATTTTCATTTTGGGTGGGGAATCTCAATAGATTTCATTATTTCTAAAGAGCTGTATATTTTTCAATTCTTCTATATCAGCCAAGTCTACAATTGTGGAAGTTATCAATTGATGCAAATAGTTCTGTTTCTAAACGAAATTGCATCATTACTGACACTGATTATTCTTTAAAAAGAAACTTTTCATTTTAGAGAATTTTACATTGACAGAAATATTTTGTTTCAGAAAATTCCCATGTACCCCACATCTAGTTCCCTCTGTCATTGATATCTTATAGTACTTTGATAGTTAATTACATTATAATGAATGAACCATTACTGACACATTAATATTAACTGAGTTTCACTTTTTATCCTGATTTCCTTAGTTTTTCCTTAATTTTTTTTATATGTGTGTGTTCCAGAATTTCATTCAGGATCCAATGTTACATTTAATATATCTCCTAGGCTTCTCTTTACTGTGACAGTTTTACAAACTTTGCTTGATTTTAATGGTCTTGACAGTGTTAAATACTGGAGACATTGACTTTTAACCAAAAATTTCAAATTTGCTTAGTCCCAAAAAAAGATCAGACTTATTTCACCCCATAAATAAGCTCACTGAGTGGAAAAAATATCATTATTGGATGATTTAAGGTAGGCAAGCCTCACAAAATTCAAACCCTTTTGGCCAAAGGGTTTGTAAAGTACATAAAGAGATTGGATACTGAAAAGATGATGTTATATTATCAATTGGGTTTGTGGCAGTTAAAAGTATTTTATTTAGAAAGTGTAAATAAGGACTGAAAGGTATAATAGATAATGTGAAGTAGGAAGAAAAGGGGCAAAGGAGAAGGGGAAGTGTGAGAGGTAGAGAAAAGGAAAGAAGGGAATGGAATTAATATGAGAAAATGAAAAAAATTGAAACAAAGTCTTTGTAAATAGGGAGGGATAGAGGGGTTGAAGGGAGGGCAGGAGAAGGGGGAAAAATAAGAACCAAGAAGGATTATGTAAAGGTGCAAATTTCCAATGATGAATGTCATTATATTGTATACCTAAAATGTACCAATAAAATAAAATTTAAAAGAAAGTATTTTATTTAATGAAGAAAGGGTAAAGAAATCCTCAGAAGGCTCACGCCATTGATATATTTGAATTTTTAAATTTATTGTGTTCTTTCTTTAAAAATTTAATACAAGAAATGTCACATCTGAAACTGATCTATTTGAATTTTCTTGCTTAGCTCTATTCTTTCTTAAAATTTTTTAAATCATAGAATTTCACATCTTAAACCTAACATGAGGCCTTCTGTATAGCAATAAAGCTACGCTGTTTGTCACGTTATTCTTTCATAAAAGGCCAGTTTTCATCAGAAGTATCAAGAACAGAAAAATAAGTATCACTTGTACACTCTAAGAAGTGATTCAGGTAAGGTAACATTGCTTAGCATCACTTGCCAATGATAAGATGGTTGTAAGTGTTTATTATAACTCAATTCTCTGTTTCTTTTAATACTTGAAGGGATTGACTTTTCAAAGCAACTTTACTGAAGTCTATGAAATGATTAATTTTCATCATTTCATGATCATTATTGGTCTTGTTCTTTATGCCCTGGAACCTATCCCTGCCTTATTTACCATGGTTGAGATTTACTAAACTTCCCAAGATAAAAATACCATGGTATAATATTTGTTTTAGTTTAGGCAAAATGTTTCCTCTGAGGGAGAGTAGCTGTTGTCTCTGTTTCACAAAAATGTGAGACTTTTCAGGGACTTTTTAAAAAGTGGGAATGAAGCAAATCAATCAACATGCAATTCCTTTTATAACCTGATCATTTGACCAAAATCAATAGCTTTTCTCAGTTGTTGAGCTTTCACAGGCTCTGCATTTGGTCTTGGAATTGTGAAGCCATTTTTAACCAGTCCGAAACATATGAATCTCAGAAATATATGAAGGAGAGACACAGGCAGTGCTTCCTTCCTCTTTTGATTAGTTTGAGTGAAGTCACTAAGCTTTAGAAGTCAGGATGCAAAAATGGGGGAGTATGTGTGTCTGCTTGTAGTTCTGATGTTCACCAAAGCCATTTGTACTTCCTTGACTCAGAGCAATTAAATGGGGTGAATTTCTTGTGTTCCTAATTCAGCAGATACATGTGGAACATGTGGCAACCTGCTGGTTTATGGTTTACCTGCTAGGAGTATGAAACAGTAAATCCGTAATAGCAGGGAAAGGCAGTTTAGTCCAATGAGAATAAAGAATGGTGAATTGAGTTCTATTGAGGACATACTTTGCAAGGAGTCTTCATTATAGTGACTGGCCTTGGATTTGAAATGTGATTCCTGTGTTTGTCAGGAACTCATACTCCATTTCTTTCCCCCTTCATCAACCCTGCATCTTCTTGTCCTTCATGATTTTCTGCATTAGTCAATCAAATGTGCTTTAGTTACTGCTATACCTCAAAGGACTTTCATGCACCTTCACTTTTAAAAGTTTTATTTTATTAAACTTTCTGACATTGAAAACTGATAATTTATCATTTTGTATAGCCTGATAATTTTTTTTTGACATAATACACTCTCTTGGGTCTCTACTGAACATTGTTTTGGTAATAGGAGGGATGTTCTGGACTGTCACGATTATTGTAATGAAGGAGGTTAAAATCCCCTGTCAAAGGCTGTCCTCACAAGAGTGGGCTTTTGAGCCCTTCCCAGAAAGCATGTTTTAGGTAGTGCCACAGGCAGGAAAAATTTCCATGTAAGGTCCCAATTCAAGTCAAGAGTTACATATCGGTTGCCTTGGGTTTTACCACAAATGTAAATCACAGAACCCAGCATACAAAGTCATCTGTAATTTCCCCATTAACTAGTTCCTTCACTTGAAGAGTACACACGCCAGCATGAATGGCTACCACCCAGGCAGCAGGCTTGTTATGCGGAGGGAAAGAAAGAAAAAAAGATGTGGGGGTTTGGTTGGTTGGTTGGTTGGTTGGTCTATCTTGGTTGGCTTTGGGATGAAAGGAATGAAGTTAAGCCTGTCTTACCTCTTATTTTGAATGTGGCAGCTCTTTTGGTATTTTGTTATTTTAAAAATCTTTTTCAAGAGGTGATATCATTTTTAGCCATGTGTTTTAGAAACTTGGTACTAATGTTTAAGTTAAAATAGGCATAAAGGAATCATGCTTCCAGTAACAGCAAATGAGCAATAGACAATAAAAAGAAAATGAGAGAATTTCTCCATGCTCATTTTGGATATTTACATGGATTTTGGAGTTCTCCAATCCACCCACACAACACCATTAAAAAAAAAAATGGTGTGTGTATCAAATACAGCCTGAATTTCCATGAAAGCATTCCAAAAGAAACTATGAGCTGCCATGTTACCAGTTTTTCCTAAATTTTCCTGTGTAAGTGGAAAAAATAGCTGTTTGAATTTCAGCCACACTTGGGCACACTGGCTTCATACCTGTTTCAGAATGTGCTTACATAGTGCTGCTGGTCAACTTTAAAGAAACTATTTTGTGAAAAAGGAAGAAAAAGAACAGTAGGCCAGTTTATAATAAGTAGAAGGAAAAGAATGTTAAAAGTTCCACAAAAGTAATTTATTTCCTTTTTACTCCCTCCCACTTAATGAATATTCAGTATTGATCTTGGGTTTGATTTTGGGAAATTAGAAGGCAGAATTCCAAGAAATTATTCTTTTCTGTAATTCAGAACATTGTATGAGTTCGCACTAAAATCCGAATCTGTTCTAGGTGAATTTCTAGAGTGCTTTTCTTACTCTGCATTTTGAGACTATACAACCCAAAGAAAGCCAAGGAAATGAATAGTAAATGAATATACAGTCCCTCATCAGTTCATCACAGTGCCTGCTCTGTGTCATTATTTTGTCATCCACATGTGACCAAGCAGCATGCTGCATGTGCGAAGTCGCCCTAAACCCAGAATGATTTGTGAGCCCAAGAGAGGTTTGCTGCTAGAGCATCCACAATGATTTTGCCTCCTATTTCAGTGGGCAATACTGAATGAATTTGAACTGCTCGTCCTTATACATCACATTAAAAGTTACAAAATATTTTAGGTACATGCCTGGGTTGTTTTTCTTAGGCAGAAAACCCTAGGTTGTAATTAGCAAAGACTGAGGGGAAAAATCAGTTGCAGCTGATGTGAAGGAGAAAGCAAAACGCCACACCCCTCTATTACCTTCATAGCCTCCTTTGCTGGGAAGAGAGGTGCTGGTCTTCCCAAGGGATATGGCCAACTTGTCACCCAGAAATGGGAACATGTTAATTGGTAGATTATTTAAAAGGACAACCTTTCCACCACTTGGCAGTTATGAATTTTACTGAATAATCTGGAGACAAGAATTCCTGCAAGCCCCTGTTGTGCCCAGATTACGAAGTCCCAAAGACCACCAGGAGGCCGTTTCCAATGTAAGCACACGAGGGTCGTTTACCCCTAGCTGTTTGGAAACTGGACGTTTCTTTTTGTCTAGTGAAATAGCCCCAGACTTAATTGAAGGCCTTCTCTCCTTTTCTCTTTATTCTTCTTCCCTCACACTTTTTCTTTTGAAGAAGGCATAGACATTGTCCTAGGTGACTGAACAGCCCACTTAGATCCACAGAGCTGGAGAAGCCTCCCCTACCCCAACCGATTTTACCATGGGCCTCTCTCATGTTCTCCCTCTCACTTGGCAGATGTAGACTGGGAACTTGCTTCTTCTCAGTCACATGACTGTGATACCTGGGAGTGAGAGTTGAACAAGTATGTACACTACGATCAGCAAGAAGGAAATGATTCCAGTTTCTCCATCAGAGTTATTTAGGAAAAAGGAGTTGAAGTTACTGAAAATCAGAGTGCAAACATCACTGCTCTCCTCTTTAAGAGATTTTGACATCTGTGTTGGCTTACAAAGGTCTCTTGAGGCCTGAGGGGTTTCGCATTGTTCCTTTAAGTTAGACCTTCAATGCAAACTATTTTCAACACTTGCCATGAAGAACAAATGACCTTTCCTCACTTGCCCAGAAGACAAATGGTACATTAACACAATAGATACAGTTTGCTGGGGTCTCATCCTTTCCTGGCTTGAACTTTTTGCTAGAATATTTTAAAAATACAGCATCCTTGAAGCCCCTCGTGATTACAATTAACTTGTGATACTTTAGTTTTTGGACTTTATGTATATTTTATAATGGTGCTTAATGTAAATCAACCAATAGCATCTCCATTTGTTAAAAGACTGTTAGAAGAATCTAGACTTGATTATTTAGAGTGGATAGGCTTTAAGGGGATCTTGGTAAAAATGAGGCTGGGGTTCCAGGTGGATTTTTAAATATTGACATTTCTTACTTGTGCCAAAATAGAAAGTTAAATATCAAATATCTTCAAAATTAAATTCTAGTCAGGTCTACAGATTTAGTGATATTATAGATTTTTGCTAATGCATCAATCAGACATGTGTTGTATCTGAAAACTTGACAGTTTCTTGTGGCAAATAATAGGACATGGGCTATAGTAGAAGAGAATGAGGAATATTTTTAATCTTAAGTAAAAGCTAACATTTTGTCTTTTTAGATTCATGATGAAGCATTTCATCGTCTGCTTTCTTTTTCTCTTTAACCTCCACATCCTTTGACAGTTTGACAAACTCAAACTAAATATTTTACTTTTGCTCCAGGGAAATAAGACTCATTTAGTTTGCCTCTATTGTTTTAATTGGGAGATAAAGGTGCCCCCTAACCCTGCTATGAAGAAGGATCTGAGCTAAACTCTTATCTTTGGCTTTCTGGGTAGGGAACATATTGAATCCTAATGTCCTGACTCTAAAACTCTACTGAAAGTTTTCTTATTGGGAAAAAAGAGAATACACTGGCTAATATGAACTTGGTTGGCAAAGGCATTTATTCATCTCCTGGCAGCAGCTTCACTAGTAAAGTGGATATTAGAAGTCATGATGATGACAACTTATTTGAATGGGATCCAGAACTAAGTATGCACTCTTTCCGTGGGAGAAATATCTCCAGAAGTTGAATGTCAGAGGTAATTTTTGTTCCTCTGGAAGAGCTCTTTGTGTTAAATGTAGTATTAAGGAGAATTTTAACCTGAATTTTTTTAAATGAAGAAATGAGCTAGGTAAAATTGTCAAAGAATTATTAGGGAAACGTTACTTTTTTCCCCCTGTAAATCTAGTCTTCTCGCATACCAGCTTTGTAGACTTTTAATGGCTATTTTGTGCTGTGGTCTGATATATAGTGAATTTTTAGTATTTACTTACTGCTGTTCATAAAAGAAATTCAGATAAAATTTAGAGAACATAGACTAGGATTTTTTTTGGCTGTGATTGTTTTGTTTGTTTGTTTTTTGAGACAAGGTCTCACTGTGTAGTTCCAGCTATCCTTGAACTTAAGCAATCCTCCTGCCTTAGCCTCCCAAGTGCAGGGATAACAAGTGCACACCACCACACGCAGCTCTATAGGCTAAGTTTTGCAAAGTTAAAATTTGTAAAGAAACATTTCCTCACTCCAGAAAGAATGGCTATCATCAAGAAATCAATCAATAACAAATGCTGGGGGGAGTGGGGGAGTTTCTTCATTGTTGGTGGGAGTATAAATTGGTACAACTACTATGGAAATCAGCATGGAAATTCTTCAAAAACAAAAAACTAGAAATTCCATTTAACCCAGCTATTCTGCAGCTAGGTATCTTCTTGAAAGATTTAAACACATCATATGTGTATGTTTTGAGGCCTATTACTCTGGTTGTTGATCTGTATGTATGATAATTAAATTTATAAGGACATAAGATAAATTAATCTGATGCTGGCAAAAAGAGAGGGTGGAGGGGAAGGGGAAAAAAGAATTGAGATGTGTTATGTTCATTTACCAATTCCCCACTGTGAATGTAATCATGTACCACAAATAATAAAAATTTAAAAAATATAAAAGGATTTCCCAAATTTTTAAAATTTAAATTTCATTTTCAGATAAATGAGATAAGGTATAAGTCTTCTTTTAGTTCCAATTCTTAGATTATTTGGAAATATACAATGTTTTCAAGGACTAATTCATGAATTTTTTTTACTAGGAGGTGTAGGTAGCTTGCATGGTCAAGCCTTGGTCAACATCTGGTTTACTGAAATCAGAAATTTGTTTAATGTTTGTTTCTAGGTGTCGTGTAGGCAGTTATATTCAGTTTTCATGTATTTCCTTTTAGATGCTAATATATTCTAGATATTTGTAATTTATCTCCTTCCTTCCTTCCTTCCTTCCTTCCTTCCTTCCTTCCTTTCTTCCTTCCTTCCTTGCTTCCTTCCGACATGGTTGATAAAGAAAATATATTAGATACAGTGTTTTTTTCTAAACTATGGTATTGGAGCCAAAGGGTTGATTACATGGATTGATACAACAGTGAAAACTTCCAGGGTCTTACCAGAGGGTGTGTGTTTCCCTGATCAAGGTATATAATTCACCCTCCTGAATAAATACCTTGCTGGCAAATTATTAATTCCAGAGTGGAAAAAATTAATAATATGTTAGTTGACAGTATCAAGGTTTAATTTCATCTCAGCATGATGGAATGGTAGGTCATTACTATTGGAATCAATGTAACATTTCTCTGCACAAGAAAATAGTCAACAAGTGATTTCCCCTTATTAAAGAAAGAAAGTCCTAATGGTTTTAGAGGTTTCAACATGTGCTAACAACTGTCGTATTGTTAGCACTGTTAGGGTTGTCTCGAAGCTTAGCATGATGTTGGATCACATTAACAGAACTTGGGCATCTAGAAAAAGAGCAGTAATACCCATATGGGGCTGAAACTACTCTGCTACGTACTAGACATCTTACGTTTAGCTAGTTTTAAGCCACTCCTTAAAATGATCAGAGAAAATAGCAACCAAAATGGCAAGGGACTTGAGAAAGATTCAGAAGAGAGTCTTCAGGTTACAAAGTGGCTCCTAAAGGCAAAAGACCTGTTGGATTTAAGTGTACTTAGATTTCTATCTTATATGGTCACTATAGGGAGAAGATGTGGGCTCAGTCAGGGGAAGAATCATCTACTGTAACTGCTTCAGGTTGAAGTGGGCTTTCATTTGAAGTCGCGGACATATTCTACTGGTGCTGAAATTAATTTCTTTGTTGGGATCTCAGAGAAGAACCTCACACATCTGGTAATCGTTGGGAAAGTTACCTCAAAGTTTCCTTTAGGTTCTGAGATTCTTGAGTTTTGGATTACTTTTTTAAAAGTACATGGGTTTTTAGTTAATCCATTATGTATATTGTATCTAAAAACATCTTTGTAAAAATGGGAAAGATCTGCAGGATAAAATAATGTCAGAAGGCCTGTAGTGGATATGTATGAAATGTAGTGAATTATTTATAACAGGATTAGTGAAATACTGCTTAAAAGACGTGCATGTTATTGACAAATGGGAAAGGATGCAGAGCATTTCAGGATTGAGGGGAGGGGCAATAAAAACATTTTTAATCCTGTTGTGCAAAGAGGGTTTAGTGTGGGAAAGTATATAATAGTAATAATTACCAATTATTGATCCCTATTAGATACCATTTATTTCTTTCAACGACTTTTTAGATACATTATTTCTAGTCATCACAACAAATGGCAAGGGAACATGTATTGATATACATTTTGTAGACAAAAAAAAGCCAAGGGCATAGTGGTTACGACATAGCAAGCCAATAGCAGAGACCCTGAGAATTTAAGTTTTTCTGGTCCAGTCTGTTCCTTTCCACTACACCACTAAGAAGTCTTGCTAACAATTTGTTTGGACAGTTCCATGTTTTCTATGCCAATTTTGAGCTACTTGTATCCTAACTTCAGCTACTGGTAAAGTTATTTTCTTAATAGTCTCTAAGATTGGAGTTTTGATTACGAGGGCTAGAAAAATCTTGGAATTGTTCATATAATTTGAAGCCAAGAACCGCCCAACTGTTATTTTAATTATCTGGCCTATGTTCTCATTATTATTTGTTGGGATGTGGTATTCACATTTTTCTGTCTTCTTTCTGCTGCAATATATTATTAGGCTTCTGTTGAATAACTTGTGTTTACTTCCTTCTACTATTTCACTTGAACTCATGTCAATTTTTCTATGCAGGCCATTTCCCCAATACTTAAATGCTCTTATTTCTATCTCCATCTGTTAGAATCCTGTGAATCTTCCCTGAAATTACAATTCCAGAATCTGTTTCATATTTTTCTATCCATCAGTTTCTCATCCTTCTCAATGCAAAAGTATCTATTTTCCATACATTTAAAAAAATCATGTTCAGTAAAGGACATTATATTATTTAATTTCATTTGTATAATAAATTTCATTTATTATTACCTCTAGATTTAAACTTTTCAGATTCTGCCTTCTTCAAAGTAGTGGATTGGGAAGAATACAAATAAGTGAAGCCTAAAATAATTTGAAGGGAAAAGTCCCTGAATGTTCCCTGGAAAATGATTTAAGAAAACTTCTTGACATGGTGATTTTCTAAAAGAAAACAAGGACTGTTTGTTATGATGCATGTACAAGGTTAATTCCCACTGGGAAATTTGGCTCAGTTTCTTTAAGAGAATTATTTTATCACAGATGTTCAGCGACAGTCAGAAATGTGGTACACACACAGACACACACAGATCCTCCATAGTCTAAAGGTCTAAAGGCACTGAGCTGTGATTTATTCTTTCCTAGAAGAAAGAAGTAACAAATGCAGTGTTCCTAATTAATGTGATTTAAAACACTGTCAGCTAGCAAAGGCAAGGTGGTTTGAGATCATGTCCAATAAGGTGTTTTATTTCTGGAACTAATTTTTAATTTAAGAAAATGTGATCCTTGCCCTCAAGAAGTTTATAATCTTTTGAATCAAAATCTAGAGGCTGGGCACTCTTTAGTAAAATGCTACCTTCTTAGTAAGCCACATGGCAACAATCAGAGACAAGCAACAAAAAAGATTAATGAGTTGAAGGGATTGACTTATGAGAAAAGATTAGAAGAACTAAATATATATAGCTTGAGTAAATGAGTACTATGGTAGGAAACATGATAAGTAGCCAAATTTACTCCTTAAGGTTTTGAGACCAAGAACTCTACATACAGGCAAAATGATGTATATCAATACTGTAAACTTGGAAAATTTCTCATAGCACTTTCAAGTCAGCAGCATATACAAACCTGAAATGTAATGGACAATACAAATATAATTCCTCTCTGCCTTTGTGAATATACATAGATTCAGCACACTTCTTTCTTAGGCAGTGAATTACTTTAAAAGAATTTAGGGAAAGCACTTTGAGGACTTCATGTGCTGTTTGGAGATGAACGAATGAAGAAAATGCAAAAGATTGATTATAAAATGAGTTTTACGTGTACAGTTTAAAATATGACAAATGTTTAGGAAAACTAATTTATATCCAATTTAGGTTCATTGGAGACAGATTACTGTCACTTGGTAGCTGAGCGTTTAGTAGCTTATATGAACAAGTAGATAATTTGTCTGTTGATACCATAAGCCTACAACCTTAATAGATAAAATAACCCTACAACCTTAATAGATAAAATAACCCATGCAAGGCTGAGAAATTCTATGGATGATCATTCATGCTTCTTTAAAACAAGAATCCTTCTGCCTTGCTAACTGGAATGATGGTAGAATATGTAAGTACTCATTTGCTTCTGTCCTGATTAAGAAGACTATTTGCATTATATCTGAGAGGAAAATTGATGTACATTTAAATAACTGAATTAAAGTGACAAAGAATGGGGATGCCCCAAACAAGGGTTTAATTTCTGTGGTGAGTAATTCAGAAAAGTCCTTAAGAACTTTCACTGAAAGCAAAATTTGCTTCATAGCTAACTTAATTCACTGGTCTTTTTCACTTTCCAGAAATGTAAAGAATCTGAATGGTGCTATTCTCTTGTTTTGTTTTGGGTAAAATAAAAAGAAGTATTATTTTCAATGTAGGGTTTATTTTTGAAGACTAGAAAAGGCTAATGCTTTATGAGGTAAAACTGGGGTGTCCATCTAAAATGTCTCTCTCAGTACTCAACAAACTGAGGAAATAAGTATCATTATAACTGAATTTGAGTCATCATAAACATTGTTTTAACTCTTGTGTTTTCACTGTGGTTCTCTGTATTTTACCATAGTTTCTACACTACAGTATTGTTGGTGGGGAAATATATTTTATATGAATGGTCATACTTAAATGTACATCTGTATTTATATATTTACACCCTCTCTGGAACAGGTAAATAAATTTGATTTTCCATTAAAGAAAGAATGTAGATATAAGTATTAAATGACTTCAGAACAGTCTTTTATTCACAATACTCTTATTTTAAAATTTTAAGTAATATCTCAGTAATCTATGTTTATGAAATTTTTTCTGTTCTTGAGTTGTGCTTTAAAACATATTCTACACAAATTTAAAGTGGTATCATAAAATCAAATAAACGAAAAAGTATTTTGAAATACACATTTTTTAGAATGAAAGGCTTTGGCATATCTACTTTATGGGTATACTTGTCTCATAAATCTGTAGAAGGGTTGAACAGATTGAAATTGAATTTCAATGAAAAGGTGTGAACATTTTTATTTCTTAGGAGATATAGCATTCCACACTGATCAAGGTTTACATACATCTTCACACTGGTATATATTGGTACATGCAATAGTAATAGCAGTGGGGAGAATGTCATTTCTGGTAATGCTGAGTGTCAGCATTTCAAAGACTGAAAAATCTATGAGTAAAATTGTTCTTAATATGTTATCATTGCCAAATGAAAGCGGTCCCAATTTCCCCATTCTTTCCTTTGGGGAATTATACTTACCTTTCATTCTGTGTCAGGAGAAACTGTCATTTAAGGGCAATTTCTGTTCCTATGCTGACATATTTCTCTTATTTATGTTCTTTCTTTTCCCATATGGGAATCTCTTGAGTATGTTTGTGTGTGTGTGTGTGTGTGTGTGTGTGTGTGTGTGTGTGTTTATCCACACATAAATGGCAGCATTGGCTACTTGTTGCTTAGAAGTTGTTGTTGTCAACAGGAGCTATATAGAATGGTCACTGAGGGAAAGAGAAATGTCTCTCCAACGTCTGGAATTGATGATTCTTCTATCCACATGTTTAATTTTTCTTTTTAAAAGCTCTCATCATATATGGTTTTTGATGATTATATTAACTCCTATGGTTACAAATAAGTAGAATTCTCCCAGATCATTCATATTATATAGATTAGTTAAGGACTATTTTAAGAATTAATTTTAAAGTATTTTAGAATTCAGCTGAAGTAAAGTCTACATTAGCAGATGATCCAGACAGTTCTGAGATCCTTGAGGGGAGAAGCAAGCCCAGTATTGAGAAAGCAGCATGGTACCGTGGCTAGGCAAGCAGGCTTTCGAGCTGGACTTCTCAGTCTAGATTCCTTCTATGGATCCTTGGTAGGTAGGGAGACTCAGGCAAAATAGTTGTATCTTTGTAGCTCAGTTATCCTCTTCAAAAAAGGAGTTGTGTTGCTTTCAGAAATAAATATTAATACTGGCCAAATTCTTAGAGTTGTGTGTGTGTATAATAGATATCCAGTAAATACTGTCTATTATGATTTTTTAGATGAACTTTCAAGGGCCTGCACATATTTATCACAAGTCAGGTAATTCCATAATTAGTAAGCATATACAAAAATAAATAAATATCTGGATATCCCTTTAATATTTTCCAACATAAAAAGTGTAGAACTTTTACATTTACTACATCCCTATTGAAACCATAGTATGTATAAAAGTGTTCTCTTCAGCATTTCAGAATTGGAGATGCGTACATACCACTGAAGAAGTATATGGTCTTGAGTGAGTTGTTTAACCTCTCTTTCCTCTGCAAAAAGTAAATGAAGCCATATGTATAGAAACTTAGCTAGTGCCCTGCCATAGTAAACACTTAATCCCTCTTAGCCATTTTTCTTGTGGAGTAGCATGAGGGGTGAAAATGGTAAGGAAAGATAGCAGGGAGTTGACATTTGATTTGTATATTGAAGAATGCATGGAACTGAGATGCATCTAAGTGCATCTGCAAACAGATGCATCTGCAAAGATGCAAAAATGTAGAGAAATGGCATTCTTTGTAGAGGAAACAACTCAAATGAATGCTCAGTGAAGAAATCAGGATGTTTGATGGGACTATTGAGAAGTTCAGCTTGCTGGGTTAAAGGTGTATCCATTCATACTATGACTAAGGAAACTAGTGACAATGAAGCCAGGAAAGTAGATTGGAACCAGATAACAGAAGTCCTTAAATAACTTGGTTGTTATTTGTCAGGGGTTGGAAAGATGTTTATGATTTCTGAGCATGGGAATTGCATGATTGGAAGTTTCTTGTATTCTTTCAAGAAGTTTTTATTTGGTGTGTATGCAGGATGGAATGCAGAAGGAGTTGGATAATGGTTTGAGCGATAGATAGTGAGATCCTGAGCTAGTGTAAGTGAGAATGCAATGGAAGGAACAGATGAAAACAAAGATTTCCATGGGAGGTTGTCAAGATTTGGCAGCTGGGAGTGAAGGAAAGCAAGAGCATGGACAGCTAATGTGCCACAAAGGTTTCCTATTTCAGGCAACTAAGGAAATGACACTACCATTAACAGAAATAGAGGACCCAGAACACAAGGAAGTCAAGCAGGAATAGACTAGGCTCAGTTCAGAGCCAATTGAGCTGGAAGTGGAGAGGTTTTTCTTTAAGAAGGTGGGAAGGAACACAATCCTTTTCTTTTCCCTAAACCATGAAATCTGTGGATGGAAGGTAAATATTGCAATATACTGAAAAAGTTATTGAGTTACAGTATTGTAGGGTAGCACCTTTGTCTTTTTTTTCTTTCAAGAAAATAAAAACATGACATAAGTAGTAGCAAAGATGTAGATGTGTTCTTCGGTGATCTTAATTGACAGATGGAAATCTGATCTCTTATGATCTTGGGATTTTAATATAAAATACTACAAACTGTTTAATAGTGCTAAGGTTTTTTTTTTTTGATAAGTCAAATGAAAGGAAATACAAGATTAATTCTACTACTCCAGTAGTCATTAAAAAACCCTTTTTAATATGTTTCTAAAAGCATTAGTTTTGGTGTGTTAAGATAGATAATTTTTAGTATTGAACAAATTTGTTTTTTAAACCATATTCACTTGAGAGGTTTAAGTTTCTTTTTTGAAAGTTTTGCTATTTTTTCCAGCTTCCCAACAAATCAATTTGATAGGTTAATAAGTATATACTTCCTTAGTAAGTTATTTATCAGCAGCTTTCAATAGAGGTAAATTTATTTACAGGTAGATTTATTTTTGTTTTAATAGATTTCCGCAAAAAGGCAAACTATGTATAGCAATTAGAATCTAGTACACTTATATCTAAATGATTGATACTGGGATCTAAATGCAGATAAATGTAAATACAAATAATAAGAAATAAATAACAGATACTTAGACCTAAGTAACATTTATCAAACTCTTCTGTATGCAAGAGTGATAACAGCCTTCATCTCATTCTAAAGAGAACCTAAACTCAGAGAATGTAAGATATTTGTCTATTTTTTTTTTTGGTACTGGGGATCGAACTCAGGTCCTTGCGCTTGCGTAGCAGGTGGCGAAACCACTGAGCTAAATCCCCGGCCCTGTCTATTTTTTAAAGAGTATTTCCTTATAATTAAACTGAGACTCTCATTCATGTATAGTAGTAAAGAATTTGTCTTTTCCACGTGTGAGGCAATTTTATTTATTTATTTTTCCTTAAATTCTTTTATTGGTACATTTGAGGTATATAATACATTTACATTTTTTTTGTTGTTTTTTTGGTACCGGGGATCAAACTTGGGTCCTTGTGCTTGCGAGGCAGGCAGTGGAACCACTGAGCTAAATCCCTGGCCCAATACATTTACATTTATCATTGGGTACTTGTACCTGTACATAATGTATCTTAGTTCTTATTTTTTCTCCATTTCCTGTCCTCCCTTCACCCCCTCCACCCTTCCCTATTTACAAAGACTTTGTTTCCATTTTTTTCCTTTTCTCATAATTTTTTCCTTTTCCTTCTTTCCTTTCCCCTTCCCCTCCAACTTCCTCTACCCCTTTGGACCTTTTCTTCCTATTTCAAATTATCAATTACTCATTTTAATCCTTATTTACACTTCCAGTTTCTTACACCACAGAAACTATTTGGTATTTACACATGTGTGTTCTATTTATGTCACTTGAGTATGGCCTCAATATGCATCCATTTAGCTATAAATGTCTCTAGTTTCTCATTCTTTATGGCTGAGTAGTACTCCATTTCATAAAAAAAACCCCACATCTTTATCCAATCTTCAGTTGATGGGCACTTGGGCTGTTCCCAAGCTTTAGCTATTACGAATTGTGCCGCTATAAACATGGGTGCACATATATTGCTGTGGTATGATTCTTTTAATTCTTTTGGGAAGATACCCAGAAGGGGAACAGCTGGGTCAAATGGGACCTGTAGTCCTAGTTCTTTGAGGTATCTCCATACTGATTTCCACAGCGGTTGCAGCAGTCTGCACTCTCACCAACAGTGGAGAAGGGTTCCTTTCTCCCCACAACCCTACCAACATTTGTTATTGGTTGATTTCTTGATGGCAGCCATTCTTTCTGGGATGAGGTGGAATCTCAGTGTTGTTTTCATCTGCATCTCTCCAATGGCCAGTGTTGCTGAACATTTTTTCATACGTTTATTTGCTGCTTTTACTTCTTTGAGAAATGTCTTTTCATTTCAGAGGCCCATTTTTGGATTGGGTCTTTAAATTTGGAGTGTCTGATATTTTTCAGTTCTTTATTCTAGATAGTAGTCCTTTGTCTGAGGTACAGCTGGTAAAAATTTCTTCCCAGGTTGTAGGTTGTCTCTTAGCTCTGTTGGTGGTTTCTCTTGCAGTGCAGAAGCTTTTAAATAAGATGAGATCGCAGTTGTTAATTCTTTATGCTACTTCCCATGCTACTGAGGTTTTGTTCATAAAGTCTTTTCCTATGCCAATGTCTTCAAGAGTTCTACCTAACTCATCTTCCAGCAAGTTTAGTGTTTCTGTTTTAATATTTAGATCTTTAATCCACTTCCATCTTAGTTTAGTGCATGGTGATAGGTATGGGTCTAGTTTTAATCTTTGGCAGGTTGAAATCCAGTTTTTCCAACACCATTTATTAAATAGGCTATCTTTCCTCCAGTGAGGGTGGTTGGCTCCTTTGTCAAAGATGAGGTGGCTGAGTATGTCTGGAGTTGTTTCTACATCTTCTAATCTATTCCACTGATCCTCAGGTTTGTTTCTTTGTCAGTACCATGCTGTTTTTATCACAGTAGCTTTGTAATATAGTTTCAAGTTGGGGACTGTGATACCCCCTGCCATG
The DNA here is from genome assembly GCF_000247695.1 of Heterocephalus glaber. The sequence continues at coordinate 14,474,277 of NW_004624752.1, forward strand.
TCTCTGTTGCCTAGAATTGCTTTTGCTATTCTAGATCTCTTCTGGTTCCAGATGAATTTTTGGATTGTTTTCTCTAGTTCTGTGAAGTATATTGTTGGAATTTCAATTGGCATTGCATTAAATCTATACAGTAGTTTTGGAAGTATGGCCATTTTCACTATATTGGTTCTTCTTACCCAGGAGCAAGGGATGTCTTTCCATTTTCTTATATCCTCTTTGATCTCTTTTTTCAGAGTGCTGTAGTTTTCAGTAGTGTAGAGGTCTTTTGCTTCCTTTGTTAGATTGCTTCCTAGATATTTCATTTTTTTGGATGCTATTGTGAAAGGAATTATTTTCCTAATTCCTCTCTCAGTGAGTCAGTTTTATATTTCTAAAAATTGCTGAACAGTGGTCATTTTCAACATTCTAATGGTGAAATTGTGATTGTGAAGAGCCATGAAATTCTTTCACTAAATCTGATATGTACCAGTATTTAAAAAGTATTTAAATCTCAATCCTCCCAAAATGGTTAAAGATATCATGTTATAGTGATACATACATACTCATGTTTTAAGCAACACAATTCATAATAGCTACATCTTGGAAGCAGACTATATGTCTATCAGGAATTGAATGGATAAAGAAGTTGTGGTATTTACACAAAATGGGGTACTACTCTGCTATAAAGAAGGATAGACTTCAATCATTTGTAGGAAAATAAGAATACCTTGAAACTATGTTAAGTGAAATAATAAGACACACAAGTTTATATATTGCATGCTTAAACCTAAAATATAAATAAAGAGCAACATAAAAGACAGATAATAGGAAGTAAGGAGTTAGATCTTTCTCACATGTGAAGGGGATCATGAGATGAGACAGGAAAGGAGATGAAAAAAAAGAATTAGCTGTGTTATGTACTTGTATCAACCAACTCTCCACAAGGAATGTAAATATTATGTATTGCAAACATGTACTAATAAAAAACTGAAAATTAAAAAAATAAAAGAGGAAATAATATTATAGTTGAGATGAAATCTTCATCCCAGAATTTAAGAATAGAAGTGCTAATGGGATATTATAACACTATTAACTGTGGAATGTTTTACCTAATTTTGGAACTATGTCGTGAAATTTTCTTTAGATTGGAATTCTCATTTTTATGAATCACTGAATCACAACCAGTTCTTCAATATCATTGTATTTGATGTCTAAAGGAGAGATTGCTTTTGTGAACCTCTGCCCTGTCCAGGGACAGAAGGATCAAACGCTGTTGCTGCCCTGAAGGTGCCCCCGGTGTAGAGGGCGGCAGGGTAGGGAGAGGAGCTCAGTGCGAGGTGGTGGCTGTGAAGCATGGGGCTGTGGGGGCCCTGCTGGAGTAGAATTTCAGCCCTCTGCTTCAATAATCATAATGGAGCAAGTTTGCTGTATTTTTATTGTTGGTCAGTTTTTACTGTTAAAAGGCTTTTCTTTGCTTTAATAGGTGGCCCAAAATTGACCACCACAGAATATTTATTTATAGGCCCTACTTGAGTTGTCCAGAGTAGTCCTGTTTTGTACAACAGGGCTTTGCAAACTCTCTGTGACGAGGACCAGTTTTTCTTTGTAAATTTTGAATCTGTCATGACTCAATGCTGTTATGAAGGATGGTCAGAACATTCAAAAGATGAAAAAGGGAAAAGCAAAAGCATTCAAAATCCAAATCCTGACTTTTCGTTGTTAGATTGAACAGACAGACGTAGCAGGACGCTGCCAGATTGCTGTGAGTGTCTCCATGTTTGACTCTTGGACGTTGTGCTCCCCTCCTGGCATACCAGTGACACACAGTTCCTTAAGGGACAATGTTCCGCAGACTGTCCTTGGAGGAGCACTGCTCAGCACATGTTAGGTGCTATGGCACTGGCTGAGGTTGACTGCAAGATTTTCTCTTCTGCTTCTCATTAAAGTTTCAATTCAGCCTGTTGACTTTCTTCTAATAAAAGTTCTTTCTGAAATGTCGTTTATCTCTTGCCAGGTACTCATTGTTCTAGCACACTGATAATACACGGGATGGTGGGAACCACGAACACAGGGAGAGTTGACAGCACAGGTCCCCACAGCCTCTTTAGAGTGTCTCTCCCTCCTTTTCACCTTGCAGGCATCACTTCCATCTTCAGCCCTGCTCTGACACACTTACTTTTGCAAGTCCCCATGCTGGGTGCTGGGAGTGAAAGGTTGGGGGACATGGTTCTTGCCCTCAAAGGTGCTTGCTTGTGCTTCTGTCAGGAAAGACTGTAACTAAATTCTGTTTGTTATGTATGTTTAATATACTAATTTTAATGTACACACAAGTGGTTTAAAATAAGTGTTTATTTGATAAATTCTCGGATTTTACTAGTTCCCATTTCAAATGACTTGTACATTTAACAAAGTGCAGGTAGAATTAAGCACGTGGCACTATAAATTAGTCCATACTGTCTTCTCATGAACAGTTTTTATAATAAAAGCATTTAAAATTATGACATAGTAATTTTCTAAATTTCTATAGACTAAATATCCCCCATGATATCAATATTTAAAATGACATAACATTGGGTGTATCATGCAGATGGAGTTATCCAAACAGGATTTGAAGACAGCTGGGTTTGTAAGCCAAGTTATTTATGTCAGATAACAAATTATTTTTGCTAAATAAGTCATTCTAAAAAAGATTCTGACAGGGCCGCGGATTTAGCTCAGTGGTTTCGCCGCCTGCCTTGCAAGCCCAAGGACCCGAGTTTGATCTCTGATACCAAAACAAAACAAAAAAAATGGTCCTTCCAAAATGGATAACTTCACCTGTCATATATCTAGTTGGTGTCTTTCAGGCATTTACTTCCTAAACGACAACAATTATAGCATCTTTATACAAATAAACCCTATCTATTTAAATGTTTCTTACAAGTTTAATACACCTTAAAACAGCCAGCCTTCATAAGGGTTTTGATTGAACAGAATTTTTCTTGCATATTAAGTGATTTTTTTAGTTTTCTTCAGCACTGCTTGCTTTTCATCTTTTATGTGTACACAAACAGAAGACTTGCAGAGCAGACTGAAGACTTGTAGAGTAGCTTGATAAATTAACTTCAAATTGGCCTAACAGTTCCTTTTATTGGTTACAGTTTCTCTGAATCTCAGATATTAGAAGATACATCAGGCTATTTGAAAAGGACCAGAAAGTCTGGGCCTTTGGGAATCCTTTCTGAGGGCCAACTCTAATCATTTGTGGAAAGCTTTGTCTTATACCTGCCCTCGGAGTCTTACAAATAGATATAATTTGTCAAGAGTTAATTGAACTATATTTGTTGGCTGTTTAATCCAGACAAGAAAATCTGAAAATACTTCCAAGGTTTTATGAGACCGGAAGACAACAACTTTTGGTATTTAAGTTTAAACAGTGAGGCTTTACAGATGTGTATATTTGAAAACACCATAGTCAACTTAAATTCTGCTGTTGGGAATTTGTATTGTACTTTTAAGAGGTTTTGAGCTTCACCAAACTAGTTTCTGGAGGCTGGGAGCCACTTGGGTGCATCTCTTCCCAACTCCATGTCCCTTGACTTCATGGTGGCTAGTAGCTTGAAATTGGCCATCCTGGGTCTTTTACTCTGAAATTTGCAAGTACTACAAATCAGAGCTTTCTCCCCTCCTCCTGGATAGTCGTTAAGCATTTACCAGCAGAGCATAGTTGCAGCTTCAGGCTTATTATGAATATGGATAATAATGTATGGTTATCATATTTGATTAGCCTTAAAGTTGATTCCCCCAGACACTTTGGAAAGCCCCATCTGCATAGAAGCATTTATTTTATATAAGGGATATAATGATTAATAGAAAATGAATGTCTTTGAGTAGTCAGTGTTCTGTGAGTAATCAAAGGGAGAAAATTCTTTGCAGAGGTTAAAGTCAGGTATGATTTTTAAAGTATTATTTCCTGTATTGTTGGTATGATACACTGCACAACAACCGACATGCCTATTATATTGGCTGTGCATGAAAATATCTCACCATAGGTGCATAGTAGTGAAAGTTTAAAAATCATATTCATTAGTTCATGGCTTAAGTTATATCATATAGAACATTACACTTATGTAGCACATTGATTAGCATATTACTTGTTAATTAAAATAAGGCCATGTAGCTGATAATCCTTGCATGATAGCTCTGGCAGCTGAAGACTTCTCTGAATGTCTCCAGGAATTGCTTTGACAGACTAGGGAGATGAAAATTCAGCATGCACACAAACTCAGCTGTTGGTGTTTAAATCAAAATAGATTCCATGGAACCAAGTATAATCAACTTTATGTTAAACAACCATTTGAGGACCTTCAAAAACAGGCCACCGATCTAGATCTAGGGGCTCATTTGTTTGAACACACAATTCAGATAAAACATCTGGATCATAGTACACCAGTCTACAGTTTGTCTTTCAACTTTGCAGTCACACTGCTTCCTCTTCTGGCACTGTATGTGTTGAGAGTAGAAAGAATGATTTGCCTATAGTAAGAGGTTCTCTCCTAATTAGGATGGTCAGGCTGGCTACTGTCTATCACATTACACACTAAGGTGTGATGGTTTTGTGTGGGGAGGGGATACAAGATGAGCAGTTAGTTGGTGGTCCCGCACCTCTGGGTTCCCTTTCACCTTTCCTAGCTCTGAATTCCCTTGGCTGCACTGGGATCAGTCTGAAGAGCAGCTCAGACTTGCTCTGGGTCCCTCACACACACTCTGCTTATCTGTCTGAGTGGAGTTGTCTGATCTTTCCTTTTGCATGTTTTTACTTTTAAGATCTTCTCTTTCTTATGTAAAAAAGGCAATTAGATTCATATCTGTTTATTTTAAACAAAATGCCTGTTAATTAGTGTGATCAAAAACCCTGCCAGTGTAGACTATGGGTTCCACTTTGTAGTTGCTCTAAATTGAGTATGGTTTGGTGCCAGGTGACATGATAACAACTCAGAGTCTGGCTTTTTAAGAATTAATGAACAAACACATTTATGAGGCTTTGTTTTGTCTGGTTTAGATCTATAGGTTCTGAATGCATCAGAGGTCTTATTTTTCTAATTTTTTTACTGACTATGGCTGTTGCTTATTAAAAGTGCATAAACTTATTGAAGAACTTTTTTGATAATATAACATGTCTGAAAGCTACATCATTTTCATTTAGTTGGTTCATTTATGCTTTTCTAAATTGGAGTGCATAGTATACTTACTAATTCCATTTTTTATTGTTAGCGATTTACGAAACCTCTAGAAAAGTCTCAAATTAATCAGCTCTTGTGCTCCTTTTTCACCCTCATTTAAGATTTAGAATACATCTTAGATTTTAGATATTTATTTAATATAAAACAACTGTAAGGGATCAGTATGAGGTGACTAAATCCCATGCATCTTTAACAACTACAGTATTTTAAAATGATAATTAATGTTCAGAGTAAAGGTGATGGGGCATTGTAATCTGTACAGAAATCCATGCATCTTTAATATCTTCCATTAATATTCTTTTTTTTTTTTTGATACCGGGGATAAAACTCAGGACCTTGGGGTTGCCAGGCAGGCAGCAGAACCACTGAGCTAAATCCCTGGCCCTGCCATTAATATTCTTTAATATTCTGGTTTACTGAAATTTGAAATTTAAAATTTATTTTTTGCATTGAAGAGAAAAGAAAAAGATGACAAGGGTGTCAGAGGACAAATGATATAGCTGTCTGGGTAAACTTGGAGAATTAATGTTAAATAGGAGCAACTATATAAATATAAATATATATATATATATATATATATATATATATATGTTTTTCTTTGAGATACTGTTACCAGGTTCTGAGGTTCTGGGGTCTCCTTTCAGAGGTGGTTTCTAGGCTCTTTTGTCTTGAACAAAGCATTGGACAAGACAAGTGCCGAAGGTAGTGAGGTTTTATATTTATTAAAGGTAGGAAAAGAAAAGTGCTCTGTGGAGCAAGTTCTAACCATAGCACTCTGATTGGTTCCATGTGCAGGGTTTTGGGAACTGTTCTGCTCATATGTTCTGGAACTTTGTAATTAACAGGTCCTGACACTTCCCCAGCTACTCTGCCATGCCCTCATCTCCTGCCTCAGTACTGGGGATTGAACCCAGGCTTTGGCACTGAACAACATCCTCACCTCTTTTTTATTTTGGGAGAGAATGTTGCTAAATTTCCAAGTTGTCCAGGCTGAGTGCAAACTTAAGATCCTCCTGCCTCAACCTCCCAGAGTGCTGGGGCTACAGATTTCTGCCACCATGCCTGGCTCAGAGCACCTATCTTATAACCTCACTAGATTTCTGGAAAAACTTTGGATTGAAGAAATGTGATTATCTATAAAACCACAACAGAATTTGATTTCTGATTGGCTGCTTTGAAGAAAGAAAAGTTCTTATAGTAATGGATCAAAATGCCTCACTTAAGTTATTTAGAGCCAAAGCTAATAATAATAAGAGATAGTATTTATTGAATAGTTACAGTAATCCAGGCAGGATTCTGTGCCTTATGATTATTTTTGTATTAACATATATTATCATGTTTAGACTTTACAGTAATTCTATAAGCCAGCCTTTTCAGCCAGGCCTATTTTCAGTTAAGGAAACTAAGGCTTGGAAAGGTTAAGTACTTTGCTATGTTCACTTACTGGTAAGTGACAGAGGTGAGATTTGAACTCTGACTATTCTAATTCCAAATGCTTTCCATGATTACTGTTCCCTAGTAAGCGTCCGATGAGATTGGTTTGCAAAAACACATTTTCCTATTTTATGAAGAAATCGGTTACCCTATTTCTGTTTAACTTTTTGACATAAAAATAGTTTCTGTCCTCTTCCCCTCCTAGTTCTCTCACCAGTTGGGATCCTTTATCAAATACTCTTGAGTGAAAAGCTGTTCTTAATGGATTGAAGTGTTTCAGCGATCTTTATCAGTTGGAAGTTTCCTGCCTTCATCCGTCTTCACTGTTGAACATTCTTTCTTGGTATTTAGCCTAAATTTACTCCTCCTGATTATACTCTTTACTCCTAGTTACCTCCCTCCTTGTGGATGTGTCAGTAATGATCTATCTTTAGCCAACTGGCCTTTGTTTACAGTCCTTCCCACAAGATTGAGGCTGATGTTGTAATGATGTTAGCAATGATATAATATGGATGTGGGTAATTGGGCAATCAAATTTGAAGTACATTCTAAACTTAGAATTAGTAGGAAAGTAATAAATGGCACACAGTGTTCGTTTTCTGTATTATCTCTACTTTGGTTTGCATTTAAAGATATCTGTATTTGATACTTTTAAGATTATTCACATACAGTTGTTTTATATAATTTGTAATATTTGAGCATACTAGGCTATTAGTTTAAATCTTTTATTAATTATAGATATTTTATTTGATATAACACCAGTCTTTTTTGTTATTTTGCACTAAAGCAACATCTCTGTGTTATACCTTTGATCATATTTGCGTACTGCTTCCTGCCCTCAAATCCTTGGTTTCCATTTCCTTTTCAGTAGTAATGAGACAAATTATCAAACAAGCTCATTTGAGGAAACTCCAATTGTAATCAGTTAGCTTGATGGAGGAAAAGATTTTTGGTATGCAGTATTCATCCTCCCCCATGGATACCCAGCATAATAATTTAAGGCTTAGTATAGTTTATTGAGCACTCACCAAGTGAACTTCACAAAGTAAAACCAGATTTCTTCATTCCACAGAGAATAGGTGTCTATTCAGAAGTTGCATGTGTCTGGAGAGTTTTGTTTTGTCTTGTTGTTTAATGTTCTCATAAAGAGCTAACCTGGGGCATAATAGAAAATGGTTCATTTTGTTTTGTATGCACTTGAAGCTCTAAAAGTTCAAGTTAAGTAAAAAGCATCTTGAAGTTGTGAATCTAGAATATGAGTGCACAAGGGAGACACAATCCATAAATAAAGAGACATAAAAAAGAAGAAGATAGATGGAGAACTCTAGAATGTGAATAGAGAAACCAAAAAAGAAACAAAGGAAGGGAAGTTCCAGCTATGAAGCTTAGGGTGGAGATAGGTGCTAGGAGTGGTGATGTTCAATATGGAAACAATTCATCTCTTGAAAACATCATTAGAATCCCTAAAGATCAAGAAATGGAAATGTGGGGGAAAAATGAGTACTTTAAAAAAATTTCTTTCCAGTATGTTTATTATGCATGTGTTTTAAATAGTTCTAATCATAATACTAATTATATACGTTTACATTTGTAAATTTTTCATTTATAATAGATCATTTGTAACAGAAATAAATTCAGATGACTTTAAGAACACATGGCTATTAAACATTGTCAGACAGTTTTTTTTCAAACACAAATGGAGTGAAAGGCACTGAATTTATTTTATATAAACTACACTATGGATTTTTAAAAACTGAAAACAGTTGAAATTCTGCCACAGGTTTCATTTCGGTACTTTAAATGTGCGTATATATATAATATATGTAACACTTAACATACATACACACATATATTATATATATATATATATATTTATTTATTTATTCGGAGCTCAAGGCCTTTCCCGTGCTGTGCAAGCACTCTGCCACTAAACTATATCCCCAGCCTTTAAACACTTTTTAAAATTTTGAGACAGGGTCTCATTAAAGTTGTCTAGACTGGGCTTAAATGTGCCATTCTCCACCTCAGTCTCTGGAGTAGCTGGAACCACCATGCCCAGCTAAAAACAAGTATTTAATGATCCATCTTTTTCCTAGTTTGGAAGAAAAAAATAATTACAGGTTTGTTACCATTAAATGAAATTTCGAAAAGAGAAAACCTATCACCGTCTATTTTTCTGGGGCCCATAATTCATACATTGTTTCAATAAAGCCACATGCTTCTAAACTAATAAGAAATATTACTAGTTGGGACCGGGGATTTAGCTCAGTGGTTCTGCTGCCTGCCTGCAAGTGCAAATCTCGAATTCGATCCCTGGTTTAAAAAAAAAAAGAAAAAGAAAGAAAGAACCCCACAATAAATATGACTACTTTAAAACATTTAAAAGCATAGGTTGGGCCGGGGATTTAGCTCAGTGGTTCTGCCGCCTGCCTCGCAAGTGCAAGGTCCTGAGTTTGGTCCCTGGTACCAAAAAACAAAAAAACGTATAGGTTGTAGACATCATAGACACCATACAGACTTTAAACATCGAGGCCCTAGACATGTAAGAATTAACTAAACAAACAAACAAAAAATAAGACTAGGAAAGGATATCTCAAGAAAGCAAGACTAAAGATTTTATGGGACTGTTTTCTGTTTTGTTAAACCCTTTTGACCTGAGAGCATGTGGGAGCATTCTGGATTCTCTGAGGTCTAGGATAAGACTTGCACATTTCTAATATCTGGGGCCAAGCCTAAGAAATCAGCAAATCCCTGTAGACCGTGACATCCATAGAAGCCAACACTAACATAGTACTTACTATGCTCTAAGTACTGTTCTGTGTACTTTACATGTTCTGTATGAACTAATTTTGTCCTTACAATGGCCTTATAAGGAAGGCATATCACTGTTCTGTCCCTTTTTGTTTTTTGGTTTTTTTGGTACCAGGGATGGAACTCGGGACCTTGCACTTGCAAGGCAGGCGACGTGTTCTGTCCCTTTTTTACACATGAAATAAGAGAGATTAAATAACTGGGCAGAGGGATTAAATAACTTGCCCAAGTTTGCAGGGCTGTAACCAAGCAAAGAGCCCATACTCCTCTGCTGTGCACTGCGTTACCCCCTTTAGAGCCCTAGAAGGCCCAGGGTAACTTGTTACTCTTATCTGTCTGTGCATTTGTCAAGTTCTGACAGTTCCAGCTCCTCAATATCTGTAAAATCTTCCTCTGCCAGGGGTCAGGATCAACCACTTCAGTACCCTTTGCCTTCTGTGTGGCTTCTTTCCAAACTCCCCACACTGTTGGTGAGTCTTCAGTGTGGAAATGTTACCATATAACTTCATGACAGTTATTGAGGAGCTCTCCCTTACATCCAGGATAAAATCCAAACTTCCTACATGATAGAAAAAGCCACTGTGATCAGAGGCCAGGTTTGTTTTTCCCTTCATTTATGCCAAGAAAACTTCTGCTCCAGAAAGAGTGCATTACTTGTGACTTTTGCACATACCATGTTTTTTCTCTGCCTCCCTGCATTTGCACCTGTTGTTTTTTTTTTTTCTTTTCTGCCCACAGTTTCCTTCCTCCTTTCTTGGCCCAGCTAACTCATACCCATTCTTCAAATTTCAACATAAGCAACTCCCCTTCCAGCAAGTCTTCCCTGATCCTGCAGATTGAGTTCAGCCTCACTTTGGTTTTCTCATTACGTGCTGTGTGTGGCTTCGTTATCACCCATACAGTGTATGAGCAATCATGCTCATTCATTTCTGTGTCTCTTCCTCACTAAATCATATGCTTCTTAAGAGGAGAGCTAACATCTTCATTGCCAGTTACTTCCTGGTTTTCACAGGGACTGATACAGATTAAGTGCTCAATAATGCTTGTTGAATGAATAGCAAAGAAATGAGTGGAAGTATCTAATAGTATTATTAGTTTTGCCTTTGGAATTGTAGTTTAGGATATGATTTGGTATCAGGTATTAATTAGGGCCTACATCTTCTTTTCCCACTCTGTTTTTCTAAATAGAGAATCAGGGCCAGCTTCTTCTCATCACCAAGGATATAGATAAAGGGAATGGATTTAAATGATGTGTGAAAGATAGAATTTTTTTTTGGTGGTTCTAATTACCAAAATCCATTCATAAATTTATTGAATTCCTTTGGTGGAGTTTAAAAATAGGACACAATTTTTTGGCTTGTGGAAAAACACTTGTCATATCTCTGGGGGCAGATGCTCCCTCTGACTGCATCAGATTACATTGCATACTTCAAAAAGTATACATGTCCTGGACTCCATCATCAAACATCTGATTTAATAGACTTTGGGCTCTATGTACTGCATTTTTTGAGAAAATCTTAGGTAATTCTGATGTCCAGCTAGGGTGGAAATTTGTCTCCAGAAAGTGGGTGAATTAACTGCCTACTGTGTGGTGAAACAAGAAGATCTCTGGTGTGTAGTGTTGGGTTTTGGAAACCTTCGGGCACACTGGACTGTAGTCACTGTTTCTTCTTTCCACCAGCCAGCAGGGTATGTCATGGATCTGGCTGGACCTCAGGTGCAGAGTAATTGGTGTATATTTTACAAACTTGTGCCTATGCCAAGATCCTTGAAAGAGCAAGCTAATATGCTAAGTATTGGAGATTTCAAGAGGGAAAGGTAGTTCCATAATGCTAATTTAGAGATCTTTGAAGTCAGCAGTGCTATCGTAGATCTCTCGATTACTGATTATATATTGTCCCTTCCTTTCATCCTTTCTGCTTCTCTTCTTCAAGATATAGAAGTCTGGAGAAAAGAAGATCCAGGGCTCAAAACACCATGAACTTTTGTTTGGAGTGTGGTATAATGGGAATATTATTAATGTAAATACTGTTATACCGTAGTGTTAGTAAAGGTATTAAGTAATGTATGGGGATGTTTCCCATGCAAGGAGAATTCCTCTCATACATCTTTCAATCTCTGACAGTTTTGTGTATTGAAAACTCTCCTGAGAACCCTGTGGAGCTTTTAGGGAGGTAGGATGATGGATCAGAATGCTTCACAGTCAACATTGACCAGTTTTTACCAGAATTTGGGGTACTGTTTACCAACCCATTCTGTATTTTAAACTCCTATGGCCACAACTGAAGTAATTTCATTTATTGGTTGGGTTGTTTGCCTAGGTTTCTCTTCACTTCTGTGACTATGTTACAGATGTGTAGAAAGAATAAGATTTGGAGACTACTCATGTCTAGTTCTCCTATTTGCCAGTTAGCTGTTTTGTCATCTGAGAATATTCACTCTCTCTACCTGCCTCGGTTTCTCATTTGATTGTGAGCAGTGTGAGGGCAAGAAAAAAGTCTATTTTTTCTTACTGTTCTATTTTAAGCATCCAAAACAAAATCTGGACTAGTCAAACATATTTAGTGAATTAGTTAATTGAATGAATAAATTAACCTCAAAAATTAAAACATTGCACAACTTGTCTTATCGCTGTCAGTGAGAAAATGATGTGTAAAGCCACTTGGAACAGCATCTGGAACATACGTAGAGTAGTGTTCGATATCTTAATTTGAAGGGAAAGCACTATAATTATTAGGAGGGAGTGCTGGAGTTGGAGAGTTTATGTGTACTCTTTCTCTTACCATTTCTTAGTCGTATGACTTTGGGTCAGCTATTAACTGAACTTCAATTTTCCCGTGCAGGAGAGAAAGATATAATACCTACCTCACAGAATTGTTCTTGAGCATTAAAGGACAAATACACTCCTTTGCACAATTACTGGCAAATGGTACTCATTTCATGGCTGATATTGTCATCGTTACCATTATCAGCATGATCAGTACCATGTGGGTATCACAGCCATTATCGCCTCAATTGCAGCTGTCCTGAATTTATCAGTAGAGCTCCATCCTCTAAATGCTAAATCACTAGAATGTCAGGAAAGACATTCCCTATGCACACTGCAGTGTTCATGTTCATGTGGTTCCCTTTGAAAGAACTTACATTCTAAGCAGCTTTCCTAGCTATGGGCCTTTGACAAATGATATAAACTCTCTGCACCTTAGTTTTTCATCAGTGAAGTGGGAGTAATATTAGTTTTGAATGTTATAGGCTTTTATTAATCCATAGTGATTAAAAGCATATGTGTACATACATAGTAAGTTTTCAAAAACATTAACCCTTACTGGAAGTAGTAGTAAAAGACAAAACAATACACATATCAAAGCAGTGAATATCAGCATATACATGTATACTTATATTCACACTATAAACATGAATAAACACACATACTTAGGTATAGTTTTGCAAACACTGATTTTTTTCCCTTGAATTCTTTTATTGGTACATTTTAGGTATACAATACATTTATATTTATCACTGGGTACTTGTACCTTTACATGATATATCTTGGTTCTTATTTTTTCCCCATTTCCTGTGCACCCTTCACCCCCTCCACCCTTCCCACACATAAATACCGAATAGTTTCTCTGGTGTGAGAAACTGAAAATGTAAATAATGGTTAAAATGAATATTTGATAATGTGAAATAGAAAGAAAAGGTCCAAAGGGGTAGGGGAAGTGGGAGGGGTAGGGGAAAGGAAGGAAGGGAAAGGAAAAATTATGAGAAAAAGAAAAAAATGGAAACAAAGTCTTTGCAAACACTGATTTTTTATATGCAGAGTGCAAATTTCAGATGCCATCAGAGGGAAGGCGAAACCAGTAAATATCATATCTGAACCACTCCTTAATTAGAATTTAGCTGCTAAGTAGATCACTCCTATTTACCAACATACCTTTAAAGTTAAGAAACATTAGTTAAGATTTTATTTCTTTTTGAAAGGTCAATAATCATGAAAGTACATTTAAAGAGAAGTTGTTCATTTCAGTGGAGTGAATGAAGAGAGAAAGATTTATGTTTCTGGTCATGTAAAGAAAAAATAGCTGAGAGTATAGTTTTCAGTGTTCCAAAATAAAAAATTACATCTGACCAGGATTGGAAGCTTCAGATCAAAAGGGCAATTTTAGAAAATTGTGGTGAGTGAATGAGAGCACTAGTTTATTGAAGAAATCAATTTACTATCTTAACCAATGGCACCAGTGCCATCCCTATAATCTCTGAAAATAGATAGGCACTTTGCGGTTCACCAATCCGTAGATCACATCTGCTTCCTTACACCTGGCAGGCTCACACCCTTTTCAAATAAGATAGTATCTCAGGAGCTTTGTGGGTTTATGAAGCCACAAGTTTATTAGTTAGATAAAATCTCGAAGAGTTTAGAAGTTTAAAACTGTGCTGTAAAACTGTATTTTGTTATAATAGCAACTTCCAAAGTAAATATGACACAGTAACTTCTAAATCTTTTCATTGTTTCCTTGATAGTGTGTGATTTGTGATCATGTATGGCAAATCTTCCTGTCTTTGTTTTTAAATTCAGCGGTACATAGAAAGGAGCAATTTGAAGTACTGAAAGTTAGAATCTGGAGTTGATAAAACACTTCCAGTTGCCCCAAATGGCTATTTGGATATAGGTGGGACAAAACTTTTAAAGGCTAACAAATATGGCTCTACATGTATAATGCAGTGTAAGAGGAGGTGACAATCTTAGGGGCAGGGTAGAGTCCTTTTTAATACATTGCTTAGTCTTCCTTAAATTATCCAAAAGGTTAATTCAGTAGAAACTTACCAGACTTCAGTATTCAAAGCCCTAAATAAAACTATCTTTTTCTTGTTTAGTATTGGATTCACTAGAAATAGAACCAAATCCTGAGGAAATATCCTGGTATCAAGTAACGATTTTGGAAAAGCAAATTTTAGGATGTTCATTTAGGTCATTGTGTTTTTTCTAAAATTTTATACACAAAATTGTTAAGTGCTCCTTTTGGCAGCACATATACAAAATTGTTAAATGAGAATTAATTTTTAATAGGAACTGTACATAAAGAGGAAAAATTGAAGTTTTCCATTTATTCCCAGGTTGACTGTATTACCAAAATGCAATTATGTATGTTTAGATATATTCTGAACATCACAGAAATACTCTCTCTGAAAGAGTACTGGTAAGTCTGTGTTATAATGTGATATTATCCTGTATTTTGTTGGATACTTCCCAGAGATCTGTCATGTATGTTATCTCACTGCTTTTTTGGACGATCTTCTGAGGTAAGAATCATTTTGTAGTGAAACATGCTAGGAAGAGAAAAATAAATAATGTAACAATACTATTAATAACTGAACTGGGACCAGAGTCTCCAAGACCAGAGCCTATTCTATTCTATTAAACTGATGTATGAGGATGGTAATATGAAACAAAATTGCTTTGTGGTTAGTTACAGTACTGGTGCTGCATAGGAGAAAGATGTCTCAAAGAACAACAGGCTTTTTATTTTGCTTGGGTATTATCTCTGGCAGAGTTAGTGTTCAGTGAAGGTTAAGTATTATTATTACATAGATCTTGAAAAATTACCAGGTACAATAATACCAACGACACAGTAAATTAGTGATAATAAAAAAGTATACTTGTGATTTTTTTGGTAAAGGAAGTTCGTTAACTTAATGTAACAATGTTGCTGTTTATACCACTATTCAGAAAGAAAGGCTTTCTTTCTAGACATTAATGCATTAGTATATTTCAGTTGTCATTGTTTATTAGGACATGTTTGGATTACATAATGATCACATTCCTTATGGGGAGTAGGTACATGTACATGTCAATTTGTTTATCATCCTCTCTCCTCCCCCCTCCTCCTTTCCTCCATCTCTTGATCCTCTTCCCATTTGGTATGTGTGTGTCTGATTTATTTCACTTAAAATTATGCTCCCAAAGTGCATCCATTTTCCTACAGATGATTCAAGTTTATTCTTCTTTATGGCACAGTAGTATTCTATTGTGTATAAATACCATATTTTCTTTATCTGTTCATCTGTTGATGGACTTGTAGGCTGCTTCCAAGATTTAATTATTATGAATTATGCTGCTATAAAAATGAGTGTGCATTTGTCACTGTAATATGAGGTCTTAACACTCTCTCTTTTTTTTTTTTTGTGAGTCAGGGTCTTGCTCTGTCCTACAGGCTGACCTTGAACTCACTGTGTAACTCAGGCTGATGTCAAACTCACTAATATCCTCCTCCCTCAGCCTCCTGAGTGCTGGGATTACGGGCATGTGCCACCATGCTTGGCTGATCTTACCTAAAAGGGGAATAGCTAGGTCAAATGGAATTTCTAGTTTTAATTCTATTGGAGAATCTCTATACTGATTTCCATAATGATTATACTAGTTTATATTCTGCCAACAATGTAGAAAGGTTCCTTTTACCTTGTAGCCTTGCAAGCATTAGTTATTTGATTTCTTGATTATAGACATTTTTTCTGGAATAAGATGGAATTTAAGTGGTAGTGGACCTAGGTTCACAAACTTAATTTGTTCCACAATTTTGCGGAAGATAGCCATGTTCGTATTTGTGGTGGGGAGATGGCCAAGATCATGTTCATCAGCTGATGTGGAGTTACTAAACATAAGAAAAATTTTGCCTGATGCTTCTGCTTACTGACCTGATTGTTCACAAACAAGCATTGGTGAACCAAGGCATTGCTGTGTTAATTTGCATTTCTCTCATATCCAGCACTGTTGAACATTTTTTCATGTTTTTATTGGCCATTTGTACTTCTTCTGACAAGTATCCACTTCAGTTGTTCAGTTTTTGATTAGGTCTTTTATTTGGGGGGAGAATCTAATTTTTCAAGTTATTTATATATTCTAGATATTGTCTGAAGAATAGCTGACAAAATTTTTCCCCATTTTGAATGTCGTCTCTCTGCTCTGTTGGTTGTTTCCTTTACTGGGCAGAGGCTTTTTAATTTGATATGATCCCATTTGTTGATTCTTGGTACTATTTCTAGTGTCATTGGGATTCTGGTCAGAAAGTCCTTGCCTATACCTGTGACTTCAAGAATTCTACCTATTTTGTCTTCCAGCAGATTAAGCATTTCTGTTTTAATATTCAGCTCTTTGATCCATTTTGATTTTAGCTTAATATGGTAAGATATATGGGTCTAATTCAATCTTCTGCATGTGGAAAGCCAGTTTTTCAAGTACAGTTTATTAAAGAGGATAGCTTTCTTCCTTTTTTCTTCCTTTTGGCTTCTTTGTTGAAGATCAAATAGCTGAATGTGCCTGGGGTTCTTTCTTCATCCTCTGTTCTGTTTCATTGATCCACATGTTTGTTTTTGTGATAGTACCATGCTGTTTTTATCACTATAGCTTTATAATATATCTTCAAATCCAGGATTGTGTTGCCTCCTGCTTTGCTCATTAGTGTATATTTTAACAAGGGTAGGATATGATGGGCATGTTTTATGTATTTGAGCAAAACCTCATTTTATATCAAATTGTCATCTTCTTCCCAAAGGTATAAATTATTGATATCTTTCAAATTTCATATTAATATTAGTTGATATCTTTTTATATTGAAACCATCACTAGAAAAAAACTGAATTGAGTGTGTTCAACATAAAAATTATAGAGGCCTTTATTATGACTTAAATTATTATTTTGGAGCATGTTAAAGAATGCAAAGAATTGTCCTGCAACATAATGTTTACTGTTGTTCAGCTTGTCCAGTAAATTAAGTGTGTATCACTTGATGAACCTGGTTTATGTAGCTGTCCTTCTGCAAATGTTTCTTCACTTACTAGAGGCTACCTAAATCTCAGGCCACACATACATAAATACCTGAGAATTCATGCTGTTGTTGGAAAGCAAGATTCTAATGGTTATTCAGTTATGTTTGGTCCTATCAGTTTACTTTGTGCAGCAAAATATGGTTTGTAAGAGTTCAAACCAATTACTTGTTGTTGGCTTTGGATTGGCTGTATGGTACAGTAGACTCTAGGAACACTTGGGGATGAGTTCAATGCTTCCGGAAGAGTCTTTGTGGAGGAAACTTCTATGAGCTATTACCAGCACTGCTGTCTTGGTGTCACCAGTACAGTGCCGCATTCTCCCAGTCCTAACACCCTTCTCTTCTTAGCATGCTCTCACAGAGGGAGAGTTGCCTTTCTGAGAGAGCAGTTGAGAAAATGAAGCAAAATGGTCAGTTGTAACCCTATACAAGTTATTCCTCACGGTGTTAAAATGCTTTTGCAGGGACCAGGGAGATGTCTGGTTTTATTCCAAGTAAAAACAATTCTGAAAACCACTGAAGTTTGAAACACACCCACTTGCTTACGTTAAGATTCCCACTCATTTAGAGTTCATTCTTTCAGAAGAGAGCATCTGTGCCACTGAGTTGTACCCAGATTAACTGTGCTGTTCTGCTTACTTGTTGGCTGAAGTCCTTTTTGTTACTTCTAGAGTAAGCTTTTAGAAAGCTACAAAGTATAGTGACACACTATCATATTCAATTGGACATGCTTTCTGCAGATTTGTTAAGGATTTACTCTACACTTTGGTAGCATTTAGTTGCCATGGAGATGACCTCAGTGGTAAGAGGAACAGCCTTTAGGTTGGACCTCAGATTTTCCTTTCATTTCCATTTAATTTGATTTGACTGCAAAATGTCACTTCCATTGCATTGATTAAGCTTCAGTGCTGCCACCAGCACTGTTAGAAAGGTGAAAGGGCAAGCCAGCTGCTGTCATTTTGCACCCCTACCCTTTTCTGATATCAATACAGATAGGCTTTTGAGATGAGAAACTCTTTCACTACATTGATGCAGGCACAGTTTTCTCTTGCTCACTTCATGAAATATAATAAAAGTGAAATTATGCTCAGAAAGTTTTATTCAGCATATTCACTGTATGTAAGATCAGTTTTTCTCTTCTTGAGCTCCATGCTCTTTTAAGGTATGATATATAATGCATGAAAACAAAAACTGCTATGTCCTAATGTTTTCCTTAAGCTTCTTTTCTCTTAAAAAACTCAGCAGTTGGCTACTCTCTTGAAGTTCTTGGTCTATAGTTAAATGAATTAGAAATTACAAGGTGAAGTTAATATACAAATATAAAGCATTTATTCTTGCTTATATGGACTGGAAGAACCATCCTTGGGTATCACAGTAGTCAGAGAGTAAAATAAAGCAGTGGTCAAGTTTTTCTTTAGTATGTTGTAGCTCCTATCCAATGCTTTCTTTATTCTCTTCCCTGATTCTTAATGCTTCCAGCATCACAGAGATCATCCAACTTTCCTTTCCTATTAAAAAGAATAGTTTGAAAAATTAACATAACACTAAGATTTGAGAAAATAAATGTGATAAGTTTTTAGGAGGCTAGCACTTAACTAACTGGAGAAGAAGAGAGCATTATTTAACACAAGAAACTGACTGTGTTAGGAGTACACATTGTTAAGTGGGAGTTCTTATAAGTGGGGAGACAGTTTGACTGGAAGCCTTCCAGGCACTCTAGAAGTCATAGCACTTAGACTTCAGCATGGATGTGAGTGCTTGATTCTGGTGTGTTCAGGGGATTACTTTGTTAGGCTTCTTTGAGTATACCATCATTCAGAAAGAGCACACAGTTACTTCATAGAACATATGTGTACAAGAAACCTGTGAATTCATGGTTGGAAAACATACAAGTCACTACACATACTCCATAAGTGGGCATAGTAACTTCAAGTTTCTTAAACAAAGGCAGCTTTATTGGATAGGATTGGGATTGAGGGAGCAGGACAATAATTGTCATATGAGTAGTGGTTTCTCATTTGTGGTTTAGATCTAAAATATTCCCCCCAAGTCTCATGTGTTTAGAAGGTAACTGGATCTTGGGGTGCTGTACTCATCAGTGGATCAGTCCATTGACGATTGTACACCTCACTGTACTATTAGGAGATGGGATCTGGCCTGATGTGGTGGGTTATTGGGGACGTGACCTGAAAGTGTGTAGTATTGTTCCTGGTTCCTCCTCTTCTCTTTCTGCTTCCTGGCTGCCATGATGTGAGCAGCTTTCATCCACCAGGGCCTTCCACCATGCTGTTTCTGAAACCATGAGCCAAAATCACATTCTCCTCTTTAAACTGTGGATGTTGGGTATTTTGCCCCAGGAGCAAGAAAACTGACTAAAACAGTGAGGTTTGTACAGGATCAAATGTATTGTCTTTTGAAAATTGATACCAGCATTCTATATAGGATCCTTTTAGACACTTCATATTATTTATTTTGGAGGTCTATGTGCATTAGGAGAGTACTATACTTCCTAGATAAGTTTTGCTATGTTGGAATATTCTAGAGTTGCAGTTAATAATACAGTGAAAGTCATAGCCTGGCTATGTCATCTCTAAATGATTTGGAGTTGTGTTTTCCAGCCTGTAACGTGTGTGTGTAAATCACATGGATATGTTGTTAAAAGCGCAGGTTTGGATTCACACAGCCTGAGATTCTGTGTTTTTAGCAAGTTTCTAGCAAGTCAGCAAAGGCCAATATTGTGGGTTCCCAGACTACAATTTGTTTTAGTAAGGATTTAGGGCAGGCTCTTGACCTTGGCTGCACACTGGAGTCTCTGAATGCTAGAATTTGGATTTTGAACATCCCTTAGAGTCCAGTGTGTTGAAAGCTTGGTCTTCAGCCTGTGGTGCTGTTGAGAGGTGGTGGAACTTTTAGAGGTGGCGCCTAGAGGAAGGAGGTTGGATCGCTGGGGGTATGACTTTGGAGGCGATGGTGGGACTCTTCCCCTTCTTTTCTTCTTCTTTTTTGCTTCGTGGTCACCGTGAGTTTTGCTCTGCTGTGCATTCCCCATCAGTATGTTATACCTCACTACAGACCCAGAAACCACTGAGTAACCAACTTTGAAATAAAACCCTTGTAACTCTGAGCCAAAATAAACCTTTCCTGTTTTCAAGTTGATTTCACTGAGGCAATTGTTATAGCAACAGAAAGCTGATTGACACAATTGGGAAGATTAAAAACACCTATGTCTGGACCCCAGGTTATTCTAGGAGATTTATGTTTCATTGAGTGCAGTGTGGCTGGGTATCAGGGTTTTGTTTCAAAGCTCTCTGGGTGACCTTGATACTCCCCCCAAGACTGAACATGACAGATTACAGAATGCATCTTTGAAGATGGAGAAAAGATACCCATAGGTGATATTGTTATCAATAATATTTTCAAAACTATACTCAGAGTTTTTATTTTTGCTATCATTCTGGAGTTTTTTAGAGGAGACACTGAATCAAATATGTAAATAAAAACCAATTTATGGTTCCATTCCTTAATTGTATGTATTAGTTCACAAATGAACATTTAATGATATTATCTTCAACTACTCCTGCTTTTAAAAGTAAATTAGAACAAGTTGCCAGATTAACAAATAGGAAAACAAACTCTTAAGTTGCTATCCAGCCCTGCCGAATTAAGATTCTGCATTTTAATAACATATTCAGGTGATTCTTATGCACAATACAAATATTGCAAGGGAAAATTTACACTAAAAAAGCTGTTTATTTAAAATTCAGATTTACTTGGGTGTCCTGTATTCTTTTTTTTTGGTATTAAATCCTTTTATTGGTACATTGTAGATATACAACACAATTACATTTCTCATTGGGAATTGTACCTTTATATAATGCATCTTGGTTCTTATTTTTT
>NW_004624752.1:14500717-14539236 GCF_000247695.1 Heterocephalus glaber
AGTGGGACTCAGTACCTTGGTCTGGTGGTCTGGTGTCCTCTGCGCCTTGGTAATGTGGAATCAGGTGGCTGCCTGTCTGCAGTGGGGTGATTCGGTGTCTTCCGCGTGACTCAGGACCTCGGTAGGGCGTGCACAGACCTGCCTGTCTCCAGCGGGCTGATTCGGCGTGTGTTCAGTGCGACTGGGGACCTCGGCAGGGTGTGGGCAGACCTGCCTGTCTGCAGCGGGTTGATTCGGCGTCTTCTGCGTGACTCAGGACCTCGGTCGGGTGTCCTGTATTCTTCCTCACAATCCTGTTTAGGAAGGAATTGATTTCATTACAGAATAAAAATGGAAAGTAGTATTCTGAATTTGGAGAACACTTTTAATATTTGACCTTTCACTTCACCTCATTTTCCTGTGTCTGTAATACCCACTGTTTTTTTTGTTTTACCCACTGATTTTTAAGCCTCACACAGAATAAAACCAGTTGATAGCCCTCAAGATGTCATGTTATATACTATAGTAGAAATAAATAAGAAATAATTGTTATGTGTATTTGTACAAGAATGGGAGATAGCTCTATCACTTTTTAGCCAATAAACAGTTTACATTCAGGTTTTGAAACATTTTTCTTTCATTTATTTAAAAAGTTACTTTTTTTTGGTACCCGGGATCAAACACGGGACTTTGCAGCTTGTGAGGCAGACGTGGAACCACTGAGCTAAATCCCCAGCCCTAAAAAGTTACATTTTAAAAATACTTTTATTTATGGAATCCAGACGCTGTCCTGTTATAACAAAAGTGTAACAATTAGTGCTCATAAAACTACAAACATCAGAATTTCCCTGAAAAAGAATTATCCAAATGCTTATCTCACTAGGAAAATACTGTCCTGCAAGGCTATAATGTTAATAAGAAATGTTAATCTTTAAAAAATTACTTAGATTAACTAAAATGTCAAAGTGTAGCATGTTGAAAACAACATTTATTGTTGTAAACCCACATTTAATTCTGACTGTTGTTAACTGGTTGTCTGTGAACCACAGATACCCCAAAAAAGCAAGTTTTAAAAATTTAGTCACAGATATTAATTTTCAGGTAAAGGGGAAAAAAATGTACCATTGACATCATTAGAATTTTCTTTTAACTGTCTGCTCTTCAGAGTTTGTTACACCTCTAGTACTCTATTAAGAAGACGACATTCATATGCTTGTTTTGAATACAGTGATTTGCACTTTAAAATGTAGTGTTGGAAACTCTATTTGGAATGTGTTGCTGTATATAAGATTAAGCTTTAATAGTGTTATATTTCAATCTATAAATAACTTTTACTTCCTATCTGACATTAAAAGAATGTACGGCACTTGGCAAAAAGTAAACTGCCAAATGATTTCTTAAGTACCTAGCTAAAGGATGTCATTGTAAATTTTTATACTGGTGAAATCACTGTAAGAATGTGTCTTAGGTTTACTAATCTTTCAAAATAAATGTTTTATTTTAGCACTATGAAATCATAAATGCTTAGCACATTCTGAGAAATGTGGCATTGTTGATTTTTATTTATAGTGAGGCAAGTTAAAAGGTATATTATGTAGTGAAGTTGTATTTAATTAGTGAGAATCAGGAAGGTAAATGTTGATGTAGCTCTCATATGTGCAAACATGATGAACCATATGAGCATGGAGTGTGTGCATTTATCATCCCATTGAGGTAGTAGGGTGAATGGACATATTGAAGACTTGATAGTCAGAGGCACATGACCAAATGAACTGGGATTCCTTCATTTGTTATGTGAGAATAGGAATATTGACTTCATCGAGTTGTTGTGCAGATTAGCCCACACGTAAAGATCCTGGCCTGGTACTAGTAAATATTCAGAAAAATGTTAGTTTTTCTTATGGTTTGGCTTTTGCATGTTCCATAAAAGCCATGTGTTGAAGGCATGGCAACCAGCATGCTGTCAGGAGGTGGATGGAACCTTTAAGAGTTAGGGCCTACTTGGAAGAAATTGGGTCGTTTATGGTGTGGCCTTGAAGGTGATATTGGTAACCCAGACTCTTCTCTCTTTTTGCTTCCCCCAGCATGAAGTGAGCATTTTTGCTCCACCATGTATTCCTTGACATGATGTTCTGTGTCACCACAGCCCCTCCACAAAAAAAACCACACCTAACGGACCATGAATGGAAACCTCTGAAATTATGAGCTGAAATACATCTTTCTTCCTTTTAAATTGTTTGTTAAGTATTTTGTCACAGCAGTAGAAATCCAGCTAACACCATCTCAACCATCCTGATCCCTTTAACCTGTCTAACCCATTCCAGCCACTCTTTCCTCAGTAGTTTACAGAAATATAAAATGACATGTGGGATGCCACAAACAGATGAAGGGTTAACTGGCCAGATTTAAATTCAAATGTGATTATGCTAGGTGACATTTAATTAAAGCACACAATCAGAAAATTTTGAAAATAAGTTAACATTCGCCTCTAAATTCAATGATAGAAGATTTGGTCCTGGGTCTAAGTAGGCATTTGCTTCAGTGAAAATTGTTTAATTGTTGGCTGAGTTTTTAAATCCTACTTCTTACAAAAGAAGTAAAATTGAACTATCATTATTTTGCATTACCCTTCAGCAACTCTCATGGTTTCTTCACTGGCGTTCATCAAAGTAATGAGTTAGAGACTGAGTGTGCTCAGAAGTGGGGTAAATGCTCCAGAACCAGGCAGAAGTGGGAGGTGCAGCTACAGCTGAGGGCTCCCAGAGGAGATTTGGGGCATGTGATCTTTCAGAAAGACAAGGATGGTGGGCTTCTATCCCCTAAACTCTTTGAAGCACAGTCTTAGAGGCTGCCATGCTCCAAGGAGGGGCATACCATGGACAAGACCCATCTGTTGGGGAAGCTGTGGAGGAATCACTAGGAAGTTATCTTCTGGCTTCCAGAATGAGTACCTTGGGGCTGAAGGAGGATCTGGGTGCAGGGCATAGCTTTTACTACATTAGGTAGTTAAGTTAATTATCTAGCATCTCATGGTTACCTGCTTGACTGAATTCCAGTCTTTATTGGATGGTGTCATTTTCAGAGCTACCTTGGGGGCAACCCTGAACTTCAGAATCATGGGTATGCATGAGGGTATGTTGTTTGAGCAAGGACTCCACAAATGCATTTTCTGAAATGAAGTTAGTTAAAAATTCTCTGATATGAAACCTTTGCTGAACTTTGCAGTACATAGCTTTTGTGCTGTTTCCAAGAGATCTCTCTCACATGCATCTCCCCAAAGGCACCATGAAAAACAGCCTTAGCTTTTGGACTTTCATTTGTGGTTATGAGATAAGTACAGTATGAGACATTTAAAAAACAAATGTAAATAGTAATTCAAGCCATCAAGGAAAAT
The DNA here is from genome assembly GCF_000247695.1 of Heterocephalus glaber. The sequence goes on from NW_004624752.1 coordinate 14,504,091, forward strand.
CAGCCTACTTTGGAACTTGAAGAGATTCTGTGCAGGTTTGGTTCCAGTTGTGAATACAAGAATTCTTTGGGTCTCATTGTTCACCCATCTTTTATTGGGTGGTTATCTGTCAGGTTTTAAGATAGTATTTCTCAGGTGCTGTGGGACCTTGTAGTGAAGGTATTTTGTGTTAGTGGAATCAAAGAGGACTAAATAGAATAAATGATCAAAGATAAAGCTATATATCCACTAAAGATGTTCAGTGTATTCAATTGCCAGTGCATTCTTGTGGTGGTCATGTTTGGTAGGATAAATGAAGGGTGTGCATCTTTATTCCCTTAGTTGGCCTGAAAATGGAATGTTACGCAGCATATAATCATCTTTCTTGTTCTTTTAAAGGAGAATGAGAGAAAAAGATTTCTATTTGTGTCAGATTTTGGATGTCTTAATATTGCTTCCTGTCTAATTTTGCAGAAAGTGATAATAGAGTTCTTGTCAAATTATAGGCTGCAGACTTTTAACCTATTTCTTGAAAAAAACATTAGTTATTTTCATAAAAATCATTCAAATAAAATTTATTTGTAACACCATATGTTGAAAGGTGAATTCTAGGCATATAGTTTTGCTTACTGTAAATATTTATAATTTCAAATGACAATATAGTACACTGGAGGAAAAAAATGTAAAAACCCAGAGATATTTTTTGATTAAGTCTTTTGCTACTAAAGATGGTGTTTCAATGTAAACTCTAAGTGGAAAAATTAGAATGAAAGTAATTCTTGTGAAGATTTATGCATCTCTATTACTATGGAATGCAAGATTATTTGTTAAAATACTGTAACCTGCCACATGATTGTGTCATTGAGGTAGAGACCAAAATGCATAGTGTGAAGAGTGAGGGGTAAATGTGAAATAAAGAAACAAGTGGAAAATTCACACTGCGTTCAATTTCATGGAAAGAAGTATAAGCAAGTGTTACTTCTGATCACTGATAAATCAGTTGTTGAGCCTATTTTATTCATCATCTGAAAATTACTTGCTTGCTAAATATGAAAATGATGCTGGATCAAGTTTTAGAATTTTTCAGACCTTTCTTGAAAACTCATGACAATTGCAATTCTCTCCTCATTAGATTTTGCAAATGCCAGTAGACAGAGCACACTTTTTCAATAGCTCAGGTTTATGTTTGGAATACCTAAGCAGGTGCATTTTGGGTGTGAAGGGGTATTTTCAGCCAAATTAATCAGAGGAGAATGACTGAGAAAACAAAGGGCCTAACTGGAGAGAAGTTAACATTGCTTTTAGCAGTATTACCAAACTGGGTCACAGATAATTAGATTAATTTGACTACCCTTTGGTTTCATTTGGAGAAATGTAATGTGGCAACTCTGTTTGCTCTTGGATATCTATAACATACAAGAAAGTGGAAACACTTGGTCTTCAAAAATGGAAGAGCTATTATGTCACGCTGAATCAGAGAGATGTAGATACTGATTTCCTGAAGCCACTTTATTAAAGTGCCTTGGTACTGCAAGCAAGTCACAGAAAATTGGCTCATGTTTTGCCTTCTAAGCTTGCTGCCAGTTGGCTTTCTTTAATTGGCTATCATGTCCATTTACCAGAAAATGGCTATTTCCTAGTTGCTGGCTATAAGAGTGATTTACTTGTATGAATGTCTTTCAGGATCACACCTGAAGAGTTTCAAACCTTCCTTGTTCTTAGAACACTAACTTTGAGTGTCTGAGTATGCGTATTACAGGGAATTATAAAATCTAGAACCTGAGAAGCATTTCTGAGTGAGTCCTGGTCTGTAAGGTATTGCTAAGTATAATTTAAGGAAAGTATAAAAGGAATTAAAAAATAACAACAGTGCTGTGCTTGGTTTTGGTATTTTATCTAATACATGATTAACTTTTACACCCATATCTTAATGCCATTCCAGTAGATTGCTTTCATGTGTAGAGTAGAACCACTTATGCACACACTTTTGCTTAACTTAAATCATTTTTTAAATTCCATCTTTCAAATCATGGTGGCCTTTTTTTAAAGGAAAAAATTCCGGTACTTAACTTTGCTTTTCTGAACTAACAGGCATTTATGGTTATCTAATTACTTTAACCACATATTTCCTGAAATGTGGTTGTTCACCAGTAGTTTTAACCACAAATGCAGTGCTCTAATTTCTACTCTTTTGTAGATTTTTCTGAATTAGGCCCACTTAGAGGAAAGTTAATGTGAAACTAGAATAAATATTTTTAAAATATAAGAAGAGTGGATACTTTAAATACAAAACAAAATAAATTTAACATTCTTTTGAAACAAGTCTAGCAAGGATTTTAAGTTTTTAAGAATTTCTATTTAATTACTTTGCATTAAAGCCAGCTGGTTTGCTAACTTTCCTGACCTTATATTCCCTGAGTGTTCTCGTAAATCAAAGGAAGAATATGCTCAATTCTAACATTTGTCCTAGGGAAAATTTCAAATTTGAAAACAAAAGAAAGAAAGGTGGAATTAAGATTGCTTAGGGAATTTTGAGGTCCTTGGTAAGGTTAATTGGGAGGGCATAAATTCCTTTATCCTCAGATTCTCTTTGCTTTCTTTTCTCTCCCCCTAAGCTTTTCTGCTCTCTAACCCACCAATTTCTCTTGCAGCTTGCACCTTCACACTTCAACACTGAACCTGGAGATATGAAAATATTCTAACAGGCAGGGGGATGGCCTTGATCTCTTAAAATTCTTTTTAGTGCTTTATTTTAAATTCTGGTGATTTCATAGAAATTCAAGAGTGAAATGGCCCCCTTGAGGTCATCGGTCTAGGCTCCCACCCAAAAAAATGCCTTCTACCCTCCAGGAGTTGGTGTCAGTGGCCAATCCTAAGTAGCCTTTTTCTGCTCTGAATTGTTCTAGCACCTTTGACCACTTCAGTGATGAGGTGGGAAAAGGAGGTACACATTAGATTGGAGAACTTTTCAAACTATATATTTTGTCCTTGACTTAGATTCTTAAATACCTAAATCATTGCTTTGGTGAGTCACTCTATCTAAAGAGATTGTGTTAAATATCTATGTATGGTGGTGGTGCTGGTGGATAAGATATGAAGGTGAAGGAAGTCAGAATCCATTGAGATCAAGCAATTCAATGAATATTAATTGAAGACTTCTGTTTAAAGGACTTCTAAACTTCAATCCCTCAGAGGGCACAGCCAATAACACAAATCTACTGTAGCTGCATCTTATAAAAAGTTATAGGGGTAGTACGGGGCCTGATACACTCAAGTCTGGTTCCTATCCTATCAAAACATGGGTTTGGTCATAGTTTTCCAAAGCATTCAGTTTGCAAACCCTTAAGACTCTGTGTGCTAACTGCTGGATTTTGTGGGAGATTCAGAAATAAATATCTAAGATTCCTCATCTCACAAAGGTTCAAAACAGACAAATTACTATTCTAATGTCACCTGTCATTGCAGAGTAACCCTAAAGTCCCAGGAACTATGCCATTCTTATTCAATCCTTATACTAATCCTATGCAGTAGTCCTCTTCAACTCTTAAACCTGGGGAAATGGATGCATGGTTACTTGCTCAAGGTCATTTCTCTAACGAATGTTAGAGCCCAAGTTAAAATTCAAAACTGCCAACATGCTTCCAAAATCTATTCTTTTAGGGCCGGGGATTTAGCTCAGTGGTTCTGCTGCCTGCCTTGCAAGCGCAAGATCCTGAGTTTGATCCCCTGTACCAAAAAACAAAACCAAACCAAAACAAACCAGAAAAACAAAACAAAAAAATCTATTCTTTCAACCACTAGTCAGGTATATTTCAGCTTATCTTCCATGAGTTAATAGTTGCATTTTTTAAAGTGATTGATGATTTTTGTGGTCAAATAGTGCTTGAGTTACAGAAAGTTGTCACAGACATTACTTACTATAAGGCTTTTAAAAGACTTTAATATATTGTGCCTTGTGAATCTCCAAAAATGGGTATGTTCTGCTAATGTAAATTTTATCAAGTGCTACTGATCTAAGGAACAAACTTGAGAAACTCTCATTTATAATACCAGCTTCTCCATGAGATCTGTTATGATGAAGCCAAGTGTTGTGGGTGCACACAAGGTACCTAATGATTTTGCAATCAGAAAACATGCCAAAGTAAAGGTAGCATTTGGGGTGGGTTGTAAAATGTGGGTTGGTATTTTCAGAGTTGATAATAGTGACATGGATGACTTTGGGGGCTGGAGGACACTTGAGAAGAAATGATTTGAGTCAGAACAGCTCAGCATACATGCACAAATAATGTGCAAGAATCAGTTTGGTGACTGTAGAAAAAGATTGAGAGATAAGTGTCACTTGCTGCATATTCTGTACAGTATTAACTTACTGTTATATCTTAGAAGATTAGTTATATTTCCTTAAAATTTTGAGATGATCATTGTAAGACGATTTAGATGTCAGATGACAGAGTATCTTGACTCTTACTATTACAGTTGTAAAGTTATTGAACAAATATTTACTGACCTCCTGTTATATTCCAAACCTTGTACTGGGTACTGAGCATTCAGCTATAAATAAGCTGTGCAAGGTTCCTCCTCTTTGAAACTCATTGACAAAATCAATAAAAATATACATAGGCCCACAAAATGTCAGCTAGCGATGAATACTATGCAGAGAGTTAAAGTAGAGAGATATGAAGATCACCTTAATGACCTTTTTAGAATTACAGGAAGCCACCAGGCATTTGAAGTTCATAGTGAAAACATATTTGGCTGGAAGAATAGCTGGTGCAACATCCTTAAGGGAAGAGCAAACTCAAGCTCAGGGAGAGATACAGAGTAAAGGCTCATGTGCTGGGTGCACTAGCAAGGAGGAAACTGGTAAAAAGGATTGACAGAGAGGTTGACAAGAACCAGAAAATAGAGTCAAGATCTGGAATTCTTTTTCTACATGTGATGGGTAACTCTTGGAGGTTTGTAAAAAAAGAAATTCTTGACTCTGGGTGTGTGGGTGTGTGTGTGTGTGTGTGTGTGTGCGTGTGTGTGTGCGCGTGTGTGTGTGCGTGCGCGTGCATGTGCATGTACATCTGTCTTCCTGCCTGCCTGCCTCCTGTACTCTTCCCCCCAAATGCTACAACCTGAGACTGTGAAGAAGTCCAATACTACTTCTTATAATAACCCCTCACATTTTGAGATAGATGTTGTGTCTTTCATGTTTTCTAGGTTAAGCATACCTGGAATTTTGATTTGCTTCTCCTGTGATGAAGTTAAGCCCCCTCTCCATTCTCGTTACTCTTCTTTCCAGAGCAGTTTGTCTGTATGCCCTCCATGCATGTGGCCTGGACTTCCCCACAGTCCTGTGCAGATGTTTCGGTGGAGACCAAGTACAGATTTCTTTGGCTTCTATTTTTCAGATATCTTATTTCTTTTGATAGGAACCAATCCAAGAAGGAATGTAAGTAAGATAAACTTCTAACTTTGTAATTGTTTTAGATTTACAGAAAAGTTGCAGAGATGGCACAGGAAATTTCAGTAAACCTCACATCCAGTTTTCCCTGTTGTTAACATTTTATGTTACTAGGGCATATTTGGCATAACTAAGAAACCAGTATTTGTACATAACTTTTTTGTTTTGTTTTGTTTTTTTGAGACAGGGTCTCACTATGTAGTTCGGGCTGACCTTGAACTCACTATGTAGCCCAGGTTGGCCTCCCTTTTGCAGTGATCCTCCTGCCTCAGCCTCCCAAGTGCTGGAATTAGAGGCATGTGCCACCATGCCCGGCTGCACATTACTGTCAACTAACTGTGTCTTTTCCTAATATACTTTTTCTCTTCCCAGATCCCATATAGGATACCATGTCACATTTAATTGTTATATCTTATTTGTCTCATCTGGATTCTGGCAGTTTCTCAAATTTTCCTTGTTTTTCAGACTTTGATAGTCAGATACTTCTTAAAATGTTCTTCACTTTGTGATTGTCTTAATGTTGATCTCATACGGTTGTGTTAGGGTCATGGGTTGGAAGAGGAAGATCTTGAAGGTGAAATTTTCCTCATATACCAGGGGTGGATGGTGTCAGCTTAGCAATGATGACACGAACCTTCATTGCACAGCCAAGGTTTTTCCAGGTAGACTTGCTCTGTTCTCTTTCCTCCCCCAAGTCCTTGGGAGAGCTGCTACTCTCAGGAGGTGGGAGGTTAAACTCCACCTCCTTGAGGGGGGGATATTTATGCAATTGATATAGAATTCTATGGAGGAGTTTTTCCCTTTTACCCATATTTTAATCTATTAAATTACTAATTTATATTGCACTAGACTCATGAGTATTTATTTTATACTTTGTATTGTAATCTAATTGTATGTTATTTACTTTATTGCTCACATTTTTCTAGCTTTAGCCAATAGGAACTCTTTCAGCTTGGCTTCTTTTTCTTTTTTTTGGTACCGGGGATCAAACTCAGGTCCTTGCACTTGTGCAGCAGGCGGCGAAACCACTGAGCTAAATCCCCGGCCCTTCAGCTTGGCTTCTGTGTCCCTTTGATATACTCTTGTTATTTACTTTCTCCTGTGGTTTTAAATCTTTGATGATACAAACTCTTGAATCTCTTATGTTATACTGTGCTATTGTTTTTTTGCCGGGTGTGGTGGCTTGTGGGTTTAAAAACCAGCCCTACATTTATCTCTGTAAAATTTCTCCCCTTAGAGTCTCCCTTACCATGGTCTTTTACGTAGACTACAGTGATAGCCTCTTACCTGATTTTGGAAGTTCTGCTCCAATCATCTGCATGACAGTCAGTTTTCTGCCTAGCAATCAGAATGATCTTTACATACGAATCAGTTAAGTCATGCTTCCCCACATAAGTGCATGTAACTCTGAATTGTCTGACTCCTGCTTATCTCTGTGGTATCATCTCCTCAGCTTTACACCCTCCCCCGACTCAGTGTATAGTAACAATGTGCCTATTATTTCTGTTCCGTGGAAACACCAAGCTTGTCTACATGGGGTCTTTCTAGCAGTGGACTTATCTGGTGAATATTCTTCCTTCCTACCTTCATACAGCTGACTTTTCTTTGCTGTTCAGATGTCAACTCAAAGGCCACCTTGTGTGAGAGGCCTTTACATATCACCAGTTTTCTTTATAGCACTCATCGTAATAGAATCTCTTCTTAATAATTTATTATATTACATGTCTGTTTCTCCCACCATTAACATGTAAGCAGGGTCTTGTTTCTCTTGTTTATAACTGTATCTCTGTTTGTATAGCAGTTGCTAGTATGTAGGAGATGCTAAGTAAATATCTGTTAAATGCTGGTTGATAACATGATCCGCCTGTCATAGTGAATTTCCTCCTTAAAAAATAAGACCAACCTAATTCCCATTAATACTTGCGTCTGATCTGTAAATAAGTCTACTGCCCACACCCTCCCTTGTGTCCCAGGCCATGACAGAACACTAGTTCCTACTCTGGAATCTCAAGCTGAGAGAGTTAGAGGGGGTACTTAAGCCACCAAAACTTTCCCTTTAGACTAATGTCAATAAAGGCAGTGGTTCTGTCTGCCTGTGCTTATTCAACATTTTATACTTCCATTTTTGTATTTATATCATCCCATAGCTCTTTTTTGATTACACAAAAATTAGTATGTTATCAATATCTTAGAAGCTCAGGGCCCCATACTTTAGAGGGGGATTGAAACCCAGATGTAGTATATTTGATATGTTCTTTATTTTTTTTGGTACCACGGATTGAACTTGGGTCCTTGTGCTTGCACAGCAGGTGGCAAAACCACTGAGCTAAATCCCCAATTTGATATTTTCTTTGTTACCAGTTTAGTCTGTTCTGTCCCTTATGATATCTACTTCCTGGTCTTTTTGTTCAAAAGTCATCTCTTAAATAATCTACCTTAGAGGGTATTTTTTCATCTATATGAAATTCAATAATCTTGCTATGGAATTTACATTTTCCTCCTTTACCACAGTTTTTTACACTCCTTGGTCTCACACACAACTACATAAATAAAAAAAATAGTGAGCTTTTCAAGCAAGTATAATATTTTAACATACCAAGTAGTATTCAAATAATTAGCTATATCTGATTTTATACAAATTTGACCACCATACAGCTTATGTGAACGACACAGCACTTCGCAGTCACTATAAAACCACTAATTGACAATTCCTCAATTGATGATTGCTTAACATTCAAACTAACTTATACAGCAAGGGCTTCAAGTTATAATATGAATTGCTTTAGAAACTATTAGCCCATGAAGGTATCCAGTAGAATCAGTTATTCTCATTCGATCTTAATTCTTTCAGAAGGTACATGTTTCATTTAGTGTTTATTTGTGCTGTGGTGTGGTCATTGGTCAACTTTCTTTGTGATGCTGAGTTTGATATTTACATCTATGAGTTTTGCTGTGGTGTGTTCGGGACCAGTACCTATGTGAGGCTTGGGATGCAGAATACGTAGATGGAAAGTTTAGACTGAAATGCAGTTGCAGAAGAGGCTTTAGCCAGTTCTTTGGGGAGCTCTGGCAATGGGATGGCCCTGCATGGTGTCCTGAACTGAGGCAGTGAGTTGTACCTCTTCCTTTAGCAGTCATTACACATTGCTGCCCCCTGAATAGTTTTGGATAAGACACTTTCCTTCAGCCCCAGCAGTATTCAGAGGGGCTCAGCTATGAGCTATTGTCAGTCAGTGCAGTGCTCCCGACAGCTGGGGCAGTGAGTCCTTCCTTACTGAAGGGGAGATTTTTCAGCTGTGTGGACAGCGTCTCCTACAAATGAATGCAAATGGATTTCAGGTCCTATTCCTAACTTCCTATTAATGATGAATGGATTTACATTCATCCTCAAATCACTGCATCCACTTTATCGCACAGGGTCCTGCATCTACTTTCATCTCTGGGGTAGGAATAATACATGCACATATGCAATACACATATCCAGTAACCTGGCACATAGTTGAATGCTAAACAGTTGTTAGATTTTTTTTTTTAATCAAGACATCTAAATGCACCTTTAACTTAGCTAAGGTCCTAACAATTAGATTTCACAGATCCCCATCCCTCCTTTAAAATAGAATAATTCCCTTGTCTTTCATCCTTTGGGCATTTCATGAAAGAAAAAACAGTGAAACATAAAATGTGTTTAGGGAACTTCAAATAACCCAGAAATCCTTGGGCCAGAATTTGCTCTTTTCCTCCCCACTCAGTGCATCCACATTCTTGGTTAACGCTAGTTTAAAGACTAGGGATTTCTTAGGGCTGGAGGTGTAGTTAAGTGGTAGAATTTGTGCTTCACATGCACAAGGCCCTGTGTTCATTCTCTAGCACCAAAATAAATAAATAAATCCTACAGGTTTCTGGAAGCATGTAGAGGGGTAATAATCTGAGGATTTACCAACCAAGTCATTTATTCACATGTGACAAGAAAAGACATTTTTGCAGCCTCTATGTGAAGTGTACTACAAGATGAGTATTGGAAAAGCTGCTTTCAAAATAGTTTTTCCTGCACAGGAAACTCAACCTGTTTCATTGATAAATGCATGATAGCATCTGACTTGAGTCAATATTGCTTATTGCGCAGCATGGCGGGCCAGAAGATACTATCCTTTCTGCAGCTAACCAGTCTTAGTGCTTCCTTATCAAACATCTTTCAAACTGACAACTCATTCTCCTTCCAGCATCTTGCATATGGTAAACAAAACAGACACTTGACGGACATCAACAGTGCCTGCCTCCCCTTTTCTTGTAGGAACCTAGTTTATGTAAAGAAGTAAATTGTCTAAGATATGACAGAATCAAATTGCTTTTGGTATGTAAACAGTTTACATTAGTTGGCTGGTTCCAGGGATTCAGTGAGTGGTTTTCAACCAGGGATATTGGGAATCCCTGAATCTGAGGTATCTCTGGGTGTTCATTGAAGGAAGGTGAAGTCATGGTAACCGTGTTAGTATTTTCATGTCTGTCTTTACATTCTGGGCCCAGCCTATTATTGTACATGGGTTTTGAGCCCTAAAGATGTTTTTAAACACGTTTCATAACTTAATTTAAAAAATCTTGTACCTCAGAAGTACTTTTGGAAGGAAAGGGTTAGCATAGGTCAGACCATGTATAAAGTCCTATAGCTTCTTACCTCCTTCAGATTAAAATGAAAATACTTGATGCCCAATCTGTTCAGATCATTATCTTCAACTCATTATCAACTACCCCATTTTTTGCATGCTACCCACCAGCCACACCAGCTTCCTCGGTGTTAGTCTAACGTGCAGGGACAGCTCCCACCTCCAGACCTTGATGAACTTGCTTCTTCATCACACCCTTCTCCTGTGTCACATGTGTAAGTCTTATCAAATGTAACCTCATTAATGTTTTCTCTAAGAACTTTTAAACTTTGAACAGCAGTCCTCTCTCCCAGTCTTGTAACAATCAATCTTTTTTCCTTTCTTTTTCTCCAGTGTTTGGACCACCTTCTAATATACCATTTAATTATTTATTATGTTTATTTTCTTCTTAGCTCACTTGCATATAATGTATATGGGTACAGGAGTTTTCCATGTTTTGTCCCCTCATAAATCCCTAGCACAGAAATAGTATTAAAAGTAAATAAATATTTATTGAATGAATGTGTGCAAATAAGATAAAAGGGTGTAATCTACTTGGAAACTGACCTAATGAGACATCAGATGTGGATGGTACATTATGATTAATTTTGTGTTGTATTCTTGTAGTTAAAATAAATACTGTCTCTTTTAGAAATCTCATCAGCTCAGATTGTTTTTCATAGGTAGCATTTAAAAATGTACCTATAAGGTATTTACCCTTTCTCCTTTAGTGGCTTTTCTTTTACTTGCTTTGCCTGTTGAGACACATAGTCCAATTTTTCACACCTTGTTTAGACTTACGGGTCTATTTTAACTCCACTGTTTTAAGTTTCCTACCTTCTTAAATCCACAAAGCACTTCAAGAAAGGATTTCCATGTATTATATTTTGTTCAGAAAGCCTTATCTCAGGCAGACATATTTGCCCATTTCTTTTTTATTTTAAAAAAGTTTTATAATCATTACACATGCAGAGTGCTGTTCGAACAGACTGGGTTAGTATCTCTTCATGAAACCGCACAATAAAACAGCTTCCAAAAAAAAAAAAGTTAACAATGCATAAAATGCTGATACAGTGCTTTAGAACACTTAATTATTTCTTTCTTCCCCCTATTGTTTATCATTGTTTTGTCAACTTTCCATATCTCTACCCATAATGCTTTGAGTTTGGTTTTCTTTGAACATTCCTTTCCTCTGAACTTACCATGAACTTGTGCCTGTAGCATACCGCCATGGAATGCCACAGCCACTTTATAAAGGGGAAACAAAAGTAACACTTTGGTTGCGAAAGGTGCTAAAAACAAGCTCAGATAATATAAAGTAGGAAAATCACTTGGCCAGTTGCTGTTTCAGGCTGCAGTATGATGCTTGCTTTAGAGAAGGTCAGTGTAATTTGTACGTACTTAAGGAGAATCAAGAGTTAAGTTTGTGTAAGGAGGAGGTAGAAAAAAAGAATTATGTTTCATAAGATTAGATGGACTGTAGGAGGAGAAGGATTGCATAAATACCAAATATGACACAAGAGAAGATGAGGCCTATTATCACATATGCAGTGGAGGATGATGTTGAAGATTGTTTTATGCAGGAGGACAGGAGGAGGGAAGCTTTGGTTTTTTGTTTTTTTTTTTGCATGTCTGATTATTTCTTTGTATGTAGTATTCTACTGGGAAATTATTGTTTCTTCTGAGAAGAGTGTCATGAAAGGGAATCTGTATTGGGAAGCAAATCTTGGTTTCTCATTTCAGTCCTTCTAGTGAATCAAAATGAATGAGAATGTCATATAACCAGAATTGTTCAACTGTTGCACCCTCAGGTGGTTATTTGGTAAAAGAAGAATGTCTTCAGGCATCCCTGATTGTGGAATGTGGTCCAAGTCATGGCAATAGCATGCTTTTATAAAATGGAGATATTCAATAATTTTTTCCTCTACGGTAGCCCCCTCTTATCTTTGGGGAATATGTTGCAAGATGTGCAATGGATACATGAAACTGCAAATAATACCAAACTCTATATGTGAAGATTTTTCCTGTATTGTACATACATACCTGTGATGAAGTTTAATTTATAAACCAGATGCAGTAAGAGATTAACAAGAATTGTTCGAGTTTCTCTTTGTGTATCCAAATTGTAGCATAACTTCTCTTATACTTTGTGGCATTATCAAGTAAGATAAGGGATCCTTGGACACAAGCACTGCAGTACCATGGAAATTGCCCTAGATAGCTATTCAATGACTAATGGGTGGGTAGGGTATACAGTGTGGATACAGCAGACACAGATGAGTCACATCCCATATAGGAGAAGTGAGTCAGTGCAAGATTTTGTCATAGTACTCAGAGCAGCAAGGGATTTAACACTTAAGAATTATTTCTTTCAGACAACAGTTGACTGAGAATAACTGAAACTGTTGGAAGGAAAACTATGGATAAGAGGGACCAGGGTGTCACATGGTAATAAATGTGACTCACCATGTTGTGTCAGAGTTACAGCAAGGTACCACAGGACCAGGAATAATGTGTGTCACACCATGTATTGAGGATCTGCTAGGAGACTGCACAATTTTGGTTATTTGTTGTGGTGTCCTTTGCCTCCCACTCACCTTGAGAGGGAATGTGAGGGGAGGAGGAGGAAAGACTATAGTGAGACTGATGAAGAGTGTGCTAATGAAAATTCCTTCAGTGAGAATTAAAGAGTATGGGGGTATTTCTTTTGTTCTTCTCCACCAAAAACAAGCAACAAACAAAAAATACAAGTACTGGAATGTCAGGGAACTATTGAGGGAGGTTGGTATGCAAGCATATGGAGATTGCAGGATCTGGCACCTGATTTAAGCACGGCAAGGGGCTATTGGAGAGCAGATAGGGAAAGTATGGGAATAAAATAAATTTTCACCACTAGGGAAATGCAGGGATCTCTTATAGGTCACATGTGGGTTTTAGAAAAGAGATTTATGACCACTTCTGCCACTACCTCCCTCTTTGGCCCCTGTTCTACACACTGAAGATTTTCTTGCTGGGAGGAATATAGCCTCAGCAGAAACAGGCTGGATTTGGTTATCTAAAGTAGAAGTTGAGGGGATTATTCAGCATCGATAGCATTGCCAGTCCCCAAGCACTACAGTCTGCAGACCTCAACAAGGTGCCCCTCTGTGGAAAGCCTAAAAGCACACACCACAGGAAAGCCGGGGGTGGGGGGGGTTGGGATGTTGGTCAGTACAGGTCAGTACAGATATAACTGCCCCAGCCAGGAAAGACTTTGTCTTACTTCTTTCTCTTATCTTCAGTTTTCACTATTTGGGCATTAAAATGTGACTCAGATTTTTACTAACTAAAATTCCAAATTGCTCTAAATTAAGATAGTTATATATTTAGTAAAGCTTTATTGAATAGGTAATATTGCAAAGTACCATGAACATATATATTTTCTAACCTTAAGAAATATGTCCACCAGTTTAGCTTTCCCTTATTTTTGTTTTTAACATAGTTTTAGTTTTCTTCTTCTTCAAAAAAAATTGATATTGCTGTAGACAGATTATTTCCAGGCCTGTAAACATAGTTTATGATGTATACATTTGAATGTATGGGGTGAAAAAGAGATTGACCTGGGACGACTGGGGCAGGAATACACATGCTTAGAATACTCTTTAGTTAGACAACTAGGGTAGCAATCTCAGTATATTATATTCATTGTGATCTCATATAATTGCTGAGTTGCTTAATTTTATCTCTTGATTTTGTAGCATCAAAGAAGTTCTTTTACTCATCTACTTCTTAGGAAACACCTACTGAACAGGTACTACATACAAGATACTGTGCTAGACATACATCTTTCCTGCCCTCAAGAAATATATAGTCTAGTTGAGAAAAGAGATTTCATTAGTGCAGATTATGGCAATATTTAGAAGCATTGTGGTGTGTGAAATGTTAATTTTAATAGTGAGAAATCTTTTATTGCAAATGACTTAGAGACCCAATCTGAAATAACTTAGAGGAGAGGGGATTTGCTGACCATGTAACTAGAAAGTTTAGGAGTGACACTGCAGGGAAATGTAATGTCATCAGAATGGGGTGTTTCTCTCTTCCCACCACTCACTGTGCTCCTCTCTATGCTATCTTCACATACAGACAGCTCTCTTCTGGAAGCACTCTAGGATGTGCCGTTCTAGCTAATGTCTCCAGAGAAAAGAGTGCATTCTTTTTCGGGGGACAGGCCCAGGAAATTTCTTGGCCCACTGGAGACTCTGTGCCCTTCCTGAGTCACTCACTGTGGCAAAGGAGTTGTGGTGCTTCCATTCACCAGGCCTTGGTTGAACACCTGCCTCTTTGGAGTAGAGGTGATACCTGCAGTAAAAATACCTGCAATGTACTCTCCAAAATAAAAAGGCATTTTTCTCATAAGAGGAGAGTGGGAGATAAAGGATGACAGTGGAAGCTGCAGCTCCAAGAGCTCTTTGAGAGACACAGACGAACACTTTAGGAGTGCAGAGATGTACAGAAGTAGTGGTAGTGATTGCCAAGACTTTCTACTTTCAATAGAGCTTATAGGATGTAGAGGAATCTTCCCTCCCGGGCAAGGAGACCATGCCACAATATTTACAAAGCTCAAAAGAAAGTCACATAATACCCTATGAGCCTCTTTCTCCATATATTGGAATACCTTGATAGTAATACATACTCCATAATCTTTTCCTCTGTGCCCCCTTTGCCTACCGTGATTTCACTCCTGCAGTAGCAAAGATCACTGGTGACTTCCTAATCTGCAAACGTGGTCTCGTTGCTGCACCATTGGACTTGCTATCTCTGGGGATTTGATGCTGTGATTCACACTTAACATCTGCAAACTTCCCCTTCTCTTGACTCCGGTGACACTTTCTCTCCTGGGTATTTTCTGCCTACCTCTGAGCATTCTTTCTGAGTCACTGCCATTAGCCCCTTTATTTCTGACCTCTCTTTAATGTCTCTTTTCCCCACGAGTCAAGCATGGCTCTCTTCCCATTGTAAATGTTCTTATTCTGTCACTCCCATTAATTGTCTTGGCATCTGTGACCACCTCTCTATGTTCGTCTACAGCCATAGCTCTGTCATTGTTCTGAACCCTCCCTGTTGACCTAAACTCCATGATCCATAAAGATTACAAATTGAATGTTTCCCTTACAATATTTTTCTGTTCTATTCTTACCATTCACCCTCAGTTTTAACTTCTAGTTCGTATCTTGCCTGCATTCAATAAAGGCTTAGGAAGATGACAAGGAGGGTTGCTCCCTTTTCAAGGTTATGGCTGCAAAAAAGACTTTAGTTACCAGTGCTATATTTTCCCCCTCAGTTTTCTTGTCATGTTTTACATTTAAAACATCAAAGAATTCAAAATTAATTACCACACTGCTACCTTTAATCGTGTATGTATCCCTAGCACTCTGCAGGGTCCAACTGGAGACAAACATAGCCCATTCTTAATCAAGTGAGTGCTCTTATCAAGTTAACTCCCACGATTTTCATCAAAAGGAGTATCACTTATTGACTGCTTCAAAAAGCATGTTTCAAAGACCAGTTTAACATTACTGTTTCTTCAGTTGCGTTGACAATCATTTTAGTAATTTTCCAATTCATTTTCACAGAAACTTTTGCCAACTGTAGCCAACTTCTCTATCATTTGTTTGCTTAAGCTATGTCCTTAAGCATCATTTTACCCATTAAGAACAATCACATCACAATTTTCAGCCCTCCTTTATTCAGATCATATATTACTGTACATAAGGATATTTAAGGACATTAACATATTTTAGCACTAAGATTCTATCTTCATTTCAATTGGTTTTTGTTTTATCCTTTGAAGCATGCATAATCTTTATTTTACAAAAAATTTAAAACTTTTGTTAATGAAAATACATGATCATTGTAGAAGTTTAGAAAATACTTATAAGCAAAAAAGAAACAAATTCCTTATTGACAAGTAACAACTGTTAAATGCATCTGGAACTTCCTGTCTTTTATTTAGGAATATAAAAATTTTTCCTTTTTTAGAAGAATTAATCATGCAGTGTGTGTGTGTGTGCTTCCCTGTTCCAAAGTATCAGCCTATCCTGGGTTTCATATGTAACTTGTTAGAATTTTCTACTAGTTCAGAAAATTAGTACTAGGAATACTATCCTACCATCAGGAATGCTGAAAAAAATAGAAGAGTTCTAGCTGGTCATGGTTGTCATGCCTTTAATCCCCAGGCTTGAGAGGCCAAGTCAGGAGTATTTTAGTGAGTTCAAGGCCAGCGTGGGCTACAGAGTGAGTTTAAGGTCAGCCTGGAGTACATGATTGAACCCTGTCTCAAAAACAAAAAAACTAGGATTAGTGGTCCCATTTGACCCAGCTATTCCTCTGCTGAATATCTTCCCAAAAGAATTAAAAGAAGCATACTACAGTGATATATGTACACTCATGTTTATAGCGGCACAGCTTGTAATTGCTAAAGTTTGAAAACGGCCCAAGTGCCCATCGACTGAAAACTGGATAAAGAATATGTTTTTTTTTTTATGAAATAGAGTACTACTCAACCATAAAGAATGAGACACTAGAGTCATTTGTAGCTAAATGGATGCACATTGAGGCCATACTCTTAAGTGAAATAAATAGGACACACATGTAAATACCGAATAGTGTATAATATGTAATTGATAATGTGAAATAGGAAGAAAAGGTCTAAAGGGGTAGGGAAAGTGGGAGGGGTAGGGGAAAGGAAAGAAGGGAAAAGAAACAACATGAGAAAAGGAAAAAATGGAAACAAAGTCTTTGTTAATAGGGAAGGGTGGAAGGGTTGAAGGGAGGGCAGGGGAATGGCAGAAAAATAAGAACCAAGATACATCATGTAAAGGTACAAGATCCCAATGATGAATGTAACTGTAGTGTATACCTAAAATGTACCAATAAACTTAATTTTTAAAAACCCCAACCAGAGTTCTCATGGTAATAATAATAGCTAACCTTTGTTGGGATTTTTCATTGGGCCATCTTTGTGCTTAGTGCTTTATAAATATTATATGACTCCACATCGCTCCATGAGATAACAAGAAACAGACCCATCAAGAACCCGAGGCACAGACGTTTACTATTTTGATTGAACTCATAATTTAGTAAGTGACAAAACTTTCAATTTAGGTCTTTGGTTTCCACTCTATTAAAAGCCACAACACAATAGAGGGAGGACATTTAGAATATACCCCTCTAACTCTGCCTCTCTCTGTCTGTCTGTATCTGTCTATCCATCCTTCCATCTATCTGTTGGTGACACACAGAGCTTGCTTCCCTGCTTGCTCAGTGCCCTCAGTCTGCCTATAATTGGGAATCCTGAGGTAGAGTTACATTGTCATGAGGCAGCAAGAAAACCTTCAACCAAGTGGAAAGAAGAGAATAACTTTCCCCTGATGATTCAGAGAGAAATTTGTGAAGTTCATGCTTGTTCTCTTTCATCACTATGCTTACACACTGTCACTAGACCTTTCTGTCCAATTTTCAAGAGATACAATTATCATCAAGAAATGTGCTATCAACTACCAAGTTTCTTTCCTTAATTCTTGCTTCTTTATTCAGGCATTAGCAGCTTGCATGGGATACTTGAATTTTATTAACTTGTTACAAATATAAAATTCTTTTCTTGGGTACCAAGCAATGGATAGAACTTGAATAAGAAATGTGACCAATGAGTATAAAGTTTCTGTTTTCTGAGATGTATAAATTGTGTACATCTACCTATAGTTAAGTACCAATAGGTAATGGTATGGTATTGTGTACCTTAAAATATGCTAAGAGGATAAATTTCATATTAAGTATTCTTAACGGAATCCAAAACCCACAAAAGAATACAAGCAAACTTTTGGAAGTGATGGATATATTGATATTCTTGATTATGAGGATAGCATCAGTGTATGAATATGTCCAAGCTCATCATGATGTCTTTAGGCATGTGCAATTTTTTATGTCTCTTATACCTCAAAAAGGCTAAAAAATAGAATGGTTTGTTTGTTTGTTTTGGTACTGGGGATTGAACTTGGGACCTTGCGCTTGCCAGGCAGGCACCAGAACCACTGAGCTAAATCCCTGGCCCAAAAAATAGAATGGTGAGAGAGTGATGGGTACTTTATTCCATCAGAGGGCTACTCAATATATATATTGAATATAATATATATATACACATATATGTATACATGTATACATACACACATATATATAATGCACTTGCCTCTCTGTTATCATGGTTCTCAATAACTTTACTGGAATAGAAAGCAGTTAAGCCTTATAGTCTGAAGGGTCTGAGTTGGAATCTTACTTTTACTGCTTATTTTGTATGATCTAAAGTTTATTACATAATCTCTTTGGTCTCAGTTTTATCATTTGAGGTATAGAGACAGATGTTCATTGACTGATTTACAGTGGCCAAATGATGAATATATGTTCTTAAAAAACATTATGCCAACCTTCCACTTTTTATTTGTCTTTCTGTAGGGAGGGGACCATGTTTTCATGATCTCTTTTGCAAAAAACAGAGCTACCTTTGGGTTAAACTCCAACATGGAATACAGTAATGGAATTATAAAAATTTCAAGAATAAAGATACCTCAGAAATAATTCAGTTCAACTCTCTAATCTTGAAAATGAACAGTTCTGAGGCTCAGAACTGTGAGATAAGCAAATTAGTGGTAGAATGAAGGCTCAACATCTTGCTCAGTACCTTGGTATATAAATAACTTAATGCTTGGGGCTGACAAAAGAGCTAACATTTACAGCAAGTTATTTCGTGAATGGTCCTTGAAAATAAGTTATATGCCAGATTGACCTCTATAATCCAAATGAAAACTGATTCCTGGAAATGTAGTTGCTCAAATATCAACAATGAAAATTTTGTAATATTAGAAAATGATCTCTTAACTCCTAGGACTAAGATCTTTTGTAAAGAAGCTTAACTATTGTCCTCAACAAAAGAGCAACACTATCCAGGAATAGTGGTGCACATCTGTAATCCCAGCATTCTGGGAGGCTAAGTTTGAACCCAGCCTGGGAAACTTAGGTAGACCCTATCTCAAAATAAAATATTAAAGGGCCGGGGATTTAGCTCAGTGGTTTCTCCGCCTGCTGCGCAAGCGTAAGGACCCGAGTTTGATCCCTGGTACCAAAAAAATAAATAAAATAAAATAAAATAAAGTGTTAAAAAGGGCTGGGGATGTACAGTGTAAAGGCCCTAGGTTCAATCTGTAGTACTCTCCCCAAAGAAAAACAATCTTAAATATGTGTGTGTATGTGTATGTGGCCTTTTAAAAAATCTTGCTTTACCATATAGACCAACCATTTATTTTCATTTTATTTATGCTCTTAAGTTTAATGAATTTTATCTATTAAATATACACTCATTAATATCATACATGTACACTTAGAATCCCCTTAAGTATTATTTTGTGGTGGTTAAATTTTATGCTGCTTTTGAAAAGATACCTTCTTATCTTAGTAGTAATAAAAGTATGGATTTACCACTTCTCATAACTACATTTTGAGTTTTATAGTCCTTTGGAGAGAGTCTCCCTGGAAGCCTTAACCAGTCAGCAAACACCAAAGATTAATAACATGAATGATTTGATGATTTTGGCATCTTCCAAAAATTATGTGTTGGGTTTTCGTTACAGAGCATCATGTATATTCCTCACTTTCCATTCTTTAACTTTGAGCTCATGTTCCAAGGTATTGATGTGTACTTAATTGTACCTCTTTCTAAAAGTGGTTTAATGATAAGGTAGATTTTGGAGTAAAATGTATTGCAAAAGCTATGTTAATAGATTTGGGTTTTGGGAGGTAACATTGTTTTTCTTTAAAAAATTCAAATTTCTATTTGAGAATTTGATAGGTGGTAATTTCAGTTCCAGTTGACTTCCTTGTGGAACAGATAAATATGCTTATAACAGAGCCAGGTGTTGTGCTGCACATCTGTATTTCCCTCACTTGGGAGGCTGAGGGAGGAGGAGATCGAGTTTGGGATGCACAGCATGGGATACCTAGCATGACCCTGTCTCCAAAACTACAAAATCTTAAAAAAAAATCAATGGCACATGGGTGTGAGTTGTCTCCTTTATTGTCTTATCAGATTGTGAACGCAAACATGTAACTTGTTGTATTGGATGCTGTTCATAGATCCTTTATCCCGTTCTTTAGTTTAATCAAATAAAATTAAAAATATACTGACAGGATAACATTTGTGTATTTACCTACCTTAGATATTGAATGGAATATTTTGAACAATCAAAAAACTTTTTATAAAGACTACAGTTTTGAATTAGAGGGCTTTGTACTCATGTAATGTTTTTAAAATTCCCTCCGTCCCTCCCTCATCCTTCTCCCAACTCCCAAAAGAAAATAGCTTGATCAGAAAGCAACACCAAGTGAATAAATCATTCTTCGTAATTTCCTTTGTAGAAGCTTTTACTCTATCCATCCTCCCCACTGTATCGCCATTCAAGAATGTTGAAAGCAATTAATTTTTATCATTAAGTTATGAGCACTTACTAAGTGTCAGGGACTTATTTTTAGTAATAAAAATAAGTAACATTACATAATTGCTCACCATATGGCTTGTAGTGTTCCAATAACTACTTATGGTAGTGAAGTTATTCTTCACAACTACAAGCCTAAGGCACGGAAAGGTTACTTATCTCACCTAAGCTCACACAGCTATTAAGTGGTAGAACTGATATTTAAGTGTTGTTGGTCTGGCTTCTAATCTTCGGCCCCCTTTACTATTATCTATTGCTCTGCACTGTTTCCAAGTTGTAAAATGCAGTTAAAATGATGGCTTTCATGTTTACTTAGAAGCCCCGTAACATGATGAGCAAAACATCTTTTTAGAAGAGTTTTAATGATTTCTTAATTTTTTTCCCCAGTATAGTTAATCCTTGCCATGAAAGGGCTGCTTTCTTTACCTGTTATGTCTATTTGGCACATTGATTTAAAAAATAGACTTGACGTCTGATAAAGACAGATAAGTTTGTATCTTTGAAATTCTGCGTAGAGGAGCTATTAGAGAAATATAAACTTTGCCAAGTTGTTCAGATGAGTCGGAAAGGTCAGTCCTAGAAGTTCTTGTAAAATCAGATTTTTTGCCTCGTCTAGTGATGGGTGACAGTAAAACATTGGATTCATGTTAAGATGCATAATATGGAGAGTTACAAGAAATAATTATTGGTAGTCACAGCCTTTCCCTCCCTCTCACTGACACCAAAAGATTATTTTTAACTTTCTCAAAAAATAAACTTGGCATGCAGTATAGTATTTGGGAGGTATATTGGGGCACATCTCTGCTGTAAATTTTTCATTTTAGATCCAAAATCTCTACAGTCAGCAACAAAAGACCTGAAAAATCAATATTTAGGTTCTGAGACTTCTGAGCAAGGTTGTAAGGGCAGAGCTTTCTGCCTTTTAATTTGCCCCCTGATGTTTTCTAGTTTCCTTGCCCTGGCTTTCCCTGAGATAGGAAAAGGAGGAAAGTTTTATCCACCCCCAGTGGATAATTCCACCATTGTGGATTTCTGCCTGTTAGTCTTTTACTGTTACACACATTCACACCTCATATATTTTGCTCTAAAAGCAGAACATCTGAGATGATTCTGTGGTTGAAAAAGATCTGAAAGAGATGGAAGATGGATTTAATGTTGCCATTTTTAGATATTGCTGTAAATAGAATGGCAGCTGTCCTCAAATGCATAGCAGATATACAGTACATATGCTGAATAGAAACAGATAAAAGATTGGACTCAATTAATGCTCACAAAAAGTCGCATTTTAGCCACAGAGTCAGCCTATGTAATTTTTAACTACACTGCAATTATTCTACGTCCTCGTGGGCTATAATCTCATGTTTTGAAGGTGACCCAAGAAGAGAAAAATTTGCTATTATCTGCAACTAGGTTTATAGCAACCTGTAATATTTTAGGTAAGTATGCCCCTTAAGGAGTTCAAATCTGCGAACATTTCTGGAACACTTTTCTGTGAGGCATCCTTCCTGGTGATGCTGTGGGAAAATAAGAGATGGTTCTTTCAAAAAATGGTTTCTCGGCTGGGGATTTAGCTCAGAGGTTTCGCCGCCTGCTGTGCAAGCACAAGGACCCGAGTTCGATCCCCGGTACCAAACCGCTCCCCCCCCCAAAATGGTTTCTCTCACAGAAAAGACAGAAGCAGAATTCCACCATGCGAGATAAAATGTGATAATTACAATAAATGGGGGCTGGTAGATATCTTTAGTTCAGTAATAGCTGAACATTTATTAAACACCTTTGTTTTAGATACATTGCTATTAAGTACTGTGGATGCCAGTAAGAATTAAACCCATTCCACTAGAAGCTTTCTTCAAAAGAGATGGCTTATAAACTAATAATTGCATTTAATAATTGAGTATGTAGTTCAAAAGTTCAGGAGTAACAGAAGAAGGGAAAATTAACTTTCCCGGATGGTACTAGCTTCATAGAGGAAGTAAGGAGTGACCAGGATTGTTAGGCAAGAATAGGAGTTTACTCTATAAATAATGAAGGGCAAAGACAATGCAGGGAGAAGAAGGCATCCCAGAAAAAGGCCAAAACAAGCTCTGAGATCAAGTGGCATGTTGGGCTGGGGATTTAGCTCAGTGGTTCCACTACCTGCATCACAAGCACAACGTCCTGAGTTCGCCCTCCGGTACAAAAAAAAAAGTGGCATGAGACTTTGTAGAACATTGACCCTAAAGTGCCCAGGATTGCTGTTGTCCTATACTCTCTCTGTCCATTGTGGAAGGTGTCTGGCGCACTCAGCAAAGATGGTGTCAGGAAAGTCTGGACCAAAAGCCCAGTCCATTGTAAAGTTTTGTTTTTATGGTATCAACATAACATGTTTTGTCTTTAAGACAGACCTGGCTTTAAATCCTGACTGTGGAACTTGTTTTCTTGCAATCTTGAGCAATTTTCTGAATTTCTCAGACCGCGCCTCAACTGTCTTCAGCAGTTAATGTGGGTTCTGATATTTAATGTAACCGGTATACTGATACAGATTGTTAAGATGATGGTTTCCATTATTGCTCTCTTGATGTTTCTGGCTGGCCTTTTTAAGTGGGCTTCTTCACTGAAGTATAAAACATCACTGCACTCCCTCTGCATACTACAACTGCCATTCATTTCATGAAGTCTGGATTTTAAGGGATGAGGGAGAGGAATTTGAAAGATTTTGATGGGAGTTTGAAGACCTGAATTCTAGTTCTACCAAAGCCACAAACTGAGACCCATTTCCTTGACTAAAAATGTACACTGTGCATCTGTTCTTATCGAAAAAGAAAGATTTGTGCTAAATGTCTTTCTGACTCATGTCATTGTCAGTATGCATCATTTCTGAGGAGCTGCCCAGTAACTTGAAAGAGATAAAGAGCTTAATTCCAGTAAAAGACTGACTAAATCAGAAATTTTCTTTTACATTTTCTGTTTTGGGGAAAAATTGTCTATAGCAACTAAGCTCATTTTTAAAGAATAGTGATTTCCCCTTTTTTGTAAAAGGTGACAAAGCTCAGAGTAAGTGCCCCTGAGGTTCGTTAAACATGCAGAAAGGTACTGAGTGGCTGGCCTTGTGACAGAGATGGGGGAAAGATCAAGGGAAAAGTATGGTGTGGTCTGCCAGTCTGGCTGCACAGTGTGATTTTGTGCTTTAGTGGCTCTTAGAAGCGGAATGCCTGATGAGATTCTGTGGGTCACAGCATTTGGAAAATGCCAATGAATCATGTTGGTGATCAATGAAGCTTATATCCTGAGAAAACTTAGTTGCTGTTGGGTAAGGAACATACGGCTTCTTTCTACAAATTAATTGTATGTCCATGAGTAGTGAGGGCTCATTCACAGAGTATAGAGAGATCCCCCTAACCCAAAATGTAGACAGTAGGGTCACAGTCAAGGAGTGCTACCTCCAGATTCCAGACTACAGCGCTTTGATGTTACTTTCCTGTGTGACAAAATCTAACTGCTGTTTTCACTGTACATTAATTGTGGTGTCATTTTGAAATGATAATGTATACAGCTTTATGGTCTCTTAAAGTTGACAATTCTCTCTCCCCTCTATTTCCTTCCTTTGTTTCCGGTGTTAATCTAGTAACCAGCCCCTTATCATATTGATTATCTTGTAACCGAAACTGTAAAAGCCCATGGCAGGTAAACCTATGATAGGCAGATGGTCTCCACAGTATGTCAGCTATCTCAGAAGCTTTTTTTTTTTAAGTACTACAATGTGGTGGTGGGAAGGGGAACAACAAAAACAACAACCATAAAGAAAAAAAGCCAGATCATACCATTTGAAATTTAACAGAATGTATTTGCTAACACTTTTGAAGTTGCCTTAAGACCAAAATTCATTATGGAAGTGTCTTTTGTGGAGCATGAAGTTAAAGAGAAGGAGGGGAAACTAACTATAGTACTGGGAAGAGTCACTGTTACAGATTTGCTGAAGCTGTATTTGTGAGTTTGGTCTTTTGGTGGGCTTATTCTGGGGGATAATGAAGAGAGGCAGAAATGCCCCCAAGCCATTGGTTGCTTTTGCTTGTTCTCATTCTTGCCTGAAGGGAAAAAGCACTTGTTTAAACACCAGTATATTCCATAAAAACTAACAATTTGGGGAAAGTTTTTCAAAAAGAAAATTACATTAAAGATGAATGAGGGTATATTGAAAGAATTATGTTTTAAGGTGTATAACATTAAAAGATATTGAACAGAATATAGACTGTTTTGTGGAAATAGCAGTAATGAGATTCCTGTCACCTAATCTTACAATAATTGGGTTATTACTATGCAAATGAAGGTATTACTTTTTAAAAAGTAAGGAAGCAAGACCGATCCTTGAGGCAGTGCTTTATTTTTAAAGCTGTGCTACCAATTCTCCTTAGACTGAAGATCCTTTTATAAACAATTTGGAGATGCTCATTTTGTTATTTGCTCCTGAAATTTCACTATAGTATTTTTCAGCTGCCACAGGTAGCAGATTGGTGGCTGGTGATTTTATATATTTTTTTAGCTCTATGTAGAACCCAAAAGAATAATTAAATGGTACAATTATTGCCCACTGTCATTTTTTAAATGAAATGGAGGGAATTTTTCTGCCAAAGAGGCATTCTGGAGTCCTTATCTCCATTTCCCATGCAGCTCTGTCATTGCCATGTAGTGTCAGGTGATGTTTGTATGTCTCAAAAGCCAACAGGTCATTTTGGGTTTGCAGACCTCCTAGGACACGTTTGCAACTGAGAAAGTGATTTCATTAGTCCTCAGTCATACTCAAATCAATAGTCTGTACGTTGCTGTCACCACCATGTCCATTTAAGCTCCTGTGGCACTCATCAAATGAACAGAAATATGTGGGACAATTGCCATTTTAGTTCACGACCCAGGTAAATACCTGTGTGTTCAGCAGGGAATGGTATTTCAAATTGTTGACTGCTGAGGCTTTGGGTAAAAGGTGATTATATTTTCTGGGGCTGTTGCATGATTTCTACACACTGCTAGCTATATGAAATACTGTCTTTATAAGGAAGGATATGGAATTTCACTTTAGAAGTTCTGTAATATTCCTACATAGAGGAAGCATTAAAAACAGCTGTAGATTGAGCCTTATTGAAATCTCACAATGAAGTTTTTAATAGTTTTAATATTCTTTGGAAGTGTATACTGAATTAATCAGAGCCAAGTAGATTTGGGGAAATCACAAAAGACAAATTTCATTTACCGAGTACTTTTGGTTCCGAGGATTAGAAGGTCAAGAAAATATAAGCCTTAGCAGTTTATTTCAGAATCAGTTTTGACTCGAGAGACTTTTATAAATGTCATGGCCAACTGCTTTCTACCTTACATCTCCCTGTCATTCTTGAGTTAGAATGAGGCTCAAAGTGGCCACTGCATATTGCATTTCTGCTATTCTGTTTAGTAAAGAAATCTTAGAATAAACTTTTATTCATATAGAACAGATACGTGGGTTTTTTGTTCTTAGGAGGCATAATTTATCAAATATAGATAACATTTCCAACAAATTACAATTTTGAAGCTATTCTAATTCTGTGCATTACAGTCATCCAACTAATTTGGTTCACTTCGAGAGTGGGTAACTCATATTAGACATGCAGAATTCCAGCACATCATTTAGGTTAGAATACATTTTTGTGCTCTTATAAGCAACCCTAACATGTTACTCTCAAAGTTTGTTATGGGTTCAGATGCTTCTGTAGGTCAGCTCTCCACCATGCTGACTCAGTTTTCCAGACTTCTTGATGTAATGGTACCTCTATGCGATACTTGTTTCCGTGATTTCCCAGGCTGGAAAAGAAAGGGCTTCAGAGTGTAGCACTGGTACTTAATTGCTTTATTCCCTAAGTGGCAAACATTCCTCCTTGCATTTCATCTCTGAAACTACTCATAATTATCCCTTCTAATTTCAGTGGGTTGGGACATGTAGAGGAGAACTAGATATTGATCAATATTATGAATGTTGATCATACTCAGTATTGATTTATTCCACTTACTGAAAATGCTTTTGAAATATGAGACATCACTCATGATGTGTGGGTGAAACTGCAGCAAAGAGTGTAATGAATGGCTTTCATTAGGAACACTAAGCATCCTCCCTCTGGTCATCCACGTACCCATTCATTTAGACTTCCATAGACCTTGCTCTTCTTGGGTTTTGTGGAACAGGTTTTACCTTGACTGAGGTCACTGTGCAGTCAACCTTTACAGATGGGATTAGAGTGAGCTTTTAAATTGCAGCTGTGACCATCCTGCAATAATGACAAACATTGCAGAAGAGTGCCCTGTGTCCAGCGTTGATGAGGATTCATGACATTAAATACAGCTCACAATTTCTCTGGTTGGAAAACTGTTGATTTGCAGAAGTAGAAAACATTAGAATTAGTCCATCTTCTTCTCATTCTGACAGGATCTATAAAAAAACAGAGAGCACTCTTAATATAATGAATGTCTTATTATCTTTTTGAACAAAACAGAATATTTGAAACTAATAGATGTTCAGCAACAATAACACAAGTTTGTGTTTTATTTACTTGTGTTGAGTAGCAAACAAGAAGAAAACAGGAATGTGTTTTGGAGCAGAGAAATATTTTACCACTAACTGCAACAGCGTCCTAACTACATCCTAAAGTGAGAGGTAGTAAAAACTACCAATGTGGAGAGCAGGAAGCCAAGGAAGGATGTCATTAATATTCCACTTAAACTGTATGAGAGCCTCATCAGAGCTACATATGGAAGCATAATGGCAAAGGATATCACTTGTTTGGCTTCTGTGACAATCAGGAAAGTATTCTAATTGCTTTAGTATATGTGCTGCCAAAATGAGCACAAGTATTCTAATTGCTAATA
Source organism: Heterocephalus glaber (assembly GCF_000247695.1). Next base: position 14,531,546 of record NW_004624752.1, read on the forward strand.
ACAAATAGATTAGTGACATACTGACACATAACATACCATTCTGTTTTTTTCTTGTAACATTTTTAGTTTTATATGGCACAATAACACGAAAATACTAAAGACTACCCTCCAAAATGTATACTGTGGTGACTTATGAGAGGTGAACAATCTTGTATCCAACCATCGAGGTTAAGAAATAGTTTGCAAACAATTCCAGAAGCTCCTCCATGTGCTCTGTCCTGTTCACAGCCCTACTTATGTCTCTAGAAATAATCTTCTGAATTTTGATAGTAATCAGTTCCTTGCATTTCATTATGTTTTATCATCCAATTATGCTACGGTAGACACTATAATTTTGCTCACTAAAAAATTCTCTATATGTCCTTTGAAGTCTCAGTTAGTTTATAGATTCTCCTCCATTTCTTTCTTTTCCTTACAGTTTATCTATTGAGGAATCTGGGTCATTTAACCTAGAGAAATTCCCACAGTGTGGATTCTGTTGATTGGATATTTGTGGTGCAGTTTAACATGTTCCTCTTTCCTTTGTACTTTCTGAGAAAAGGCAGCTGACTCCAGAGACTTGATCAGACAGGTCTAATTTGTTTGCTGGACTTTAGAAGGTAGTGTGATATTTTTTCATGAGTAGGAACATAATGTTAATTATCATTATTTTTTCACAGTAACAACCATTTATGATCAGTGATACCATTAATTCATCAGGAGTTATAACATCGAAATAGCCTTTTTATATCATCTTGTTTTTCATTTATTAACTGTACCAATTTTATGAAAGTATGCTTCCAAGTCTGCTATGTTGGTAGAGTTCATATAGAAAAACCAGGATAAATACTTTGGTATGTCTTTTTATTTACTTGTTTTTGAAGATGATGAATTGGCTTCCTCTCATTCTTTGAAGTAATACCCCTCAAATATTGTGAATTCATGAATTTAAGCATTTTAATGGTTTTGATCCATTGAAGATCTTATCCTTTGAAAGAATAAGATCAAAGAAGACTGTCTCATCTTTGATTAGTGGAAACTTCCTTAAGTTGGTTCTTGAGTACTTTGATGTAACTGTAGTCATCTTTAATACTTTCCTGCTCCATCATTTCTCTAAGAATCCCTGAATTCTGCACACCAGCCATGTTCATTTGTTCTAGTGTGATCATTATTTATAGGCCTAAAATTAAGACAGTTATTTTATGTGCTCAAAATTTTCAGCCCCAGTACTCAAGTATGAATTTTGGACTATCAATTTCATGTCAAAACTGAAGCATTTAAAATCACTCTATTGTATGTGAGGTCTGTCAGAATTTTTACTAATATTTTTAGAGAATTTTATTTCATGCATCTTCTAACTATCAACCATATTGTATACACTTAAAATGTTTCTGATCTTAGTATTTCTTTGGCTTAATATGATAGCAAAGTCTTCTTTTACAGTTTATACTTGACACTTTTTGGCCTAATGGTGCTCAAACTTGCTACAAGTCACTATCTATATGACCTTTTATGCAGAGTTCCTTGTAGTACTTATGGTTTTAGCATGATAATTCAGCTTGATGTTTCAATTATTTCAGTTTGATAAATATTGTTTCATCTTGATCACTACTTAACAGCGCTTATCTGCTGCAGTGGCTCCTTCAAAAGTCATATGCACTGTATTAATACACACTCATTCTGTAAACATTTACAAGTTGTTATTGGAAAAAATAAAGGGATTATCATTATTTTATAGAGCAAGTACAACCTATATCAGAATTGGCTGAAATTGTTAATTGCACTTTTAGAGTCTGTATGCCAAAGCAATATTTGGTGATGAAACATAGAAACTTACAGCATCTGTCACATTTACTAGTTCAGACAACCTTCTTGAGGCTGGCCCTAACCTATAAGGTAGACTTCCCACTAATATGACCAGGAAGTAAAATGGCCCTACTCTTAATAGCTGTGTATGATGAGAGGGGAAGGGAGAACACACTGGAGTTGTGGGATCAGATGTTTTCTGTTCATGAGAACCTTGCTTCCTATTGCCTGAGAAAGTGACTGGTTGTGAGATAGAGACTCATGGGTATATTTCGTGGGCTAGTTCAAGATGTCTCAATAGGAGGACACTTGGCCCACTCTAGAGAGACTAAACCAGGACCAACTGAGTTATAGATGCTGAAGACCTGGTTCAGAGAGCTCCTGAGATGAAAGTGTGTGGATCTTGTTATCTCTGGCTTCTTTCAAAAATCTAGAGCTTGCCCTACTCTTGCTTGGACTTGTCTTCAGGCCCTGTTCATCAAGTTCTTCCTGCTCTCTGAGTACCAAGCAGAGACCACCCACTTTCATGGCATCTTCAAGTTTTCCCATTTCTTTTCTCTGAGCCGATTTTGGGGTTTCTGTAGTTTTGAATGTTATTATATTTTACTTTAGGTGCTATTTAATTTTTTTTTATGTTGACATACAAACCTGTGCTTTGTTGTAACACCCCATTTCTGACTTTCTGGAATTCATTTCTCATTTTAAATCTTTCTCTGCTAATGACTTTTCCAACTTTGAAGTAGTTAGATCACACCTTCTTTATTAGGAAGTTTTAATGACTTTTTATTCTCCACGCCATCTAACAATGTATGTTGTGAACATACAACAAAATACTTATCTAATTTGATACAGTACTCAGAGATGAGTTGAGACTATCTTAATATTAAAATCAGGAAATTTCATCTTATTCACAGAGGAGGCTAGAATACTGTTACTGTGTAAAGTTTGAAATAAGAACTTTAGGATGAAACAAAATTTAGCAATTTAACCCAGAGAGTGGCACAGTCCTCTACTGTCTTTATCTGTTCAGTCTTTAATATATCAGCTGAGGGGTGAATTTGGAATTACATTTTTGTTTTAGGGTATAGAATATGGTATATTCTTGGCAGTTTCGTTTCCAGTCAGAAATAGTGGCTTTGTGTTATAAAAAGCTTTAACCCATTATTTGCTCTCTTCGCTAAACTTGGTGTCAGTTATCTTAGTTGTCATTTGACCCATGATGATAACTGTGGCTAGAGAGGGGAACAAGTCTTCCTACATGAAATGTGGCCTATTAATCATAAAAAATGGATTAATAAACTTTTTCCTTTTAGCAGTTTGTTGTCCATATTGAAGGAGTTTAGTCTGTTCATCTACTAATTTTCTTTTTTTAAATTGGTAAAGCCAACATTTACCTTTAATCCATGAACACCAGCAAAAGGGTATATCTACTTACATTTTTAATGTTAAAGACCATGAAGACTTTTCTAAATTAGCAATGAGATTTGCATAGCAAACTAGCGAAAAATGTGAGGAGCTTTTCATCAGCTGTTTTAGTTTTAGTTACCGCTTTGGGGTTTTATACTCTTTCCCTTTCCCACCCCACCTTCAGGAAGCAAACAAAGAATTATAATTTGCATTGGCTATAGAAATGCCTCTGAGATCTCTACTGTAAGGATGCTGGGGATTTGGGGTAGAAATCCTGAAAAAGTGAAAGGGCAGGGGTAAAAGCTCTGTTGACAAGGGAGTTTCATAGGCATGTGGTGAAGGCACAACATTAGATGTGCGAATACACATTCCACAATGTTGCTCTGTTCTCTAAAAATAAAGTCTAGGAGTGCAGTAGTTCTGTCTCATTCCAGAGCTGGACATAGTGGCTTGGGTTTTCTTTCAAGTTCAAGTAATTTCTCTATGGAGTCTTCAGCATCTTTGCTCTTTTTCTCTTTTCTTGCCCTTTGGTTTGTGTGGCACCACTTGAGTGAGAGGAAGACGTGGCTTTCTATGTAGGTGATAGTAAATAGTGCTTTAGCATCTGGTCAGTGCACTGGGCTGGAACACAAGGGCATTTGAACTCTGTCCTTGGTGCAAAGCATTAACACATTCAACTCTTGGCTGGCAACAAGTCAAGGAACCCAAGTTAGCTTGTGAACCAAGTGGGTCCCTGGAGTAAACCCAATACGTATACTTGTCTGAGAGGTTGGCTATTAAATGCTAATTTTTCCCCCCAGTGGGATCAGGTATTTGTTCATATTTTGGCAGTATCTAAGTGAAAGCAATTTAGACATTTAATCAAATCAAAATCTATTCTGAAAAATAGGAAGATCTCATTATAGATTCACAGATCTGTGTATTTGTGTGCTCAAGGATAATAATAATACTGGGATGTGTTTCAGAGAAAAGAGATGAGTGAAAGTAAGAAAAAAATTAATGGATTTGAGCCCAAGTAAATGAAACTCTATTACTTAATTATAGTATCTGACTGTGAATATAAGTGGGAGATGAGCAAGAATTTTTTCCTCCAGTTTGGATCATAGAATTCATGACTAAAAGGGAAAGTCTGTCACTCAGCTACACAGTAGAAGTTTGATCCTTCATAAAATGAATCAGGGAATATAGAAAATATTTTGGGAATTGAGGACAGTCTCTTTTGCACACACTCATGTGTTTTTTTATCTAAAGCGAGCAAAAATATAATGTGGAATAAATGCATGTGTCCATCAAATTTTCAACTCTGCGTGGTTTGGATAGGTGAGAAAAAATTCACTGATACACAGTGGAAATGGACATGCTAACTTACAATTTCATGTTTGGAACCATTTGTGGGCTAGTGTTTGCAATATCGATGCTTGGGCCATTTATTTGTTATCTATTGCTACTTTTGGCAAGTGAGCAAGTTTAAACCCCAGTGTCCTGGTTAAATTCCAATGTAGATGAATGATGATATTCCATCTGCTATGTTCTTATTTTGCCTTCCTTAAGGAAATGAAGCATAACTAAATTCCAAGCAGACTGTTGACACACTTTGGATAGAAAGTTAATATTTTTCTCTTTCAAGATGTGGTTCATTGTTATCTGACCTTGGTTCTAGATTAGCTCTTTCATTTGACTCACCTACAACCTTATGAGTGGTAACTTCATTTCCCTGAAACATACTTTTTATGAAAGATGAACACTAATTGAGGTAATTGTTAAGCCCACTTACAATTTTCATGAACTGTGAACTGTTGATGGTTCAGGCAATGATAAATAAAATCAATGGAAAAATCTGGGGGCTTCAAACACTTTTCAGATTTCTATTCAACTTTTATTATTATTTTTTTTTATTCAATTTTTATTATAATTTATACACATGTAATGTTATATACGTTCAGTGACCACTAAAAATGCTATACAAAGTGACGCTCAAAAACACTACAGATATGTGAAAATTGAGTGCTAAAAAGGATTGGAAAAAGTAAACAGAGAAATGAAAAATATAACGGGAAAGCTCAGAAAAGAAAAAATAAAATTGAAAACATAAACCCTAACATATCAATAAATCCATTAAATATAAATGATCTAAATACATCAATTAAAAGTCATTGTCAGAGTCTATTACATAACAAGACTCAAATGTATATGTTGCCTATAAGGAATTTTATTCATTATAATAATGTCCCCAAGTTGAAAAGAATAGAGAAAGACTAATTTAAAAAAACCCTGGACCTGCTTTGTTAGTATCGGAAATAATAGTCCTCAAAGTAAATAAAATTACCAGTGATGCAGGATATTATTTTATTAAAGAGTTACATCACTAAAATGATGTGGTAATCATAAATGTATATGTATAAAATATATGAGGTATAAAATATAAGAAGCAAAACCTGACCAAATTGAAAGAAAAATAGACAAACACAATTATATTTGAGCACTCCTCTTATTTTTTTTAATCTCATTCATGTCCTTACTCTGTTACCTCAGTTTTTTTCTTCTCCCATTAAAAAAGATTTGATATTTTATATTTGTATCTTGAAATTTTAAAATTCCTCTCTATCTTCTCTTCTCAGATTTGGAGCATTTTATTTAAAAAAATTAATTAGTCTAATTCAGTGCATTTTCTTTCTGCTGATAGCTCTGTTTTTGTCCAGGTGGGGTTTTGAAATAGTCAATATATTATTCTGTCATGGTCAGTTTATTGCAATCCATTGGTATTTTTCCTAAATAACTAAGACCTCAAAGGTTTAACATCATCATTTCACACCATGATCTGCCTCAACATGACTTGGTGCTAATTCTTTTCTAGGCTTTTTAATTGGTTTTTGGTACAAAGACACACTGCAAGAGGATTCTTAGACATCTTGGACAAACCTCCCCACATGTGGCAGGTACGTCTCTTGATGTGTATAAGAAATGTAATGTTTTTATTCTTTATAGCCGAACTGAAATTCTGTTTGGAAGAGATTATGAGGTGCTTTTTCAGATAGCTCACTGTCTGCACTTTATTTGTTGTCTCTTAGATGCTTCTAAAGGGTCTTCTTGGATTTCAGTTGGGCTCCCTTGCACAAGGCCCCTATGGGCTCCATGAAAACATTGATCCTATCAGCCTGCATGGATAGGAAGGGGTCCAGGCACATTTCAGATTCTGGAGCTGCTTATTATTTAACCCTGTTTTTCTCTAGTTTTTCAGGGTGGAAGTCAGCCTTCAGTCCATTGGGTCTCCAAAACTCTAGGGTATACATTTATTCCTTCTAAATTGTTCCTCCACAGCTTTTCTAGATATGGAAAACACAGCCCCTTCCATCCCTCTTGCTTGGCAGGAGGAAGAACTTGGCATAGGGCAAAAAGCTCTATCCAAGAACTTCAAAAAGCTTTGTAGCCTGCACTCTTTTTTTTGGTACTGGGGATCGAACTCAGGACTTTGTGGTTGCCAGGCAGATGTGGTGCCACTGAGCAACATCCCGGCCTCCTGCACTCCTTTGATCCTTGATATCATCCTATTAAGTTTTAGAACTACCCAAGTAATTCTAAATTTCTAAGCTTTAGAACTATCCAACCATTAAAAATTTCTGAATTTTGATCTGGTCTTTTATTTTTGAAATTTCATATCTCCTATTGAAGGTGCCTTGATTGAATCTGCTAATGTCTTATGATTTTATCCCGTTAGGGAATTGGGGAAGTACAGTGTGAAGAGGGAAGGGCAATGAGAACTGTTGCTCCTAGATCCCACTAATTTTTTTGTGTGTCTTAATTACCATCAGTTTTCCACATAGAGGGGTTTATATCTGCTCCTAACTTAGTTCACACATAGCAGAATCTCTTCTAAACCTGTATTCATGGGTATCATTTCAGAGAGCATCAGGCTCTTGAAACCCCAAACCCAATCACTGGTACTCTCCTCTGCCCCATGCTTCCTGCTGTGCATGTTTTTTTTATTGTTGTGAGGACAGTATAACTACTGGGCTGACTGCATGGGGAAAGAAGCAAGATTCAAGGAAATGAGGAAAGGAAAGACTTCGGATATTATGTTCTATATGATAAAAATACTCCCTGTCCTCTTTGAGCACTTACCATGTGATTTTTAATCTTTACAATAGCACTGCAAGAATTTAGCATTTGGCAAACCATATACTACTTTGCTAGGGCAGCCATACTGATGTATCACAAATTGGAGGGCTTAAACAAAAGGAATTTATTATCTCACAGTTGTGGAGAATAATAGTTCTTTTTTAAAACTAATTTTATTGGTATACTTTTTTTGTATTAAATTCTTTTATTGGTACATTGTAGGTATACAACATAATTACATTTCTCATTGGGAATTGTACTTTTAGGTAATGCATCTTGTTCTTATTTTTTTCCCCATTCCTAGCCCTCCCTTCACGCCCTCCACCCTTCCCTATTTACAAAGACTTTAGTTCCATTTTTTCCATTTCTCATCATTTTTCCTT
>NW_004624752.1:14544158-14631835 GCF_000247695.1 Heterocephalus glaber
CCCCTTCCTCTGGACCAGGAGCAGTGGGATGGTGGCTCAGAAGCCCCTCCCTCTCGGCCGGGAGTGGTGGGAGGGATGGTGGCCCGGAAGCCCCTTCCTCTGGACCAGGAGCAGCGGGACAGAAGTTGGCCCAAAAGCCCTTGCCTGTGGGCTGGGAACAGCGGGAGGGATGGTGACTGGGAAGCCTCTTCCTCTGGATGAGGAGCAATGGGACGACGGCTCAGAAGCCCCTACCTCTGGGCCAGGAACAGCGGGACTCAATACCTTGGTCTTGTGGTCTGGTGTCCTCTGCGTCTTTGTAGTGTGGAACCAGGTGGCTGCCTGTCTGCAGTGGGGTGATTCGGTGTCTTCTGCGCGACTCAGGACCTCGGTAGGGTGTTCACAGACCTGCCTGTCTGCAGCGGGCTGATTCGGCGTATTCCGCGCAACTGGGCTGGTATACTTTTGATACACATAATGCTCACATTCATCATAGGGAATTTGTACTTGTACTTAGTATATTTTGATTTTTCTTTTTTTCCCATTCCCTTCCTGTCCCTTCAACTCTTCTTCTCCTCCCAATTTTTCCATCTATTCTCTCTTTTTTTCCTCCCCTTCCCCTTGTTTCCTTTCCCATTTGAACATTTTCTTCCTACTTCCCAATATTTATCATTTTTGTCTGCAGAATAGTAGTTCTAAATGAGTTATCCTGGAATGTTGTTTTCTCCTGAGAGCTGTGAGGAAAGTAATCTTTACCATCCTTCTTCCCTTGGCTTGTGCATGACCATCTTTTCTGTGTTATCTCTTTACATCTTCTCCCCATGTGTGTGCTGTGATTTCAGTGAGTGTCTCCTAAAGACCTACATGGTAAAGGCCTGATCACTAGGGTTGCACTACTGGGAGGTGGGTGGAATACTCGGGAGGTGGGGCCTTGGGGGAAGTCCTTAGAATATTGGTAGTGTACTTGGGAGTGGATTGTGGAACCCTGGCAGTCCAGTCCTTTGTATTTTACTTCCTGGCTTATGATGTGATCAGTTTGTTCTGCTAGGTGCTTTCCACCATAATGTACCACCTTTGCCTGAAGCCAAAAAGAATGGGGCCAAATAATCTTGGATTGGAACCTGCAAAACCATTAGCCAAAGTAAACCTTTTCTCTTATTAGTTAATAGCCTCAGGTGTTTTGTCATAGTGATGGAAAGCTGACTAATGCAGCATGTCTGCGATTATGTCCAAATTTCCCCTTTTTACAAGGATACCATTTATATTGGATTAGGGCCCACAATATTGACCTCATCTTAACAATTACCTTTGCAAAGACTGTATTTGCAGATAAGTTCACATTCTCAGGTATTGGAGTAAGAACTCCAACATAAGAATTTTCAGGGAGACACAGTTCAATGTATAATAGCAGGGATCAAAGAGGCTCAGTTACTTCAAGGTCACACAGACCTCGAAATATCAGTGCAGAGGTTCTGTGCCATGGCTATATGCCTCTAAAGCTTGTATGCTTTCTACTATGCTATGCCTTGTCTCAGACCACTATTTCATGCAGCCTTTTGCAGCAAGGAGAATATTATCTTTCTTCTAAGTAACTAAACCAGGGTGGCTGAGGTATAAATCACCCAACAAAGAAGCTAGTTAGACATAAGGCTGTACCATCATATGAACTAATAATAACAAGCCTTCTGTGTCCATGGAGAGATTATAACTACTATCATATCATTGGCTAGAGAATGAATTTATTCCTGAACTTGAGACACAGATTATGCAAGATTCCAGTGGTTCCAGATCTACTAAAATGGGATCAAGTTGAGTTTGGTGGTATTATTCTTATGGCCTGTGGTTTGCATTTTTGATGTTCTTGACCTGCATTTATGTCTAATTATGCTGTGTGTGTGGTCTTCTTCACATAGGGCATAGTTAAACAATGAGTAATAAAACAACATATCTAAATCATACGAAAGAAAAAGGATAAACTGTTTGTTATAAAGTTCTTGCAGGCATTTACTAGATAATGATAATGAGAGCTTAACTAGAAGAGAATAAAATATGTTCAAATCCAGTGGGGATTATATTTAGGAGAATTATCAGATTGTTTTGAAATTTTTCCCTTTAAAACAATTCTTAATGCATCCTAGGCGGAAGATAGGAATTATAAGAGTGATTTGGAAACATGGCTTTGTGCACATAAGCATAATTTGAGTCTTGTAATAATTGTCACTGTTTTATTCCAGATGGTAAAAAAATTGTTATTATTCCTTTCAGTTAGGGTTTGAAAATATATGCCACAGAAATGTCCGTTATAAGCTTTTTCTTGCCAAAACTCTCATAGATGCTCACTTACTTAGAAATTTGTATACTGTGGAATATTTAAGAGAAATGCACCTTAATGAAGCATCACTAAGAATAGTTAGCTAAATGTGTACAAGGATCTAAACATTCCAAATACAGTAGACTTTTGGACATGAAAATAAGTCTGGAACACATGTGGGGTTTTAAAAGAATTGGATAGAAGATCTAATGAAAATTAGAGTAGCTTCAAAAAAGACGTTATCAATTAAAATTTCCATTATAAAATAAATATAGCATATAAAAATAATATTTTAAAATATGGTTTAAAATTGTTAGCAATACCAGTAACCAAATACCAGTACGAGTAAGCAGCAGAATTAGCCCTTAGTATACACTGATGTGTTGTAGAAGGACATTTTGGTCAGTTAGGGACTGCTTCTGTGATTATAAAGGAGCTTAAAAATTACTGTCACTCATGACATCATAATGCTCCTAATATTGTGGCACAGTACGTGTTTTGTGATGATGCTACTGCACTACAGATATGTGAAAATATAACACGTGCAGTTATGTTTAGTGCTAAATACCTAACAAAGATAATAGGTATTTGTTACTGGTTTATTAATTTTACTATACTATATATTATTATTCTAAAATATACCATACAAGGACTTATTGAAAAACTTTACTATAAAACAGTATGCCATGTTATTCTGGCAGCAGTCTCATATATCTATTGATTGCACTATGAAGCCACATATAAATAATGGGCTGCACCATCTAGATTTGTGTTAGCACACTCTGATGTTTACACAAGGACAAAATGATCTAATGATGCATTTCTAAGAATGTAATCAGAACATATCTAAGCATCATGTGACTGAATTTGCTTCTCCCTTTTCACTACATCATTCAACTGAGAATTACTGAGCACTTCAGTGTAGGCCCTTGGGAACTAGAGATGGCTAGGCCTAGGTGTCTACCCTTAAGAGGCTTTTAATTTATCAGAGGAAGCAGAGAGTGTATGAGTCCTTATACGTGGTGATATGTGCAGTACTGGAGGTGAGTGGACAAAGAAGTTGCTGACAACTCTTGTTGCCAGATCTTGGGAACACTTTAAATGGTAAGTTGCAATAGAAACTTAAGTAGAAATCTGTTAGCCAGAAAAGAAGAGAAATACACTTAACTTAGAGAGAAGGACATCTGCTAAGGTATGGGAGGATGGAAATAACATTACAAGTAACTGTAAATAAAGCAGCATGTCTGGAACAACAGAGAATGAGATTGGGGAAGTAGGTGGGGGTGATATCATGAGTGGATTTGTGCCAATTATCCTATTGGCAAGAAAAGTTTTCAAGTAGGGAAGGAATATGTTTAGAATTTCGTTTTAGAGAAAATTAATCTGCACAATATGATGGCATGGAGAGTTTAGAAGTTACAAACTTTAGGAACTAAGAAATTGGTAGGGAGCCAGATATACTGAGAAGATAATAGAAAGCTGAAATAAATGAAGCTTATGTGGGCCTCTAGCAGTATTTTAGGAGGGACCCTGAAATATGTTCACACGATCATATACTTTTATACATTTTGTAAAAATACAAGTTTTGAACTTCAATCAGTTATGAATATTTTCTTCTTTTTACACGACCACCCCTCTATTATGTTTCTATTAATGTTGGGAGGCATTAGAGTGCCCACACAAATTCTGAATTTGTAATTTGTGTTTTCAAAACTCCAAATTGTATAAACTTTCAGCTTCACAAATGGATATCCAAACCCAAAGTGATATTGCAAAAAAGACAGTTTCTGAAAACACAATTGTAGCTGTAGAGAAGAAGAAGAAAAAGATGACAAGACTAAGGGGATGGAATTATTGGCTACATTGGTGTGAAAGAAAGCATAGTGCCAAGATTTCTCATATCTATAACTTTGTGAATGGCAAGGCCATTAGCAGGGGGAAATAGATAGGGGGAAGTTACAATTTTTTTTTTTGTTACCGGGGATGGAACGCGGGACCTTTCTCTTGCGAGGCAGGTGACAGAACCATTGAGCTAAATCCCCGGCCCAGGAGATTACTATTTTAAATAACATTTTATTGAACATTTTTGTGCGTCTTTTCATATCTTTGAGCTTTACTGTGTCAAAGTATGTACAATATTTTACGCATTTTGTTGTCTATTACTAAATTACTTTTCATATAAATTATGCCATTTAGGACTGTTGCCATTAATGTAGAAATGAATTTTTTGGTCCATATTCCCACTAGCATTGGACATTATAATTTCAGTTTTTTCAAGCTAAATGATTGGGTAAAAGTGGCACCTCCCTTTCATTTTACTGTGATGTGAGATAAATACCATTTGTTATTCTGAGCTCTCCATTGCAATCTCTTTTCAGGGGGTAGTTATTGTGGTCTTTTCCTGATAGTGATTTAGGAAGCATTAGGTAGTAGTTGTAAATCTTTTATGTAAGTGGTTATGTTATATACTCTAAATGCATGCATACATACATACATAGATTATAAAATTAGAAATAGATGAGACTAAAGCAATATTTAAATACCAGATTGTTTTAGAGCAGGCATCAGTAAAGTTTTTCTGAAAAGGACTAGAGAGACAGTGTTTTAGGGTATATAATCCAAAGGCAAAATTGAAAAGATATATAATACCTTAAGAAAGGGAAGTAATCCAAATAAATCTTTATTGTCATAGTTCAAAATGTTGTAATAATTGAGTCAATTTTCATACTAAAAGTTTACTAATGAGAAAAATTGATTCTGAGGGGACGGGTACCTCTCACTTAATTGGAAATGCAAAATTAAAGAATCTGTTATCAAATTGATTGTAACTATTCCTCTGTTAGAAACCACTCTTATTTTGCAGAGGACTAACAGGGCCATATTGTGTCACCTCTTGTTTCAGACAATAGCTTTTATAAGTTGTTTGCCAGTTAGGCTTTTGCAATAGCCTTCCATCACTATAGCAAGTATCTGAGATAATGAATTGATGAAGAAAAAAAGGATTATTTTCACTGTCAATTTTAGATCCTGATCTGGTGGACATACTGCTTTTAGGTCTGTCGCCAGGGAACCCACATCATGGTGGAAAAAACCCACTTACCTTGTGGCCAGGAATCAGGAAAGAGGAAGGGGAAGGGGTTGGGGGTTCCATGACAGGCTTTGAGGACATGCACCCAGAGACCTAAAGACTGCCTCCGAATAGTGCCATACTGGTACCAAGCCTTTTCCACATGAATCTTTCGGGGGGGGGTACTTATGATAAAGTATTTCGTTTGATAATAAGCTTCAGTTCTGTAGCATACTTTATTTGAATTTATTCGGCAATTTATAATTTGTAAAAGCTTTCATTATAATGCGTATGTGTCCCTGCATATAAAATGTGGTGCAGTGGGTGGGGGTGGGACTGGTAATTGTGCATTGTTAATGAAATTTAGGATCTATCCAACAACATTATTAGTACACAGAAACATTTTGTGAGTTTAGATAGACTCCAGAAGTGAAACAGGAAACCAGATGTTTCAGGTCCAAATTTGGTCTGTTGGTTGTATGTATTGAAATGATTTTGAATGTTCCCTCTTGTTGACTTCAAGTTGACTATGAACTGTTAATTCACATCTGCTAACTTGGCGAGCTTGGGGAGTCTTTGTCTCATCTTTGCTGTTGTTAGCAACTTTCCCAAGTCTTAATTCTTCCCTGAGCTTCCTCAAACACTTCAATATTTTAACTTGTCAAATAATTCACATCTCACTTTTATTCCCGTGGTTTCAAGAAAGACAAGACACAAATGGAAAAATATGAAAATTTTACAAAGCTAATAAACAAATAATTTCACCTGTGTTAGAAATTTGGGCATCTATCTTGATAGTTTCAACTAGAATTTGATTCTCCAGTTTAAGAACTTTTTTTTCATTTAAACTCTTAATGTATAGATAGAGAAGCTCATTAAGACTTGAATAAGTTTGGCTACTTTCATGAATGTGGTAAATTATTGATTGGATTTCGTAAAACTAATGATTCCATTGAAAGTTATTTTTTCCTTTTAGTCAATATGAGTATAAAAATGGGTATTTTTCCACTGTATAATTGCATATGATTGAAATAGAATGAACTCTACATGAGTTATTTTTTCTTTTTTTTGGAGGCAGGGTCTCTAGTTCAGGCTGGCCTTGAACTCATTAAGTAGTCCAGGCTGGCCTGGAACTTTTGGCCATCCTCCTGCACCAGCCTGTGCTGGGATCACAGGTGTGCGCCACCATGCCCTAGCCTTTATTTCAAATAATATAGCAAACTTTTCTTACGCCACTAGCATGTAAATTTTGTTTTAATATTTTGTTTAATAGAAAAATATCATGCCATGTATAATACACATATTTTTACATATAACAGCATGCGTGCGAATTTTTTTTTTAGAAATGGTATGTCATTAAATTGCATCTTTGAACAGAGTCAGTACAAGAGAAAATTCCATCAAAATTAATTTTGAAATTGTTTTCTTCTCTTATTTCTCTAAACTCTAAACTCATTGGAAAATAGTGTTTCTAATTCATACTTCCATAGCCTTCTTATCAATGGCCATTTCAAAATAACCATATTTGTATGTGTACCTTTTTTTAGTTCTTGAAGTATATGGCGTTATTAAAATTTGTTCAATTTCACATATTGTTTATACTTTAGATGTGGAAAGTCTTTGCATTTTTAGGAAATTTGTACTTTTTGTTTTGGTACCTGGGATCGAACTCGGGACCTTGCGGTTACGAGGCAGGCACCACAACCACTGAGCTAAATCCCCAGCCCAGAAATTTGTACTGTTTTATAACTCCAAGAATAAAATTTGCCCTAAACACTATTCTTTTATATTTTCCACCGAGTTCTCCACTTATTGGGAATTACCAGTTAGACTCCATGTCTTTGTGATAGCTTCCTGTTATGGTGCTGAATACCTGAGATAAATTCCTTAGAAAGAAAAAACAAGTTTATTTTGGTTCATACTTTTGGTTGTTTTAGCCCATGACTAATTGGCCCTGTTGCTCTGGACCTGTATGTCAAGGCTGGAACATGTGGTTGAAGTGAAGCTTCTCACATCATGGCCAGAAAGTTAAAAAAGGAGAGAGAAGAGAGTGACCAAGGTCCCACAATTCCTTCAAGGGCTTGCCTTCAGTGACCTAACGTCTTCCACTCAGTCCCATCACTTAAAATATCCACCACTTCCCAGTGGTGCCAGGGTGCAAAACAAGCCTCCACCACATGGGCTTTAGCGGCATTCCAGATCCAACTTATAGCAGTCTTGAAATAAAATTCCATCAGTTGCTATTTATAACCACAACTGTTCACAAATACCTGAGACTTATTATTAGAAAATTTGCTTAACTAGAGAAGGAATAAACTGCTTTGTTACCATTTTTGTTTATATGAAATAAACATTCTGGACCCATCGTACTATGAGTCCTTCCCCAGATCTAGGGAAAAGTTCTAGACCATGTGTTCAGATGGTCACTTTTTTAGTAAAACTTAAAAAGTCATCTATTTTAAGTGCAGTCATTTAAGAATACTGATTCTACTTCACTACACTTTCTTTACTTCAACTACCTTTTCTTTACTTTTCTGTTTTGGGGTAATATCATAAAGACCAGGGCTATCTTTTGGTGGGAAAGGCCCACCAAAGGGGACATCAAATTAGGGGAATAGTAATATTAGATTCAGTGGGTTATAAATGTGTTGTTTGTACACTTCCATGTACAGTGATGCTGTTGGTAACTCTGAACCTTGCCACCCCTGTAGAGCGTTGTGACACACGGATTTGGAGCCAGTGGCCATACTGTCTTGTGAACATGTCCTGTAGCACTGGCACATCACACCTGAAGTGGTGGGGGAGCAATGAGGTTTTAAACATATACTTCCAGAAGCTACTGTGTGAAAAATCTGTCCAACTAGTAGATGTGGATTATTATGTGGTTTTTGGGGGTTTTTTTGGTACCAGGGATCGAACTTGGGTCCTTGCACTTGCAAGGCAGGCAGCGGAACCACTGAGCTAAATCCCCATCCCTAGGTGTGGGTTATTAATGAGTAGAGGGTATGGTTTGCTCAGTGCCCAGTCTACATAGAAGTATTCTGCTGTGTTCAGTGCATCATGCATTTTTTCTTCTTTGCTGAATATTACACAAATAGAATTTCTCAAAATATCTGCATTTTTAGGGCACACACCTGGAGCACTGATACAAACGTAAGTACTGTTGCATATATGCTTGCATTTTTCTGAGTCTCAACTATGAGCAGTTGAATTTTTATTAAACATCCCAGATAGAAGAACAGTTATTTTTTCTGCTCTCTCTATAAAAAGTGATGTTAAAGAGGCAAAGAGTATAAGGTCAACAACTGTAGGTGGAAAAGGCATTGTAAGATGCGTGGTCAGGAAACTAATCAATATGAATATTGTGGGCTTTTATTCTCACCCTAACAGCTGCTTGTGACATAGCTCAGCATTTTAAAGTGTATTGGAATTCTTTTCATGGCAAACAATTATTCACTTTCACTTTAAAGTTATGTGTATAATTTGTATTTTGTTTCTAAAATTGCATAACCTTTGGATCCTCATAAACTTTGGATCCACAAAATAAATACTTATTAAATATTTAGTTATCAGGAAGGTAAGGGTCACTTTTAGTCTAGCAAAGAGCCTGGCATATATTTACCATTCATTATGTTTGGAGTTGAGTACTTCTTCAGAAAACTGATAGTTATTATTCAGTGATTATTTTTACTTTATGTAGATATTAAAATCTGGAAATTGTAGATAAGAATTTCTACCTTTTCAGGGTCTTGAGGTGACAAAATCAATCATCATTATGGGTGAAAAACTATCAAAATTTTTCATTTAGTTAGAGATCTGGCAGATGGAAATAAGATGTTATCGTTTCTCTTAGCATCTTTTCTGGTTTGACTTGTCAAGAAGAAAGGAAGGAGGAAAGAATAAAAAGAAAGGAAGCAGAAAGAGAAGGAAGAAATAAAGAGAAAGGGAGGGAAGAAGTGAGGGAGGAAAAGCAAACATTAGGAGCCAGAAATTTGATCATATTAGATTATGATAGAATGCTACGGAGTCTCTCCAAACAGATTCTTCTATTTCTGAAAAGTGACCAAGACACAATTAGACAGTAGCACACTCAAGAAGATGGAAAAGAATAATCAAGACTCTGTATACACACAAGTCTTTCTATGTGCTAAGTTTTTAAGGAAGATTTCTGTTACTAGTAATCTTCAGTGTGTTTGTTATGGGATGATGGCCATCAATCAGTGCTGGTCACAGAGAAATACTTAAAAGATTGCAAGGAACAAAATCCAACATCTTCCTTTCATGGACATAGTTTACATTATATCATTTGCAGTTAGAGTCATCACAAAACCACTCTGTCCTAAACATCTTTGTGCTCACTCATTTTCTAGTCATACCTGGACATTTAGGTATACTACACTCACACTCACACACACACACACACACACACACACACACACACACACACACTTAGGCTTCCAGACACATCCTCTTCCTTTTATCCAATTAGGTTCTTCACACAGGACAAGACATCACAAAAATACACCCGGGGAAAGTGTTCCCACATGATTCACCTGACAACTTCTAGGTATGTTGACGGATGTCTTAAGCATTGTCAGCTGGAGGCAGCCCTTGCATGGGTGCAGGAGCGGGCAGGAGCTGCTGGTGCGCTGGCCCCAACAGGGTTAACCAGCCTTGCCAGCATGAACAATGGAAACTGGGCAGCTGTAAATGAAATGAGCTGAATATTTCATTCGGCCACTCAGCTGCTGGCTCCAATTGCCTCCTTTACTAAAATAAGAGCTTAATCTAAAGTGACAACAACATCAGTTTCTGTGTGCTCCAGTCACACTGAACATGACTTCCTTAACATAAACACTATTTACATGGACCGTCTGGATGTAGCAGGGAATCAGGAGCGTGCCCAGCTAAGACACAGGGTACAATGAAGGACGAGGAGCAGGCAGCTGAGAATTAACATCACCAAATGAAAGCCTGACCCTCAAAGGGCATGTCCCTGATACGTTTTAAAATGAGAGAGCATTGCACCAGTAACCTCAGCCTTTGTAAAGACTATGCCATTTAAAATAAAATAGCACCTTTTCAGTTTAGACACTTAACCAAATGCATTATGTCTGACCCATTTTCCAACTTCTGTGACACAAGAGGATGGATCCATATCTGCAATTATTTGAATCTTTCCAACAATTGTAAAACCAATAACTTCCCTCCCCAGACTCCTTCTCATAGCAGCATGCACATCTTAGAGATAAAGGAGGCATTCCATTCTGGGAGTGCAGGCCAGCCCAAGATGTCAGGGGAGTGGGAGAGAAGATGTGACCCTTGAACTGAAGGCTTTGGTGTTGCTGCTGGAAATACCCAGGAAATCCTGGATTAAAAGTGGTTTTTCAGTTGGAGAATTTTGGAACATTAGAGGCAGGGGTTTGACGAGGAACTAGCTTCTCAGGGACCACAAAGTAATACAAGTTACTTATTTCCAGGATACCAGTCCTGAATATGCATTATTGATGGTTTGTTTCAACAACGAGGATTGCTATATCAATATTCTCACAATATAAGCACACTCTGAGGTGTTTAAAGATCAAAAAAGTTGGAAATATTTAACTTAATAATGAGCATATAATGAGCAATAATTAATAGAACTTTGCAGTTTTCTCTAGCTTCACGTGTAGGAAAGTAAGACAGAACTAGCTCATATGTTTGAAACTACATAGCAAATCAGAGATCAATAGAGAACACATATTTATTTTTGGTCAGTTATTTCTTCAATTTTCTTCAAATTGCCACAGATGCTCTCATTTCTAAAATGGCTCTTTTAAAATTTCCCTTGGTTGAGCCCTCTAGAAGGCTTAAATCAGACATTGATTTGTAGCTTCTGGGCTCTAAAGTCCTAGGAATACTGGCAAAACGGTAAATCTTTTTTATTCAGAGCCATGTTATGTGTCCTTGTCCTCCATGCTCTATACCTGAGTGAATACCTCCGCGGTTTGGTTTAAGACAGCCAGGGTTTCTGTGAGAGCCGAGGGGAGGATAATCCCACCCACAAGAATATGACCTCATAATGGGATAGTTGTATATCCTGTTGTGATGGGAGAAATATGAAATGGCTGCTAGTTGGATAGGAAACAAATGCCATTGAAGAATGGAGACAGATCAAAAGATACCTTAGATTTTACACACACACACACACACACACACACACACACACTTCCTTATTGGTGGCATTGAATTAGGTTCCTCCTAGGAAGAGGAGTTCCTTCCACATGTTTTTTCCCCAAGTCCTGAGCCATTAGAAACTAATGACAGGCATCATCAAAGTCTCATCCTTCTAGAATATTTGGATTTCTGCAGTTCCCTGGTACATTTAGATAAGTTCTTCCTTTTTTTTGGTGGGGGGGGGTCGGTACCGGGGATCAAACTTGGGTCCTTGTGCTTGCGTAGCAGGCTGTGAAACCTTTGAGCTAAATCCCCAGCCCAATAAGTTCTTCTTCATGGAATCATTTCAAACAAGTTTTTTTCCCCTAAGAAAAATATAATGTGTGATGGCAAGGAAAAAATGGAATAATTATCAATATGTAGCTAGCCTTTGTAGAATGCTCACTAATCAACAGAATTCGTAAGCAGAATCTATGAGCTCATCACCATTATGTTAGGGGAGAGAAAATTGTCATTGGCCTTTTGAAGCCCACCATCTAGTGAAAAGGTGTATCATAACTTGAAAAAAAAGAAAGAAATTATACTTCTGTAGAAAGTCAATAGGAATATTATGATAGTGAAAAAATACCATTTTTGTTGTTCAAAATAATACCTTTTTGGTGTATTTTCATCTTCATTTTGACTTAAGCGAAATGTGAAGAAGAGGATAGAGAATAAAAGGTCTTTTTCCTTACCACCTATTGAACATTGATCAACTCTCTCAGGTACCAATCTAGGTGTACTTCCAAAAGAATTAAACACATTTCTTCACAGTATAGTGGGGAAACAGACAGTTGTATGAATATTAATTGTACAAATTGGAAAATACTTTAATAATATAGATATCAAATACTTGGAGCAGAAGAGAACCTGTCCTGGGAGAACTCTTCAGATGACAGAGACTTTGACAGCTATTCCTAGTAGTAGCCAGCACTGTCTCTGACTTGGTTTGAGTCAGTGGGGAAAAGCAACAGCAGTGGTATTGTGAACCCTGCACATCTTAGGCTTGGGAGGCGGTCCCTGTCTGAGGACTGGAGTCAAATAGGAGTTGCTAAAGGCTATTGAGAAACTCTTCTGGCAGGGACCAGCAAGGCTCTGGATGATCCCGTCTTTTTCCTTGTGGGGTGACGTCAGCTGTGCCTCTCTGGGAATTTCCCTGCTGCTCTGTTGCCTGTTAGTATGGAAGAGCCATGACCGGCCAGAGAAGTGCAAAGTTTCTCTTGTTGTAAGTGATAAAGAATTTCAGGGCTTTAATGAGAAAATGCCTGAAAATAGACTGGCAGTTTATGAAGTCTCTTCCATGTTCTTTTAGTCACATTTCCCCTCATCAATTAATGGTATGATCAGTTCTCAGTTCGAGATACTGTTGTGTATCATGGAGCCATTCATAGGTTAATGTTTTTCCTGTGGAGGATGTTTTAAGAACATTTTACCATCTTCATTTTCGTGTAACTGCATATAAACCATTAATATACACAGTTTTCATGTTTTTATGTTAAACACAAAAGAACCTCCCCACCTAATCTTCAGAGAAGAAAATAAGATCAAATGCAACATGCACAACAAATACAGTGTATATTTCCCAAAAATTACAATGGACAAAAGGATTTTTATATTAATTTTATAGGAAATGGTTTATAAATATATAAATATATGTAATAAGATTTAAACACTATCCAATGTGTATATGTATCAAAATATTATATGGTATACCATTAATATACACATATTTATCACCCAAACATTTATCATTTCTTTATGGCAAAAACTTTTGAAATCTTTTCTACTAATCTTTCAAAATGTACAATACATTATTGTTATCTATAGTCACCCTACTGTGCAAGGAACAATGTTTCAGCTAAAATTGAAGATAGTGTCATATCATATTTTTAAAGAAGAGTTTTACCATTTAAAAATATAATTTCTAAACTGAGCACTAGTTTTTCTGAAAAAGACCATGTTTTTAATCATAACCCATATGTAAGATCACCACTTTCTGCTTAATCACTTAATGATTTTTTTTATCATTTTAAGTAGTAAATTAGTAGTATAAGAAAATTAGTAGTACAAGAATCAACTTTACACATCTCATCATTCAAATACCTAGTTTTTGAGAGAGGGGTGAGAGATTTGCAGGCGTTGTACAGGTGATCCCAGTGCAGTGTATCCTTAAAGCCTGTACAGAACCCTTCTCTGCAATATCAGGTTGTCATTTTGTTATCTCTGGCACTTATTGGTCTGTAATTGTGTCCCCTTGGCAAGACCACAACCTTTAGAGTCAGCATCTTGATTTTGCAGCAGCTGTTTCTGCAGAAGGTAAATGCCGTGCAGATATTGATGAGCTTGCTAATTTGTTTAGTAGACAGAATTTAGAATGGGGAACAGGATTTGTCTGCTAGCTGTCATCATCCATCAGCCCCAGGCTGCCCCAGGCAGTAGGTTTGCTTTTTGCCAGCTTCTAATTTTGCTCTATTTTTTCTTAGCTTCAATCTACTTTATTCATTTATTATAATTGGGCGTGTGAGAGAAAAAAGAAAAAAATGCTTATGTTCTACTCCCAAGCTGGAAGGTTCTCATATGCTGTTCTTTGGTAACAGAGGATTGAGACTGGACCTATGAGTCTCACTGATTGATGTAGTTTGGGAAGGAAGAGCATGCTCCCCCATGGGACACGAAAGCCCGGTGTTATTGGGAAACTTGCCAAAGCCATCCTCATCTTTATATATTTCTCCCTGTCTCCACGAAGATCAGATTTTTTTATCATTAAATTTGTTCCTTTTGATACTCATTCAGTTCCATTAAAATTACTTTTTGAGTATCCACTACATGTTGGATAGTATTATAGATGCAAAAATATACTGATGAGCAAGACAGAAGTCTTTTGTTATGAAACACTTTAGATTCTAGGGTTGAAGATAGAAATGAACCAATACATCCACATTAAGATGGTGATCAATCAAATGATTGAAAACAGGATGAGAGGTAGAGTTGGGGTGCTACTTTAGATAATGGGGTCAGGGTAAATTCTTTGAGGAGATGATCTGAGACCTGAATGACTAGAGACAAGTCCTGTGATGATCTGTGGAAGACTTGCAAGAGAGGAAATGACAAAGATAAAGACCTGGAAGAGATACCAAGCTTTTAAAGTTCCTGGAACAGCCAAAGGGGGAGAAAAAGGCAGTGTAGCTAAAGTAGGTGGTGGTTTCAGGGAGCATTAGGGAGATAAAATTGGAGAGGAAGACAGCATCACATCATTTGGATTTTCATCTTCAGTGTGGTTATAAGTGAATGAGTGATATGGTCAGAAGAATTTTTTTATAGTTCTGTTTGATGCTGATAATTGTACATGTTTATAGGCATGATGCAATGTTCTCACATGTGCGTATATCAGATGAACACTTTAAAAAGCTTGGTGGGCCGGGGATTTAGCTCAGTTGGACTGCACCTGCCTCCCAAGGGTGAAGTCCTGAGTTCAATCCTTGATACCAAAAAAAAAAAAAAAAAAAAAGAAAAGCTTACTGGCTATTTGGTGGAAAGTAGACTGTAGACTGTAAGGGGACAAGAAATAAAGGAGGGAGGTTGGTGCATAGACAATTACAATAAACCAGTTTGAGGTGATTTTGACTTGCACTAGAGTGATAGTAGTAGAATCAGTGAGAAGCACTGAAATGTATTCAGATATTTTGAATACTCTAGATGACAATGTGATATAGAGAATGAGGAAAGGAAAACAATCAAATGTAAGACCTAGATGTTTTGAATAATTCAAAAATATTGAAGATGAGAATGTTCATAATAAACTCACATATTTGCTGGAAGACCTAGCATGAAATAAAGTGGTTACTAACTTGAAGGTGTTTTTAAAGATCCATTGTTGCTAAGTTTAAAATGACATGTAGAAGAAATGTCAGAAGACTCAAGATGAGTAAATGTTACCCTGAGTTTAAAACAGAGGATGTGTTTATATTTTATTCATTGTTAGGTATTAGGAAGTTAGTAAAATTCTAGTTTGTGTTATTTTACACATCATTTGTGAATCATTAGAAGGAAAGCAGTGCTCAACAGATGCCAGTATGGGTTCTCAAGGATCTATTCAAGCAAAATTAACCTACTTTTAAAAATAGGCCTCCGTAATACCAGATATCATCATGGTTTATAAAAGGTAGTTTTATAATATATTATGAAATTCTGAGAAATGGCAAAGGATGTTCATGTAGTTGAGAGTGTATTGATACAGATTAATCACTGAAGAATCATACTTAAAGGAGATTGATTAGTGCTCAAACAAGAGGTAGCCCTCTCCTTTGCGGTCAGTACAAGATAGTGTCTGTAACCAATAAGATAATCACCAGTGAAATGTATGCTGGCAGGTCCACATGTGTCAATTCTGCATAAAATATTTAGAAGGAGATTGACAATTTAATAGCTAAAGCTGGTGAAATAGTGGATAGATAATCTAGAAAGTAATAGTTCACATAAAGAGGAACTGTTTAGCCTGAAAAAGAGAATCTTGGGGAGGATTTCAAAACAATCTTCAGAAATATAAAAAAATTAACCCTTGAGCCATTATTTCAGGGTCTGGCAAGGAACAGACATTGGACTTCAGTGAAATTATTTGAGGACAATTTAATAAAAAAATGTAATTTTAAGTATATAGGCAAGATTTAAAACTTCATAGGATGGCTACAATAAAAGAAAAGATAAAATGACAAGTGTCAGTGAAGATATGGAGAAATTGGAACCCTTGCATACTGCTGATAGGAATGTAGAATGGGCAGCTGTTTCAAAAAGTCTGGCAGTTCCTTGAAAGATTGAACTTCACAAATTATCATATAATCCATTAATTGCATGCCTAGGAATCCACTGAAGAGAAATGAAAATGTATTTCCATACAAAAAGTTGTACATAGTATCCATAGCAGAATCATTCATAATAGCCCGAAGTGGAAATAACCTAATGTCTACCAACTGATGAATGGATAAATAAAAATGTATTAGATCCATGCAGTGGAATATTATTTGGCAATAAAGAGAATTGAAGTATTAATACATAATATTACATGTTGAACCTTGAAAATACTATGCTAAGTGAAGGACACCAGTCACAAGAGAACACCTAGTATACAATTCCATTTGTGTGAAATGGATATCCTGACATAGACAAAAGAGTCAGAGAGTAGATTACTGACTGCCTGGGGGTAAGGGGTTGGCAGGAATTGAGGAGTGAGTACTGGTAGGTATGGGGTTTCTTTGAGTGAACAACTCTGTGGATGTATTAAAAAGCCACTACACTCTATTATGTGTTTTATCTTGGTTATATCTCAATAAGTTTGTATGGTAAACAAATGAAGATTGTTACAGTACTCTGCAGGTAATAATGATAGGGAGTTGTGACCACCCTGGGCCTAAAGGTACTACGATGTGGAGAGAGAGCGCCAGACCTTGACAGTCACCTGCAAGAATGAGCTGCAGGAATATGTACCCTGACCTTGCTCTGACCCTCTACTCTGATGTCTCTTACTTCCAAAACACAGCCAGAAGCCTGGAGCCAGAGAGTCTCTTGATGTGTCTTACAGAAGACAGCATCCCCGGGCACAGAGTAGGGTGAGGATTGAAGCAGGCACCTGAGGGTGAAGACACAGTGATTCTGCATTGCTCTGTATATGAGACTGGTAAACAGAAGTTAAAATCAGAGGTTGCCTCAAAATGAAGTGAATTCTAATCTCTGGAAATAGGATTGGAGAAAAATCTGACGTGATGATCATCAAATTACAAAGAGGATTACAGTTCTAGTTGATGGATTTGGAATGCCAAGGCTCTATTTCCAGTCACAAACATATTGGCACTACCTTTATTATCATTTGGTCAGCTCTGATCTTGAAAGTTCAAGGTTTGGGCTTTGACTAATAGAATATACAGTATGAATATTTGGATGACAGTGAGAAAGGAAAGAAAATGTTATAAGCACAGGCTGTTCACTTTTATTTTAACCCCTGAGAACAAATAAATTGGTCTCTACTATGGCAGACACAGTCTGGGAAGAAGTGGCAGAAGAAAAAGTAAGAAGTTTGTCATCAAAGAAGATGTAGGATTTGGGAAATAAAATTTTCCTACTTAACAACTTTACCTATTATGTATATTAGCCCTACTTTCTTTTTTAGTTCAGAGTGACAGCGAAAGGATAGCACTTTAATATTCCCTATAAGAAAATTATCATCAGCTTTTATGACACATGAAAGATGTCAAAGAAGCTTGTGTGTCTTCTTCTCTCCTGCATGTTTCAGGAGGACTCTTCTGGAGTTACGGAGGTGGGGAGATGGGAGGTGGTAGACCCCCTCCCATCCCTCATCTGACTGTGCCAGAGTCAGAAGGAAGGCTGTGTGTCACTCCTTCTTTGCAGAGACAGGGCTGGGATGAAAGTAATATGCAGAGTGCAGAGTTACCAAGTGGCCATGTTGATGGAGACACAGTATCCAGCAATCCTGTGGTTTGCAGGCTAATTATGTTAAAGACTTGAGATAAAGTTATTTGATGACTTTAAGAGTTTTCTAAAATTAGGACTTCTACTTAGTGCCATGTTTTATAGCTACTACATTAAATATATACCAGTATAATCATTTATGTGGTCCTGTGCCAAAATACAGGCACGGAGATGCTCATTTACAAATGTGGACTATGTCCAAATACACCACTGATATCCTCTGCCAACTAGATGCATGTAGGGTTTGGAAGAAATACTCAACACTGCAGAATATGCTTTTGTACTTATCTTTATTTCTGGACATTCATATACATCTCATACCAGATCGAAAACTTCTTGGATTTATGGAAATCACCTAATTTTCCCTTCAATATTTTTATAGTAAAATTTATTTATTGTATAAAGGCCAATAATTTTAGATTACTTTTTTATTGCTACAAGTGCTATTTTAATTTTTATTAACTTGCTACTCAAATAGATCCAAAATCCATTTCAAGGAAGGCATTTCACTAGTATAGAACATAGTAAAACTGTATTGTTCAGAAAGACATTCCACAGTTAATGTTACTAGTACCCAGTAGTAGAGCTTTCTCATTTGTTTCTAATTCCATGTAGTTTTGTATGTTGTCTTATAATTTGGTGTTGTTTTTTGGCTTCATAATCAAGGAGAAACAACTTATCTATTTACAAGGTTTTTTTAAATGAGGCATCTGGCTTTAGTGTAGTAAATATTTATGAATAATTTATTAATAGTGGAATAATAATACATATAAAGCAATATGAAGGGCCTAGTATATAGTATTGGAAAAATAAAGCACAAGGTTTTCTACCTACTAGGACTTAATAAAAGACAGCCATGATGAGGATGGGTGTGGTGATGCTAGTGATGGTGATAATGATAATGATTATAAATTAGTTTGCAGTTATCTTCAGTTTTATGCCATAATTTTGGGAAAAGTTAGGCAGTTCAGTAAAAACTTTAAAACATTTTTAACCTTTAAAAATGTCATATAAATTTTGAAGAGAAAGCGTGAAACTTAAAATGCGCTCAGCATGAGGTCCTAACAGCTCCTCAGGAGGATGAGTGTAAGTTTCTTTGCTATTCCTGCGCAACTATGAGACCTACATATCCAGGAATGGTATTATGTATTGTATTTCTGGATTATCTAAAACTACAGTCATGTATTAAGTCAGACCAAATTTAAGCTCTTTGGGATTAGTTACATGTGTGCACAGTGTGAATTTAGTTGCTAATGATTTATCAATAATATATGATTAGCTTTGAGGAACTGTCTCTTAAAAACAAATAGTCAGGGAGGGGAGGAGAAGTAAAAATGATTAAGATATATATACATATATATATATATATATGTATATATATGTAGTAGTTTCTCCAAGATGAATGTAATTATTATGTATTGCAAACATAATAATAAAATAAAACAAATAGCCATAAAAAGATTTCTGCATTAAAAACAAAAAAGGGCTATCTTTGAAGACAGTGCCAATTCTGCCATGTCCTTAAAGTAAAGAGTTGTTTGAAAACAGTCAGTTTTAATGGTCAGAGCTAGGAAAAATGTTTGGGTATATGTTTCTTTTACATTTCAGTCTCCCTCTGGGGCACTCCAGACTCATATATCCTAATTGCTACTGGGCAGCTCCACTTGGCACGTGTAAAGCTGTTTCCTGATGTGTCCCTGGAGCCTGCTCCTCCTGAAGTCTTCCCTGGCTCAATTCAAGAGCGATCTCTTTCTCCCATTGCTCAGAACTGAAACCTCACAGCATTTTTTATTCCTCTCTTTCATTTATACTTTATATCCAACCCTTAAGAAAACTACTCAGAATATCTCCAGAATCTGATCGTTCCTCATCTCACACTGTTTACAGTCTGACTAAGCCACCAGCGATCCTTGATCAGGGTATATGCTCTGGACTCCTTTCATTGTTCTCTTGCTGTCTTTTTACATATGGCAGGCAGATCAAGCCTTTGAAATGGAAATCAGAGTAGTCATCTTAGTTTATCCTTTGTCCATGGCCCTCAAATAGCTTCCTGCCTGAAGAGAGTCCTTACTGTGACCATCAATGAACAGTCAGCTTTCACCCACCCCTTGCCTACCTTACCTTTCCCCCCTCTCCACTTACTTATTTTGTGCCACTCTATTGCTCCTTCTTCATCATGGGAGGCACCACCCCGGTCTCTCTGCCCATGAGGAAATATTGATATATCAGACATGTGTATGTGCATGCTTCCAGACAAGCACACCCTACACCTTATTTATCAAGGCTTGCTTGGTTCACTATCACCGTATAATTGAAAGTTCACTCCTTAAAGAAACATTATGAAGAGTATCAACTTTGGGATGAAAATCTATATTAATATGAAAAGTGAATAAACATACTTAGTTATAATTCCCTTTCTGATAAAGGGTGTGTTGGTTGACTATTTGTGTTTTTAGTTTGTCAGTGAGCAAAGCCACTACTTGATCTGCAGCTCTGACAGGCATTTGTCTAGGCCAGATAGCCCTTTTGCCATTTGCAGCTGAATGGGCATTGATGTACTGGTGTTCTCGCACCAGTAGTAGGGCCACATTGCTCTTGTGTGTTCTGTAGGATTGGCCCTCAGATATGTACCACACTAATACAAAGTTTGTAGACCAATTTCCTTAATTTGTTGTATCCTGCCCTGTAGGTGACTCTCTTGAAAGTTATATTTGTTTTAAATTTGGGTAGAAATATAGGAACTTCTCTTTCTGATCAGTTGCCTGTTGCTGAACAAATTTAGAAATACACAACTCTAATTGTATTTTCCTTATTAACCTTCACATTTATATAAAGCTGGACCTATAACCCATGCTGTAAACAATTTGATACCATTATCATTTTGACCTTAGCTATGAATTTTTGGGCTTTCCTCAGTTCACTGTCTTATGCACTCTGCTTTCCTTTATAAAAATATGTCAGAAGAACTGAGACTATCAAAAACACTTGCCCTTGAAAATAAAAACAACGTGAATCTCAGTCTGGGGCGGGAGTGTATCTCTGGGTGCTATGAGCTGGATGCACACTAATTTACTAGTGCTGGAACCAAATGGGTTGAAAATCCTTGTTTTCCCACCAGATGGGTTATTTTAAAATATCACAAAACTTCTGAGGTTATTTACATTACAAATGTGCTTCTTCACACACATCAAGAACTGAGTACCATGTTTTGACAGTAACTCCTTTATGAAATTATATGTTGCACAAGTGGAGTAAAATTCAAGTCATTCTCAGGGGAGCAAGCTTATGAATCTGGATGAGGTCACACCTCTTTAAAGATGCAGTTTGATAATCCGACATCAAAACAAAGGAATTCTGTTAATCCTCTCACAAAAGTGCAAATTGCTAATCAGATCCCTCGACCGGGCTGGCAGCTTGGTAAACAATGAGCTTGGCAGAAGAGCAACTTTGGGCGGATAGATAGCCGAGAAGCTTGGATACCAACTATGCCCCTACTTAGCCCAGTTGGGCCTGCTGTTTCGAAACAATTATGTGTGTCAATGGAGGTGGTTCTTGTATTTATGGTGTTCTTGTGCTTTTCTCTTTCCATGTTAATGATAATGCAAATCAATCTTCCTGTCTTTCATTTCACTTCACTAGTGTGTAGGTTAATATGCCCCCTATATTGTTTTCACTTGGATGCATGTGTCTTTTGAATTTTCATTACACATTTCTCTACAAGCCCAGAGGGTTTTCTCTCCTTCCATACAATAGTGTGGTGGTATTTGAAAAAGGAAAAATAAATCTTAACCCTAATGAAAAAAGAATCTTCTCTGAAAGGTGTAATAATTAAGGCTTTAAAAACTTTTAAAACAATTTTATAAATTATATAACTCAACTTGAGGCAGCCTAAAAGAGTTGCAACTTTTTTGAGTGGAGGAATACCAGCAAAGCAAATAACCAGAGAGGAGAAGGGCAGGGATGTAGGAGATGGGGCTCAGGAACAGTTGGGACCAGGAGTCACCCTCTGCCACAGCTTAATCTCTTTCTCTTGTCTCCCTATCACTTCAAATGTTGGTTTTATTCTTAGTTACTCTAAAGAGATTTCTCCATATAGGAGGAAATATTACCATGGTAAATAGTCCTGGAGTTTTATAGCCCACTGCATTCTCCATGATACTTAAATAAAATGTCTCAGGGGAGGATTGTGATTGGCTCACTTACATCAGGTTCTTGTTATGACCCATCAGTCATGAGTATATAACCCCATGTTTGTCAGAGTGTAGGAGGTGATTGTTATTTACTGAACTTTCTCTTAGACTTACTGAACAGTGCTAAACCTGATGATGATGTGAGCATGTAGAATTATTTTGCTCATTTCAACACTGTTTGGTCCTTTTGGCATTTCCAGCTTTCACCCAAACAGGATTGAGAGTTCATTTGAAAATGAAAAATATAATTTTATTTGAAATGAGTCTTGCATTGAGAAAGTACAATGCTTTGAGTACTTCCAGTTAGTTTCTGCTCTTGTATTATGAGTGTATTTGTAAATAATTGGGTGCAGTGTGTGTTGAGAAGGAGTAGAAATTACTGTTTTGATTGTGGAGCCATATTCCAACAGGTAAGAGCTGTGTGCTTTACAGTATGGGCCGCATTGTCATATTGGTCCTCAATCAGATGAATGGTGTGGGACATGACCGATCTACATCTATAAGAGGAGAAATAAGTGGACTGTAGAGGTTTGGGGCAGAGGATGGCCCAGTGGGGACAGCTACCAATAGCCAAAGCTTTCTGAATAAGAGCACTGTCTTTTTAAAAGCAATAGGGGGCAAGGATTGAGGGAGTGCTCACAGCGGTAAGTATAACACAGCTGTGCTCTGTTTATGCTTCGGCTACAATAAAAACGCTATAAAATGTGAGATGTCATAGCTCCACTTTGCTTTATTTATACTATTTCCTCTGAGCTCTGTCACACTGCACATTCATCTGCTAAGTTGCAGCAAGAATGGAGATTAAAATATCACAGCTCAAAATAGGAGTCAAGCGGAAGGAGATTCATCATAGCCCTATTAAAAATATGTAAATATGGGAATGAAGTCATTTTAAAGCTATACAGCACTCCGCCTTTATGAGTTAAGATCCCTTAAGCAAGCAGTGGGCTATGCCAAGGACTTGTTCTCTGTTTCTTCCACCCATGGAAATCCTTTCAAGATTAAACACTGTTTGAATTGCAAATTATGTATGTTTTCCTGAAATCACACTCTAGTTACTAATGGCAGGAAATCTGATGCTATACAGGAAAAAAAAAAGTTTTGGGAATTAAAGGTTATATATTGTTCACTTTGTAATGATTTTAAAAATTAATATATGAAATCTCCTTTTTGACCTAAGTTAATGAATTTGAGGAAACTCCAAAAAAGGTCCCTATGTAAGAAAATTTAAAGAAGGAAACAGTCTCAGACATAATCTGCCCTTCTAGAGTTCAGCTACCCAATTGGCAGACTTAGACTGAAAGCTAGGACTTTTCTCTGAAATTTTGCTAGTAAAATTACTTCTTGGAGCATTTCTTTTACCTCTAGTTCTGACAAAATTTATTTAATTGCTCTCTATATAATGTACATTAAGGAGTAGAGTTTATAGATGGCAAATCTGGAATATCTCAAATGCTATTAACAAGCTTTTTATGATCTCTTCACTAGGCTGCTGAGTGGTTGTTGATCTTTTGACCTCAATATTTTCCAAATGTGCTATTGCTATTGTAGTAATAATAAAGGCCATCACTTACTAGGTGCTTACTGGGTACTAGGAATGGTTCTGAGTGTTTGATGTGCAGTAATTACTTTAATCCTTACAGCAAACCTATGGAGTACGTATGTCATCTCTTACAGCTTACAGATATGGAAACCAAGGCATAAGATTACACACTAGTGAGAACAGAAATTCATGTGTTGATGTCTTTCCAAAAATACTAGAAAAAACTATACAAAGAGTGATGGCTGGCAAAGAGGAGACTTTGGATTCTAGAAACACCCCTGCCATTGTACTTAGTGAAATAATTTTTCTCACTTGCACAATGAAATGAATAAATGGTTCTACCTTTTTCCAGTTCTTTTTTTTACTTTATCTGTGCACTATTAACTCATGAAAGTACATTTTTGATAGGCATTTTTTTCTGCATTTTAATTTATTTTTGTTTCAGAATGGTTATGTTAAATATTTCTAAAATAGAGTATTTCCAGAATTTTTTTTTTGCCATGTACTTTTCACTGTGTTTCATTGAACTCTTTGATGCAGTTAATCAGGGGAGACAATTAGTTGTAGACTTTCTAGCTGTGTGCCTTTATGCACATTTTGTAATCTCTCTGTGTCAGATTTCTCATTTGTAGGAAGATCTTTGTGAGAATAAAACCAGATAATATATGTAAAACCGCACAGTGTCTAATTGTAGTAACTACTACAAAATATCAAAGCATTTGCTTTTTTGGGTAATTTTTGTTTGTATTAGGACATGTTTGCAGTACATAATGACTATTGTAGGGGGTTGGTATATGTACATAATTCTGTAATCACCTAAATCTCATTTAGCATCTCTGTCTCTTTCTCCTCATGCCACCTATTTTCTTGTCATAATTCACAAATCAGTTAACTTCTTTGTGCATACATTCACAAATCTGAAAGATAAGAAGTGTAACAGCAGGTTGGAATGTTTGAAGTAGTGTAGGATAACCTTTTAATACAATGAATGGAACACTCTGAAAGATCAATTGACTTGTCCAAGAGCACTGAACTACAAAAAAAGCGGAGAGATGAAGCCCAGAGTTCAATTACAGCTTCCAGTATAGCTCTGTTGCCTCCCTATGTGCCTGGCCTCCTCCTTGTTAGAAAGAAAAACAGGACAGTTCTTGGAATGTGTAAAAGGAACCGCGATGTGCATCTTAAGAGTTTAAATTAGGCAAGTTGCCATGGTACCTGCCATAGATTTATTGCCATGTAAGATTTTAGGTCATGTACCTTTTTGGCAGGCTTCACAAGAGGACACTCAGAAAGATGCGGTAGGCTGGTGGGAAGTACAAGTAGTCATCTCTCTTCTCCACTCTTAGGAAATTGATGTTCTTTATTCCTTTTGGTGTTCAATGAGGTAACATAGTTTTCAATAGTATTGAAATAAGTGGATCTAATATGGTTAGAAAAGGTAAAAAGAAAAGATTTACAGCAATTTAAATTGGGTAATACCTGATAAAACATTATAATGATTTTTGATCCACAACTAATGAAATTGAATTTATTTACTTTAATATACAAGGAAAAATGGAGCTACACTCAAAATCTATTCTCCAAAGTCCCCACACTACTGGGCAAATGGAAAAGTAAAAAGTGAACTTCAGATCAGTTTATGATTTCCTCTCTTTCCCCATCTGGTTTAGGACTGGGATGAGGTGGTGAACATGTGGGGTGCCAAAGGTAATTTGGTGCCACTGTGAGGTGTCAACTCTGCATGTCCATGACCCTGAGACTGAGGCCTTGACTTTTGACTTTGCTAATATTCTTGCATATAAAAATCAATATATATCATTTATGTGAAATATCATGCTTCCATCTTACAGTCCCTCCCTACTCCAAGCATGGAAGGATATATTTCATATTGTAAGCTATGGGTGAAAATAGGCTTCAGATTGCAGGGGGAAAATCTTCGTGGAGCTCCTGTTTGTTGGTGAGAGTTCTCCTGTGGCTGATTTCCTGCTTTTGTACTGGAGCGTCCACACAGGGCCAACCCCAGGGGCTTGTAATCAAGACAGAGTGGGGGGAGAGAAGGAATTATCATAACATATACTAAAGCTTGTTGGGTACTACAGGCGATTTCATGGAGTTTGTCCTTACTTTCAGCCCACTTCTTGTTCTAAACTGAGAATGCCCTCGCTTCAGTCTATGTGTATCCTAAACAGATACTTCTTGACTTATGATGGGGTTGCCTGCAGATGAATCCATCATAAGTTAAAAATTCAGAAATGCATTTAGCATGTTACTAGGTGAATATTATCCTTAATCATGCTCAGAACACTTACATTATTCTGCAGTTGGGAAAAAAGTCAGCTAACACAAAGCCCAATTTATAACAAAGTGTTGACTATTTTTTGTAGTGTGTTGAATACTGTGGTGAAAGCCTAACACAGGACAAGTGTATGGGTATGCTTTTGTATCATCAAAACGTCCACCTATAGTAAGTTGGGAATGATCTGTATATTGTGGACACACTGTTAAGGGTTTGGTCCAGCTATAGCTTGAAGACTTACCCATTCATAACTAGTTATTGGGTCTAGGAATTTGGGGCACACATGTTTCCTAATTTTTCTCCCTATATTATGCTTTTGGAAGATGCAGGCATATAATCTCATGTAATTTTGATATGATTTGATATATTTATATATTTAGGGTCAGCATTTTATGAGGGCGTAGAAAAGAACCACTTTATTTTGCCTGAGAGAGTAAAAAATGGCTCCTCAGAGAAGGGAAGTTAGTGCTTAAAGATTAATCATGATTTTTTCCAACTGAGCCAGAAGGGAAGTATATATATATATATTTTTTTCCTTTGATACCAGGCATTGAACTCGGGACCTTGCGCAGGAAGTATATTTTTGAAAGAACAAAACTCATGGAAAAAATGGACCTTGTCTGTCTTATTTACCATTATATTTCTGTCACCTAACATAAAAGGGAGCATATTGTTCACACTTAAATATTTACTGCACCAGTGAATGGATGACCCTACCTTGAAAGTCATTGAAATTGATAATTTTTGAACAGGGATCCAACATGATAAAATCTGTGCTTTATGAAAATGATATAGTGGCATAGGAGTGAATACAAAAGGAGTGAGATGAGCGACTGTGGAAACATACTCCCACAAAAACTCCTTTTCAGTGATCCCCAGCCTCACTCCAGATACTTAGAAATTAGGTGTACTCTGCACTGAACTTGTGGCATTTTCTCAAATTTGCCTCTAGAAGGAACAATCACTGCCTACTTCACCCCTCGAAAAGGCCTAAGAAAGGTTGGAAGTAACTTACTGCCTGTTGAAGAATTGTTTCCTTAGTGCATATAGGAGGCCAAGAGCTGAGTTTTCCAAATGATCAGACACAGAAGCAATAAATGCAAACTTGTACTTTATTTTGCTTTTCTGGCTCAGAGTAGGTCCATGAATTGTCAGTTATTGGGGGTAGTAATCTGGGGTCTATATGGATAATTCAGTAGAGCACACCAGTGATTGTTTCATAGTGAAAATTGGAGAGAAGTCAATAAAAGACTTGCAATAGACTGTGTTCCTGTGTAGCAAATGATAATGATGCCTACTTGTAAGTTTGTTTCTGCAGTTTGGTAGCCTAAATCTGCTTGGCTGAGTTCTCTGCTCAGGGGATCACAAGGCTGGCATTAAGCATGGCCAGCTTGAAGGGCTTTTTGGTGGCTTTATTTTACTGGTAATTTTAGATAGACCCGATGATCGCATTCATCATAGGGAACTTGTATCTGTACATGATATATCTTGCTTCTTCTTTTTTCCCCATTCTCTTTCCCTCCCTTCAACCCCTCTTTCTTTCCTTATTTATAAAAGCTTTGTTTCCATGTTTTCCCTCTATTCCTTTTTTTTCTTGTCCCTTCCTTCCTTTCCTTCTCCCTTGTTCCCCTTCCCATTGGACCAATTTCTTTCTCAGTTTCTGTTATACATTTTGGTCCTTACTTATACTTTCAGTTTGTCTCACCAGACAAACAATGAGGTATTTAAAAATGTGTGTCTGATTTATTTCACTGAAGCGTATAGTCTCAAGGTCATGTAGCTAGAAATGCCTCAAGCTTATCCTTCTTTATGGCAGAGTACTCAATTGTATAAAAAAATACATCTTCTTTATCCATTCATGGGTTGATGAACATTTGGGCTGTTTTTAATATTTAGCTATTACAAACTGTGCTGTTTTATGCTGTAAACATGGGTGTGCATATATCACTGTGGTATGATGCTTTTAATTTTTCCTAGAAGATACTGAGAAGGGGAATAGCTGTGTCAAATGGAACCTCTAGTTTCAGTTTTTGGAGGAATCGCCACGCTGATTTCCACAGCGGTTCCAACAGTCTACACTCCCACCAACAATAGAGAAGGGTTCCTTTTTTCCACACAGCCTAGCCAGCATTTGTTATTGGTTGATTTCTTGATAACAGCCATTCTTTCTGGAGTAAAATGGAATCTCAGTGTTGTTTTAATTTGCATCTCTTGAATGACCAATGATGTTGAACATTTTTTCATATAGTTATATGCCATTTCTGCTTCTTCATTTGAGAAATGTCTATTCATTTCAGATGCCCATTTTTGCACTGTGTCTTTAAATTTGGGCATCTGATTTTTTTTGAGTTCTTTATATATTCTAGATATTAGTCCTTTGTCTGAGGAAGAGCTGGCAAAGATTTTTTTTTACACTGCTGGTTGTCTCTTCACTCTGTTGGTGGCTTCTTTTGCTGTGCAAAAGCTTTTTAATAAGATGATCCCATTTTTTGATTTTTTGTGGTATTTCCTGTACAGCTGGGGTTTTTTCATAAAGTGTTTTCTACCCCATTATCTGCAAGAGTTCTACACACTCTATCTTCCAGTAGATTTAGCATTTCTGTTTTAATATTTAGATCACTGATCCATTTCAATTTTAGTTTAGTGCGTGTTGAAAGATATGGGTCTAGTTTTAATCTTCAGCATGTGGAAAGCCAGTTTTTCCAGCACCATTTATTAAAGAGGCTATCTTTCTTCCAGGGAAGGTGTTTGTCTCCTTTCGCAAAGATGAAGTGGCTAAGTGTGTTTGGAGTTGTTTCTGGATCTTCTAATCTGTTCCATTGCTTCTTGGTCTGTTTTCTTTTCTTTTCTTTTCTTTTCTTTGCCAGTAGCCAGCTATTTTTTTGTTTTGTTTTCAGTACCAGGGATGGAACTCAAGACCATGCTGTTTTTATTACAGTAGCTATGTAGTATAATTTCAGGTCAGGGGTTGTGATGCCCCTTGCTTTGCCTTTTTTCCCTAGAATTGCTTTTGCTATTCTGCATCTTTCCTGGTTCCAAATGAATTTTAGGGTTATTTTCTCTAATTCTGTGAAATATGCTATTGGTATTTTGATCAATATTGCATTAAATCTGTATAACAATTTTGGGTGTAGAGCCATTTTCACTACATTTGTTTTTTCTACCCAAGAATAAGGGATATCTTTCTATTTTGTGATATCTTCTCTAATCTCCATTTTCAGAATACTATAGTTTTCAACGTAAAGGTCTTTTACTTCCTTTGTTAGATTGATTCCTAGGTATTTCATATTTTGGATGCTGTTGTGAAAGGTGTGGTTTCCCTAATTTCTCTGAGAGTTTGTTATTTGTGTAGAGGAATGCTATTGATTTTTGAGTATTGCCTTTGTATCCAGCTACACTACTGAATTTGGTTATTAAATTTAGAAGTCTTTTGGTGAAGTTTTTGGCGTCTTCTATGTAGATTATCATGTCATCCGCAAATAATGATAGTTTAATTTCTTCCTTTCATATCCGTATTCCTTTTATTTCTTTCTCTTTTCTAGTTGCTCTGGCTAATGTTTCCAGAAATATATTGAATAAGAGCGTGATAGTGAACATCCTTTTCTTATTCCTTACTTTAGACTGAAAGCTTTCAGTTATGTCCATTTTGTATGATGTTGGCTGTTGGTTTGTTTATCAAATTGAGATAAAAACCATATATTACAATTTTCTGTAGGTTTTTTTCATGGACGGGTGTTACTTTGTCAGATGCTTTTTCTGCATCTATTGAGATGATCATGTGGGGTTTTTTCATAAGTTTATTGGTACGTTTTAGATTATAAAATACAGTTACATTCATTGTTGGGATCTTGTACCTTTACATGATGTATCTTAGTTCTTATTTTTTCCCCATTTCCCTGCCCTCCCTTCACCTCCTCCACGCTTCCCTATTTAAAGAGACTTTGTTTCCATGTGGTTTTTGTCCTTGGCTCTGTTAATACAGTGTATCACATTTATTGATTTGCATATGTTGAACCATCCCTGCATCTGTGGGATGAATCCTACTTGGTCATGGTGTGTAATCTTCTTGATTTTCTGTATTCTTTTTGCCAATATCTTATTGAGGATTTTTCTGTGTTCATTACAGAGATTCAACCTGAGTGCTTACTTGTAGGCTCTGTGGTAAAAATCTGTTTACAGATAATCTTGTTGTTGACTGAATTTGGCTCTTTGTTGTTATCAAACTGATGTCCCTTTGTCCTTACTGGCTACAAGCTCCTGTGGCTTCTAGGGGCTACCTCTGTTCCTCCCATGTGGCTTTTAGATCCTGAGCACAGATGTGTCAAGCTCTTCTAAACCTTTAAATCTCTGCCTTTGACCTGGAGACTAAGATTTAAAAGAGTTGTGTGATTAGGTTAGGCCTACTCAGATAATCTGTCTTAAAGTC
This sequence comes from Heterocephalus glaber, assembly GCF_000247695.1. The sequence goes on from NW_004624752.1 coordinate 14,574,646, forward strand.
AACTGTGTTACATAATATGCCCACTCATGGGAGCAGAATCATTCATCATATTCACATTACCGGGGATCATGCAGAGCAGTCACCAGCTGAGGAGGTTTTTTTGGGCCAACTTACAGTTCTACTTAGTAAACTGTTATTCATAATAAGCTTATTTAAAATACAGGGTATAAACAATTTGTTGCATAGAATAGCCTGACAGAATTTAAGTAATATTTTTTGAAAACCAGTATAGTTTAATGCAGTTATTTTTCTAATATCTGACTTTGATAAGTCTATTACTAATCTTTAGAAATTTTACTTGTATGCGACCCATTCATTTCCAAATATCTCTACCATTTATACTACCAAACATCAACAAAAGAAACTCCAAACTTTTCTGTATCTTTTACTGGGAATTTAAGAAAATACAAATAGTGGCACATAATCTGTACACAAACACCACCTGGACAAGAGTTTTGACTATGAAGTCTACTAAATTCACTTGAGTGGTACAGTGAGCTACCTTTCAGAGCCTTTTGGTTCCTGGTTTTACAGAAGGACGGAAGGTAGGAGAATTTAGCCAATGGTACAGATATTCAGTGTCAAAGTTAGAGAGAACCCATTCTCTACCCAAGACCGCCATCATTTCTGACTGCAAGTGCAAGTTTGGGGCTTACAAAGCCACTCTCATGTTTGACAGTTTGCTTGAAAGAATTTCAGAGCGCATTGCAACCTATTATATACCTTTCTTTACAAGGAAAGAATGCAGATTAAATCAGCCAAGGGAAGAAATACATAAGGCACAGAGCCCCCGCTGTCGAGCAGTGTTATATTCTTTTTTTTGTTGTTTTGTACCGGGTATCGAACTTCGGACCTTGCACTTGTGAGGCAGGCGGTGGCACCACTGAACAAAATCCCTGGCGAGCAGTGTTATATTCTGGGCACCAGTGTGTTACAATAGGCACAGAGCCTTGTGAACCAGAGGTGCATATTTGAGCCTTTGATTCCAGAGTTTTTATTGAGACTCGATCATGTAGCATCCACATGGCCAACCTTTAGCCTCCAACCTCTTCTGGATGTTGGTGTTTAGTTTCTAGTCCCTTGTTGAGGCAAAACAGAGACTGCATGGCCCAAAACCTCAGTCACAAGTCACATCATTAATATGTAGATTGGCCAATGCCTCCAGGCAAACAAGGATACTCCTGTGACATCTTGAGTTCCAGTACATTACTTCCTAGTAGCTGAAAGCAAAGGCTCCTCTCTCTTTGGGCAAGACTAATTCTTCACCACATTAAAGGGGTGGGAGTGGAAGAAGAATGAAAACAAATAATAATTATCATTTATCAGCAGTATACTGTGTGTTAGCATGCTAAGCCATGTCTCCTTTAATCTTTTCTTTTTTTTTGGTACCGGGGATCAAACTCAGGTCCTTGCGCTTGCGCAGCAGGTGGAGAAACCACTGAGCTAAATCCCTGGCCCTTCCTTTAATCTTTTCAACGTTATTAGAAAGATATCACAATTATCCTTATTTTACAGACAGTTTGATCTATCAAAACTAAGTAATTTGTCCAAGATTACATAAATAAGAAATTGCAGAACCAGGACCTGTTAGTTTAACTCCAAAGGGCATGATCTCAAACACTTGACTGGATTAGATCTATCAAAACTAAAAGTCCATAATACAACATAATATGAATTTGGAAGCAATTATTTGAGAATTGAGTTTAGAAATAAAGTCATTCACATTTATAAAAATATACACTGCTACTTTAATAATGTAGGGTACAGGGGATGAAAGTTGATGTGTAGAATGGTTATTTCTCTGAATTTGCACCTTCCAAATGGATTCCAATCAGCACTGTATCATTCAATTTTCAAATACATTTGTGGGGTATGTGTTATATTCCAGGTGCTGTGCTGGCCACTGGTGACCCAAAGATGGTGAAAAATATGTTTCTGCTCACAAGGAGTTAGCGATCCACTGGGGTATGTAAAACACTTATTATTTCTAATATTATGTTTATGTTCAGCAGAACATAGAGATCTTCATACATAAAAAACATTTTGTACATGAATTTTGCCAGCATTTGGAATTTTTGACTTAGTTAATGTTAAAGAAAGTTAAATATTTTGGAGATTGTTGTTCATATAGCCATATTTAATAATTAAATTCAGATTCAATTTTTTTGTAGATTCTGTAGTAATAGGATACATTTTTTAAGAAGCAAAACTACTTTTCAAAAAACCACTTGTGTGTATTTGATGGAAAATCAAGAGAGACTAAGAATGCCACCCAAATGTATCATACGGAGCAACAATATACATTTCTTCTTTAACATTGACTGTATTGCTATTTTATTGGTTAATAATGATTATCTTTTATCTTTCCTATTTCATCCATTTTTTTAATGAGCAAAGTCTATACTAGAGTAAAATAGGTCTTGTATTTAATGTTGATTTTTGGTAAAACTACATAGTCTTACCTTGGTTTACAAACACTTTTGCTTGCAAACAAATTGCTTCACAAACAGTTCTGTTTGGCACAATTTTATTTTATTTTTTTTTTGCGAAGTCCGTCTTGGATGACAAACACAATTGGTGCCATCTTTTCTGCACATACACAAACGTGGCTATTTTTCCAAAGTCATACAACAAATTAAGTTCGTCAGCTGAGGTGCCACTGTATTTTATGTGCAGCACAATAAATATTGTAGTAGTTTATAATAGTATATACTTATAAAAAACCATATAGTATGCTGACAGTAGTTGCGAAGAAGGATATGAAGTCAGTCCAATAAATATAAATAAGAAATATTTTCCCAATGGTATCTTACATATTTTATAGCTTTAAATAACAGAGTAGAATTAGAAAAAAAATAAAAAATTAAGTTAAACTTCATATCCAGTAGTTAATAATGATGCTATGCGACCCTAACAATGATATATTTGGACATGTTTAATAAGTATGTAAACACACTACCTAGATTGAGCATCATAACTGCTGAGAGTGCAGTTCTAATCATTTTAAGCTGCTAGCAAACCAGAAAAGAACATGCCTCTTTTCTTGGCAATATGATTTTAATTTTTAAAAGCATTTAATTTCACAAACCATATCCATCATCTTTGCATAGATAAATGTTGTGGCAATTTTTTGAATGACCCTCTTGATTCCCTAAAGAAATTATGGATACACTATAAATTTACAAATGAAAGGCCATTCATCAGAGTTATAAATATGAGTGGTTCCTGTGCTGATGGCTATGTAAACTTTAAGTGGTTTAATATCTATTGGTTTTTGTGAATAGTTACCACTGCAAAAGAATATAGATACTGTCATTCTTACATAGTGTCATAACATTGGCAAAGTGGTGAGAACAACATGCAATATTTTTTGAAGAGCATGGCATTTCTTTGAATTACTGCTGGCAGTAAAACATAAATCAGCCTTAATGATGGATATTCCAAAGATGTTTATTAATCTATTCACTTAATCTAAAATACTCAGTCTTGGCATTTATAGAGCCAGTTCAAAGGAAGTGGCAAGTGTTTTAAACCCCAGCAGTTACTTTTAGGGGCCCATAATTATGTCAGCCAAGTCTGGTTGGAATTGAGATCAGAATGCGTAAAAATCTATTCCTACTAATCTATGCTAAAGATATTTGTTTAGCCAAAATGTATTTTCTTGTGTGAGTCTAAACAAAATCTGAGTTTATTATGCTGTTAATGAAACTTACTGCATGGCTCTTTATTAGAATCCTGCTTTAAAATTCTCTTTTTCTTTGTCTGTCTCCTTTCCTTTTTCCCTTCTGATCTATCCTTTTCTCTCAACTGGAAAATAATCCTGCATTGTGTAAACTTTGAAAGGGACCAGAAAACTGACTAAATATCCTCTACTGAATTAAGAAATAGCATAATGACATGTGATTTTGACAATATGTAACGGGATTAAAGACAGGATGGACAGACGTGAAGAACACAGAGAGGGGAAGATTATGTAGGAAATGTCAGGGAAAATCAGTTATAATTAAGCAGAAGAAGTCAGGTATATAAATGTGGAGTAAGATGGTATGAATGTATGTTTGCACCCAGCCTCTCTATGTGTTATCCTATATAAAAATCTAGGCACAGGGCCGGGGATTTAGCTCAGTGGTTCCAGCGCCTGCCTCGCAAGCAGAAGGACCTGAGTTCGATCCCCGGTACAAAAAATAAAATAAAATAAATCTAGGCACAAAACCTACTTCTGGGTTAAAATAATGTAAACAAGATTGAATTTTGTATGTCTCTTAGCTGTCACGAATTTAGCATCAGTCTCTGGGTTTCTTGGTAGCAAGATGGTGGCAGTAGCATTGCTTTAGCTATATCATCCTCACAGGCTTCAGAGCAACCTGAAAAAGTCTCTTTCTCAGAAGCTCTACTGACAGCCTCTTGTACTAATTCATTCAGATTAATCCAGTGATCACTGTGGTCACGGATTAATCCTGTGTGCCTCTCTTGGAGCATAGTGTCAGGTCAGTTTCATCTTTGTCCATGGACGAGGCACTGGGATTGTATCTCGGAGGGAAATAAGGTTAACTGAAAGAGGCTACATAGATGCCAGGTAAAAGTAATGCTTTGCTGCCAGGATTATCGCAGGGAGTATGCACAGTCAACCTGCCGTATCCGTGAGTTTAGCGTTTCAGATTCAACTGTGCATGAAAAATATTTGAACAAAGTTCCAGAAAGTTCCAGTACATAAAACTTCAAATTGCCACATGCCATGTATTACTCTGAATCCACACATACTAAGTGATGCGCAGGCATCTTATTAGGTATTGCAAGTAGTCTAGAAATGATCTAAGGTAAATACAAGGATGTGTTTAGGTTATAAGGTAAATTCTGTGCCGTTTTCTATTAGGGACTTGAGTTTCTGTGAATTTTGGTCTCTCTTGGCGGTGAGGAGCCCTGAAACCAATTACCCCTGGATACAAAGAGAGGACTGTGTACGTGAAATGTTGGGTACAGTTCTAGGAACTTATAGATTCCTAACAATTCTTATATTTGAGATTAAGAAACTCTAAAAATATTATTAGATATGAGGAAGGGAATAAGAGGGAGGAGGAGTGGGTGTAAAGGAAGGTAATAGGGAGGATGGATACGAGAAAATATACACATCAGAATCCCTCAAAATATGGAACTAGCGGGGAAGGTGGGGTAAAGAGGTGACGGGATAAAAATGATCTAAGTATGTCATATGTGTGCGTGAATCTGCCAAAATGGAACTCTTTAATCTGTATGAGCAATACAAAGGAGTGTAAAAGAAAACTGATACTAACGCAATGCTTTCTGGAACGAAGGAAAAACAGCCTTGGTACCTATAGCCATCTAGGATAGTAAGCTGTTACTGGGATTGTTGTTTGGAATAATAAGGTAACATTATTATGATGTATAGCAAGTAGCTGAAGTAGCATTATCCAAATTAAGACTAAAAAGAAGTTACATTTTCTTTTTAGCTAAAGTAGAAATAAGTGGTCTAGCCTGAAAGTGTTTCTTTGCTATTATTCTGTGTAAGAAAAAGAGGAAAACAAACCAACGTTTATTCAAGATAAGAACTTTATATTGGCAACCTTAGAAAATTTAAATATTAAAAATGTTTTTCCTCAATGTTTGTTCAACAACTATTATTGGAATAGGAGCCTGTCTATGCATCCTAGATCCCTTCAACTTAATGCACTCAAAAAAGTATTAATCGGGTCTGTGAAAGTAATTTGTAAAGGCAAGTGGTTTCCTGAAATTTTTATTTTAGCTATATTTTATTTTGGAGCCCATGAAGAATCAGTAATTTTCTTAATTTTTAATTGAGAAATTTAGAAAAATTGATAGAGCATATGTTAATCATAGGAAAATATGAGTACTTTTTAAATTGTTACATAGTGATTGTGTATTTTTATTAATATTAGGAAGAAAATAACCTTTTAGTGAAGTTGAGATTGGTAGTCCCTGAGATGGAAGTCATAATTAGGTTTATTTTTTCATAGGTTCCTCAGTTTATTAACAGGAAGAATTAACCTAGGGTTTCAATTTGCTTCACTGAGCACAAGAAGAAGTTTTGTTTTGCAAATCAAAATGACACTGAAAAGTGGGAAGCAGTACTGTGTTAACCAGATATTTTGGAAGAAGAAATGTGTTAAACAAAGAAAGGCGCTTCATGTTACCTTTGGTTTCATCACACAAACAGAAATCTTCTGAAATTGGCACTCTTTCCTATGGAGGGATATACTTTTTAACAAGAACTTTCTATTCCTGGCTGACATGTGCCACAATTGCTTCTCAAGTTTAATACCCATAGTGGTGGAAAAATACCTCAAATTACCAACTAATGCAAATGAAATACAGCTATTTGAGGAGATGACCAGGTTTCAGAATATTTCTGCAAAGGTTAGAGTGTATGTGACTTTTCAGGTGAACACTTTTTATTTAAACAAAAACATACTTCTCCTCCAAACATTTTACCACCAATTCTTGCTTCAATTGAGAAATTCCTGGATCTCTTGTCATTCTCTGTGTATGGTTTTTCTTTTGTTTTGGTTTCTAGATCACAGCATATCTTTATAAAATGTCAGTTATCTGTGACTAGGAAGTAGCAAGTACTTTATTCATTAAAAACTGGTTTATAGAGTTTGTCAGAGAAGTGAGTTTTTCAAAGAACAAGTTTATTTTAATGTATAAGAAGTATTTTAGAGTATTCATCAATTTTGAGTGAAATAAATCAATGAATATATTTTAAAGCTCTAGGTTAAGGCAGGAAGAAAATGTCATTGCTATAAATTCTTTCTAAAGGGCAAAAGATATAGGAACAAAATATAAGAAAAATTCAAACTCTATTTTTCTTATACAATGTCCAATTCAGCTGTGTAGGTGTGAGTTTCAGATAAGATTAAATACTTTTACTGATGTGAATTGTCAAAACATCTGTCATTAATTTTAACAGCTTTTTAGGGAGAAAGAATGAGTTTAATCCAGAACTCCGAACCATAGATTTCTAAAGACAACTGCTTTTCTGGATAGGTCATGAACTAGAGAAGAAACAGAAGGAGAAAATCCTCCTTCATATTTGAGTTTCACTTCAGGACTCTTGAAACTTTGGTTGCTGATTTAAATTTTTTCTTAACTAGGAATCCAAGAGAAAAATTGGCTAATCTAAAGAATCTTTTCCGGGTTTTCTAAGAATTCCTGCAGATGAAAACATGTCAGACAGATGGTTGAAAAGGTCTTCTGTTTGTTTGTTTTAAATCCATTCTTTACTGAGAAGGCAAGAAAAGAAAGTTTGAGATTGCCGACAGATTTGGGTTCTTGCCACATTCCCAGCTCATTTCTTGGACATCTCTGTACTTCAGGGAAGTTTATTATTTTCCAGATATGTTCCATAGGTATTCTAAATCATGCTGCAGACACCTGCTCCTATATATGGGTATGTTGTTCACCTAGAATGAATCAGAGATTTAAAAATTTTTTTAAAGTGTGTTTCTTTGCAAAAACCTCATTAATCTTAGTGTGCAGAATTTAGGAGGAAAGTTGTGTTTTTGCAGTTGGCACTGTTTATTGTAAATGATTTATGATTATTCCTTATGTATATGAAATAGGCACTTAATAAATTGGATTGTTCTCAGGGTAACACGATACCTAAATGTTATTGCTATAAATTCTAGAGTTGGCTATACATTTTGTATCATGTAGCCAGTTGACTTATAAATTCTGACTATTCTAACGTGCTCTTTCTACTCAGTATTGTAAATGGTGAGTTAGGTGAGCCTGAGATGTACACAGAGACACTCGAACTGCCAAAGAACGGGATGTGCTGGCTCCTCTCCAGCATGGTTCCTGGCTGTGTTCCAGGAGAGATGGCAGAAAGGAGAGAGAGTAATGGGAGAAAGTGAAACTATATGTAGCAAAAAAATGAATCTGAATTACTATTTTTTATCCAGTAAAGCCAAAAGCCAATTGAAAAAGAAAGAGGGAAAATGCAGAGCAAGCAAGAGAAAAGCATTAATACAACAGATTCACCCAAATTTAGTGAGAAATCATTTCCCAGATAAATTTTCATCATTTAAACAATATTAAGTAAGGATAAAGGGAGCGATGCTTGGTAGCTACAAATGGATTTTAACATCAATAAGTATTTGATACATTTTAATTTAGTGAATAGTAGAAATACTAAGTCTTGATTACTTTTGTCACATTTCTGTGAATTAAGTGTTTGAGGAATGGGGCTTTGCAATTACTTGATCCTCCTGGTAGATGAAGACATCTTATTGCGTGTGTATTATTGTTATAGCAATACTTCTTTTTTTTTTACTACAGTAGTTTAATTTACTGTGATTTCTTCTCCAATATCCTAAAGAATTTGAGAGGAAAATCACTAAATAATTGGTCATTATAAATCCACAGAGTTGTTCAACACCAAAGTCACCTAAAATGTTGAGTTAGAACGAAAGATTAGCACCCATATTAAAGCCCATCCAGGTAAACAAATACCTTGCCAATCCTTGTGCTGACTTTTTGTCTGATCACATAGTCCTACCATCAAAGCTGTTTTGAATGGTACTATGTCTTAATCTGTGTAAAGATGAACTAGGCTGTGAAGAATTCTGTTGTTTATACTATTTATTCTGATAGCGATTTTATAGTCCATTTTATAGGCTAAGCATCCAAGTTTATTTCCCTTTCTCACACCCTGTTAAGGATTAATGTCTACATAATTGATCTGATTGCTTATGAATCTGACCACATTGACTGCTGTAGTGGCTGAAAATACAAGATCAGTAATATTAAAACCTAGAGGTTCCTATCCTGTGCAAAAGGACTGAATCTCAGCAAGAAATCCCCAAATGAAAAGATTGTGGGACTGAAACCACTCTTTGTGTGTTACTTGTAGTAACAAACATTATTTATTTGGCTGTTACACCAAAGGAACTATCCTCATGTGCTCCTTTATAATTTCTGTAATATGCTTTTAATTGTCATACTTTCTGGAGCTATCCTGGTGCATAGATAGCAAAGAACATACATATGCATACATTTCTATATTTGTAGGCAGTATAGTCAAAACAACTTATTTGCCTAGCTGGCTTAGTTGATTTACCCACCCACTATCAAACTCCCTAGAGGAAATTGGCAGAAGGGTCAAATAGATGTAATAAAGCCGGTGATCTTTTACAAAAAGTTATGTAAGAAGCTCTCAGTGGCAACTTTCATCTTCTGTAAGGGAGATCGCTCCATTTTCTGCCTATCTCTGTGTTACCAGTAGCAGCTCTAAACTCACTCTCTGGAGTAGAAGAGGAGAGCCCATTTCTGCCCTCTTGTTGCCAGATGTTCAGGTAAGGCTGGATTAAAATCCCAGATGTATTTTTATAACAGACTAGACCATGGGAAGATTCCACTGCTGGTAGAGGGCTTTGTAAATCTCAGTGCACTTACCATGTAGAATTTTAACCAACACTTAAAGTTCTTCTTTTTCTGATCAAAAGTTAAATTTAAATATTATCTATATTATAGATTTATATATACACATACACGTGTACATGTTCATGTGTACATGTTCATTGGTCACTGCAGAATATTTAATTACAATTTATGCAGGATTTTCTTTGTGCATAGTATTGTTCTTGGATTTTGCATGTAATATACAATTTAGGTCTGCTACATACCCTATGAAGCATATCATGTTATCCCCATTTTTCAGCTGAACAAATGGAGACAAAGAAAATCAGTAATTTGTCACAGATCGACTGTCTTTAAAAGACAGATTCAGAATCCAAACCCCACAGAGTGACTCACACACTGAAGCAGTGTGATGGGGGCCATCATTTAGTAAGCATTAGAATTTGAGCACTATGGTATAGTCACTGTCTCTCTCAGACTGTGTTGTGACCAAGACCACAATTTCTTGAGGTAACTCGTCAACACTGAGTAGAATACAGTAGTCTATGACCATACAAGAGAAAGGAATGTATTGGTTAACCTGAGGCTCTGACCTAAGACCTTGCTTTCACTATAACCACAGCAAACAAGCGAGCTAATGAACCGTAGATGTTTAGTGTGTCATGAGCCTCTTTCATTTTTGTCGTCCTGGGTAGCCACTGTCAAGAAGGACGGAGTGCCCTCTATGAATATGTATTTAGTGCTAGATACAGCAATTTAGTCTTTTGAAGAGCAATTTACCATTTTGATTTTGATAAATGTACAAACAATAATCAGAGGTTAGGGGTTTCAGACTAAAATGGATGCTGTTATTAGTGATGTAACAACTTTTCCTGTGGATCCTATGTGTATCACCAAGACTGGATCATGCTACCCAACGCTACATGGATCCAATTTTTAGGAAAGTTCACTTTAAAAACAACTTGTGATGAACCACTTGGCTCTCAGAGCCACAGTAGTCACTAATTTCCAAACTCTGAATATGTAAAATAAAGTATTCATACAAAAAAACCTAGGAGGCTGCTAGGTCAGAATATTTGTTTAAACTAATAATAGAAGTAGGTTTTTCAGTTCCAGCTCCCTTTTTCCTATCTATTTGCCTTGCTAATAAGACCTTACTTACTACTGTTCAGCTACCCAGAGCCACAATTCCTCTTCCTTTTGGACTTTATATTACAGTTTGAGCAGATTTTCCTATTTCACGTGAACACCTTCCATGTTAACAATAAAACATGAGTGCTATTCAGTCAATAAGGATGATGACAGCAAAGACATCTAACCCCAGTCTGAGCCAAATAATATCTCATAGGACAGGAGTTCATAACATTTTGAGATTTTATCTTTACAGATATTTTTCTCTGCCTAAAACATGTTAGTTCTAATTATATAAAAGAATAGTGACATCCTGTGTATAGCTAGACTAATTGCCTCTGTGATTACCCTATTTGAAGAGTTAGTTACACAGAAATAAAATATTATTGAATTTTGAAAGAGGCACTTTTATCCTAAAGCAAACCTCTTACTTTATCAAAAGGCATGGCTAGGACAAAAATACTATCTCCTTTCCTTCTTAGTTTTTCAGCTTCTCTCTTCCTACCTTTTCCCCTTACATTCCTTTTTCTCTTCCTTTTCTTATCTCTATACAGTTCCACTATTGCTCTCCACTTTTTCCTGTTACTTTCATTTTCCACATTGTATGCTAAAAGTATAATAATATTATAAGTGAAGATTCTATCTTTAAACTTAGATTCAGGAGAGGTGTAAGTGTGGTAAAGGAGAGAGCTTTTTGCTTCAGTGGTACTCAGATGTCTCCTTAGTCAAGAGTAGCATATGCATAGAATTGCCCTAGTATCTTAGAGTCTGAGAACAAGAATCTTTGGCTTTTTCCTTATCCCTGCATAAAATATATATCAATCAAATGTAGAATAGTCTGAGAGCATGCAAAAGCAGAATTCCTCTTGACTTCTTAAAACCAGCAGAAACTATTGGAAGACAATAGGTTGCAGTAGACAATATGCACGGATTTTGGAGTCAGAATTGTTCAAATCTTACCCCAAAAGTATGGCTAAGGGGGAACAAGAAGAGCAGTTTTTTTCTTCTGTGCTCCTTTTAAACAAGTTAAAAGGAAATAGGTTACCAGGAAATCTCAGAGGACAATGAGATAAAACAAAAGCTGAATGAGTTACAAAAGTTACTCAGTATTGTCCTACCATGCATTTCCTACCTCAGCAAGTCTCCCATGCCTCCTCCACCCCTGACTCACACTTAATCTTTGCTCCCATAATCAAAATGGCATTTTGAATCAGTGTGTTTAGTACTCTTTTCATGAGATAAAAATGTTATCATTGATATATTTGCAAATCAAATAAGTTTGAATACTGCATGATCTATGGACAGGAAGAACTCAGTTTCAAGCTATGTCCACTGCTAAGACAAATGTCATTGTGAAACATTGGAGAATTTTAAGTGAAAGCTTTGTCACTGCATTATATGACAAGCATGGTATGGTCAAAATAGAAATGCTTACAGGGTTCTGACCATTGTGAACTTGGATTGTTTTATTTCCAGACTAAATTTTTCATCCCTCTATTTCTTTATCTGTAAAGTGGGCTAAAATTTCTTTCTTTAGAAAGTAATCATGAGACTTTAGTAAAGAAACATTTGTTTATAATTGTGGATATTATTTGATAGAGCAAAATAATTTGGATACTAAGTGATTTATTGTAAAGGTAATTAACCTTGTCAGACTCAAGTAGTCTTCAAATGGGTTTATATAATGACCTATTCTTGCATTTATTGTTTCATAATCTTTAATAGTCTTCCATTTCTATTAATGATTTATATTAGCAGTACATACATTACTATTTTTGGAAGATGGTGATTTTTGACAGTTAAAAAAATACTGTTCTTTGGAAAAGATAAAATGGCAAGAGGAGAAAGAAATAATACGAAGTTTTCCTGTGCATTGTCTTTATGATTAATTCTACAATCACTAAGAATTATCAGAGCAAAAAGTCTTCTTGTAAGTAAAGAAGTCCTCAAGTATTAAAAAAATCACCTGATCATGACTATATTTTGGCATCATTGAGGTGTCCAGCATTTTTACATGAATCCCTCATCTATTCTGCCGGTGATCTTCAATAAGATAGGCAGTTACATGAATGAGAAACTCAGAAAACAATCCTCTGGATATTCAGATTCAGTCACTACTTGTCACAAAATAAGCCACTCATCCATTCAACACATATTTATAACGGTACTCAAATGTATGGTACACGCCACATGCTGTATCGGTCTTGTAAACAGTAAGAACAGAGTAGACAAGACCGAGATTTTATAGCCAGTAAAGGTGCATAACATAAAACATGAAATTATAAAATGTGTAAGTTTTTAATAGAAGAAATGTATTTGTTCTTATAGCCAAAGTGAGTCGTGCATTCCTAGTTGCGAGTGATGTGGTGGGAGTGTCCCTAACTCTTCTGAATTTCCGTAGGATTCTATAGGTCCCTCTATTTGGAAACCCCTTCTGCTTTTCACTCTAGTTTCTTATGATTGTGGCATTTCCTCTGAAACTGAGTTTCTTAGAAGGCAGGCAAGGTACACATGGGATTCTCCTTTTCAAACCTTGTGCACTGTGTATAGTAGGTACTGGATAAATGCGTCAAAGGCATACAGCAAGGAAAAATGTTGTGGAGGCTTGCTTCTCATGTCTTTTTTGTTTTGTACCCCATATTTTACTTTGAAATTTCTCCTTAATGTTAATGGAATTGGAGAAGGTAGAAAAATCAATTGAAAATCTCTCATTGTTCTTCTGTTATTGCTCCTTTCTAGTCTCTCAAAATTTAATCTATAGCAATCTTCTCTGGAAGAAATTTAATTGTTATTTGTAAGATTTTCAGAGTTTATTGTACAGATTTTTAGTTGCCACATGCAAATAAAAATGGGAGAAGCATCTATTACTTGTGGTCTGACACTTTCGAGGGTCATGATGGATCTTTTTGTTTTATCACTGGATCTCTCAAGACAGTCAATGTGTAGGCAAGTTGGTAGCTCATTTTAAAAGTTATAGCTCGTCACTGGTTGTGAGCAATGTGATACTTAACCAGTGGTTTAATATTCATTTACCATTGCTTAAAACACCTAGAAACTAAAGAATAACATTGACTTCTGACCATTTGTTTTTAAATCAGAAAATAATCAGCTTTTATGTAGAAATCTAATTAATAGCTTAAGAAAACTCAGCATTAAAAATGATAAAGGAAGGATCTCAGTGAAAAGACTGAAGCTCTTGCGTATTCTGTAGGAACCAAGGCACACAGAGATTGAGGGGCCCAAGCACAGAGCTGCCTGCGAGCTGGGGTGTAATTTAGTGAGCTGACAGGAGGAGTGAAGTATCTCCTCAATATCTGTGTTTGGCAGAAGAGATGAATGCATACATCAGGAAACAATGTTTAAGTGTTTTATTTCCTTATTTCAGCCTGTCAAACTGTCAGTGTAGTTAATGGCCACCAAGAGAGAAAGAGAGAGAGAGGGAGGAGGAGGAACAGAGAAACAAAGGTGCTATGGAATTTGAAAAGAAAGAAACAGGGAAAAAATTTGCATGTTTCTGTGGCATAATGGTCAGTCAAGACAAAAATAACTCACTATATTCATCTTTCTGCTGCAGCCAGATATACTGGCTCTCTACCTACAGCCCTGTACCTCTCTTTCCTTCCTTTATATCTGTGATCATTGCCTTACTTTTATCTCTGTGATTCCTTTCACTGAGGTCTTGATTATCAGTATATAAGGCATTATTTTATGTTATATTGGTAATATCCCATTTTTCTCATTTCCCCTGTTTATTATCTTGTTTGTATTCTTTATGAAATGTGCTATTAATGCTGATTATATGAAAATGTTTACTCTTACATGTAAAATGTTCCTTCCTTTTATCCTTTCAAGTATTTTTAAATCAATAAAGAATATCTTGGCCTTGTTTCATTTTTGGCCTATTTCATCTTTATTACACATGCGCACACACACACTCAACATGAAATTCCTAAATGTGACATCTTACTTTTAGAAGTTCTGAACTATTTTAAATTTCCAGGAAAATCTTAGCACAGCCAAGGGAATTTTATTTTATAAAAGCGAAGTATTTATATTGGATCTTTTTGTACTGGAAATAAGTTATTTCACCATAGAAATAGAAAAGCCTCTTATCATTTCCTTCTTTGTCAAACTTTGAATTTGAAATCTTTGAATTCACATCAATGATGAATACTTTTCATAACAGACACTTTTGATTGCCTTATGAACTGCAAGTGCTTGATTAGAAACAATTCTGAGTTTTAAATATCAATTGTTAAATCTTACACAGTGATCTAGGGAAAAGTAGCATGGGGTATTTATTAAATATATTGCACCCTGAATCTAGCCAACCACCAGATCAACTAGAAAACATTTAAAAATACAGAACCTGGGCCCCCCTCAAATTGCCTGCATGAATATCTGAAGAGATGGGACCTGAATATGTGTGAGATGAGCCTCATGTGCCAGCCCTCAACCCCCAGGTGATGCCAGTGCTCGGCCAGGCTGAGACCTTTGCTGTCCTGGTCTTGCAAAGAGCACTGCTATAGCTATCAGTAGAAACCTGGCTGACTTCCAACATAATCATTCACTCACCGAATAACTTTGGAACTAAACACACGCTTTTGGTGAGCAACATTTCTTAACTATTTACAAGTGGTGTGACCTTTCCATCCCTAAGAACTTATGACTTCCGTATATTAATGAGGTTTTAAAAAGTGTTAGCTGAGCTAAAATACACACACACACACACACACACACACACACACACACACACACTGTTCTTTATAATCAATCCTCTGTATCTGTCCTTCTGTATCTATGGACTTAACCAAGTGCAGACAAAGGAAAAAGATTATTTGTCCATATCGAATATGTTCAGATTTTTTTCTTATTATATCTTAATCTATAACAAATATTGACACAGCATTTATGTTGTATGAGTTATAAGCAATGTAGAGATGATTTAAATAACATCCTGGGAGGATGTGTATAGGCTTTGTGTCAACACTTCGCCATTTTATTTAAGGAACTTGTGTATCTGCAGTTTAGTATTCATAGAGGGTTCTAGAGCTCATCCCCCATGGATACAGAAGAATGACTATATTAGTTTTTATTCTTACTTTGAGTTAATAGAAAGTCAAAGAATCTCCCCTTTCCCCCAATTAGATTTAAGCATTCTTGATTAGATCCCTTGTTTTATGGTATCAATTGTATAAATTTAATCATTAAAATGAAAATTTTTTTCGGTGCACTTTAGAGCTTCAGTTGTAAATTGAACCCTTCTCCACTCACCCAACTTGATTCTTCTTTGGACCTCACATGTTAATAAATGACACCACCATATGTCCTATTATATTAGCCAGACAACAGCAGTCACCTTCCTTCTCATTTTTCTTTGTTGTCATAGGTTGATTTTGCTACCTAAAATATTGCTCATCTGTCAGCTTCTTTTGATCTTCATCACCATTCATCCTGGGCCAAGGTGCCGTCTTTCCTGGATTCTGTAATAACCTCCCAGTTGAGAGGCTTTCTGTAACATGCTTTCCACCCTCTGCTCCAGCACCCTCAGAGATGTTGCAAATGCAAATCCGATCATAGGCTTTTCCTAATGCAAAACATTTAATGGCTTTCTGTTGTTCTTAGAATACAGACTAAAATCAGTCTCCTGGCCTCAGAGACCCCACATGACTGCTTCTTTTCTTTTGTCTTTCAATTTCAGCTTCCAGCACCCTAGCCCCACTGCAGCTTCTTACTTATGGTGTGTTCCCAGCCATCTTCAGCCCTTGAATTTTTTTGTTTGCTTAGAAAACTTCATCTCTGACTCACCCTTCCCAGACTATCTGAAATGACATTTCCTCTAGAGCTTTTTCTGATGCCCCAGATATGACTAGATCTGTCTGTAACGTGTTCTTTTTTTTTTTTTTTTTGGTACTGGGGATTGAACTTGGGTCCTTGTGCTTGCGCAGCAGGTGGCAAAATCACTGAGCTAAATCCCCGGCCCCTCTGTAATATGTTCTTATACAGTACTTTGCATTTTCCTGCAGAGAGGTTTTCACAGTCTATACTTTTATATTAGTACAATGGTTAATTTTAATCTAGACTGTAAGACTGGGATCTTGACTATTTTGTTCCCAAATGACTTCCTGATTCTTCAGTGTTTAGTATTCAGTTGGTTCTTAAGAAAAGTTTTGAGCAAAACTTCAATGGAAGAAAAATGCTCACTTATTCAGGAGGAACCGCTCCCCCCACCCCCACAACATATACTCTTTCTAGTCCTTTGGTCTATGGAAAATGTTATCATTTTTCTTTAGCATGGAGTGGTAATTCTTTAACCTGCTGCCATGTCACATCCTCAATTTCAGCAACATCTGAACTGCTGGTTTCAGACCCATTCAGTGATCCTCTTATATGAAAGAGGAGTGAAAGCAGTTGCTCTAGGTCTGCCAATGGACTCTAGAGAAAAAAATCTAACTTTCTGCATAACTCTGTGGAAAGAATATGGGTACAGAAGAATTTCTTGACAGGAAATAATATTCCATTTTCTTCAATCTGCAGCTTGTTCAAGTAAAAGAGTTACTCCATAGAAGGTACAGACATCTCAAATCTGACCTAGTAAATGAGTGTATAAGATTCTTATCTTGACTTAACACATTGATATGAGGTATTGGCAATAAGGGTAGCTGATAGAACTGGGGCAGATTTGAGATATGGCATTAAGGGAGGTATTTATTGTTGTGTATTTTGCAATAATATCATATTTTCCATAAAGTGGCATTAGCAGGGAAACTGAAGACCCTGCTATGCACCTCATGCATCATAGGCTCCTCTCCCTGGCCCTACTCTGACTGTACCCCTTCTCCTGAGTAGGTGAGAAGACCATGAGACTCACATTGTAGATATACTCCAGGAACCCCACACCTCATAATTCCCTGTCCAGAGAAATCACCCCTGCCATTGAGGCTGGGCAGGGTTCTTCCATGGTCTGTCCTTCACAGGTCATGTCCTGCCACTTAGAGTCTCAACCCTTGGCCTAAAGATGGCCAAGAGCAGCTGATTGAGAGAGCCTGGCCACAGAGAGGTGTTATCTCCATTTGTCTTCTTTTTCTGGATCTGCAGATGTTAGGGAGATATTTGAGAGGAGATAGGAGCATTTAGGAGAAAGTATCTAAGGAGAGAAGCAAACAGAAGATGAAGGCTTGAGGTATATAACATCAAGGCCTAGACAAGTTAAAACTTCACTAGGTGGTTAAATAAACTAATACATATGTGAGTTGAATAACTTTTGAAAAGAGAAGTCAACTAGAAGAAAATTTATAATTAAGAAAGTAGAACGTTGATTTTTTCACATTTAGCCAGCATCAACCATGACATGAGACAATGCTCATGAGCCTGTTGGGCCCAGTTGTCATAGCCCTCCTAGGACCCAGTATGTCATTTGTTTTTTTGAGAGAGAGATAATTGAAGACTAATTCTGTATTTGCCTCTCATCAAATCATATATAATCTTTCCCCAGAATTTTCAGTCATGCGGTAGAAAGAATTTGTTATTTCCATTTTTGTGAGTAAAGATTGACATAGCGTAGCAACTTAGAAGCATAGTAGAATGGACTATGGTGAAAGCACTTGCCCATGCATTGCTATCATAACCTTAACAAAATCTCATACTACTCAAAATCTCAAAATCTGATAGTTTTGGAGGAAATCAGGAAGGAACAAAATGTGGGGTTTCTTTGCTTTCAAGATATTTAAACAGCTTCATTCAACAGGCAGCTTCTCCTCCCTTTAGGCAACAGCTTTCTCTTTCCCAGTGCCTTCAGAATCTTTGTGCAAAGTTGAAAGAGCTGTAATTTTAATGTAACTATTACATTCAAGACATTAATGACCTGGATCACTGCAAATAACCATGGTAACAGGTGAGAAATCAAAGATATTTAATTTAATTGCCACAGAAAGAAAATAAGTGCAAATAATCTATAATTCTTCATTTCCAATATGTACATATTATTTTCTTACTGCATTAATTACCCAATAGTTAGACAGAAATTATCTAGTTGTTGCTCTGTGACTCCCCCTTGTATTAATGTAATGGTTTTCACTCTAATAACTAATCATTATAATTTCTTACCTCAGCAGTTTTAGGCTGCTGTGAACTGAGTAGCATGTTCATTCAGTTGACATTAGCAATTTTTAATAAGAATAAAAATGATACTTTAAGTATAGTGGAAAGGAATTAAGCTGTTCTTTCAACTAAGGTACCTAAAGGCCACTCCAGTTCACTGGCTCTCTATAAACAGCTAATGATCTGGTACTGCTTCTTAGAAAGATTTCAGAATTCCTCCCAGTTTCTTAACTCTTTTTCTAAGAGTTGCTGGAATATTTCTGTAGAACCCTGTTTAGAATTGAGGAACAAGTTGTCCTCCTAACTGGGAACACATTTATGATCATAGATAAGTATTTTAAAAATTTTGTTGTATGTTTCCATTGCTAGCCTGGGAATATAATGTTCAATAAGCTATGGTAAGACCTAAAGATGATAAGGTGGGAAATCATAACCAATAAACAGGTTTATATGGTTTATTTTAATTTAGACCAAACAGTGTGCAAGATAATAGATAGGTGGTACTTAAATTTCCAGACTGTATGGTAGAACATAGTAAGGGATAATCAGTTATATAAGTAAAAAATAATATCTGCCATTTACTGAATATTTTCAATGTCTCAAGCATGGTTGCTTAATGCTCACATATACTATATACAATATCATTGCCATGAGTTGATTCTTTTATTTCTATTTTTTACTTAAGAAACTAGGATTAGAATACCTGACCTAAGGTCATTTGAACAAGTAAGAGGGAACAGATTTCAGTCCATGCTGGGTTCTACTAAATTGTATGATTCCTACACAAGGAATAAGCAAGAGGCTTGTCTTCTCTGGCTTTTCAATTCTTTTGAAATACTTTAAATAGTCAGAGCTTAATGAATAGGATGTTAAATTTTAATTGATTCTGTTCCATGTTTTAATTACAGACTCTACCAAAATCATTTCAGAAATAATCTGCCACATTTTTAGATCGGTTTCTTTGGCAATTGTGTCTGAAAAACTATCTCAATAAGAAATAAGAAAATGAATTTAAAAATAAAGGTAGATTTATGCTAAAATAAGAAATAAAGAACTGCAGTACACCTTATCAGGATGGCTACTATAAAAAACAGACAAACATACAAAACAAAACAAAAAAGCTAAAAATTGGTAAGGATGCAGAGAAATGTAGACCTCTTGTGCTATAGCTACTAAGGAAAACCAAAAAGAAAACTAAAATGATAGTTCTTCAAAAAATCAAACATGATTTCCCATATGAAGCAATAATCCCATTCTGTGTATATTTCAAAGAGATATTTATACATTCACATTCGTAAAATCATTATTTACAACAGCCAAAAGTTGGAAGCAACCCAAATGTCCTTTCATGGGTAAGTGGATCAACGCAATGTGGTATATACGTGCAAGAGAATATTTTTCAGCCTCTCTGGCATGTGCTACCACATGAGTGACATTTGAGTATATTATGCTAAATGAAATAACAGTCACACAAAGGAAAACATTGTATGATTTAGATTAGTTGAGGTCGCTAAAGTACTCAAAATCATAAAGACAGAAGGTAGATAGTGATTGTCAAAGTCTGAAGGGAGAAGAGAAAAGAGACATCTGCGGTGGATATAGAGTTTCAGTTTACCAGATGAAAAAGATTTAGATTGGTTACACAACAGTATCAGGTACTTAACACAATTGCACTGTACATTTGGAAATGGTTGAGATGTTATATTTTATGTTATGTGTATTTTGCCATATTAAAAGCGTTTAAAGGAAATGTGGAAAATCGTATGACAGAGAAGAACTGGGGAAAAGGAAGAACTGCACTAGAGCAGTTGTTGAGCAAAGACGTCTCTGAGACATGCAGCCAGCTTTCTGTAAGGCCAAGAAAAAGAGATCTCCCCAGGAAGGGATCTGCAGACATACAGTCCTCAGCTGGAAAGAGCTGGGCATGTTTGCACGAAGAGAAAGTCAATGGAGCAGCAACAGAGTGGCAGATGATGAGCTTGGAGGAAATGAAGGAGCTAATCATGGAAGGACCATTGGACTTGGAAGGATTTTGGCTGTATTATCTTTACATTTTGGCTTTATTTCCAAATCTGCATTTAGGAAATTATTAACTTTAGAGAGTATCCATTTTGTTTCAAAATTAGTAGTTGGCATACTTATTAATGTCACAATTCAAACATTGTACAAAGACTCATTTGAAAAATATTCAGTGAAGTGCTAAGTTGGTGAGGTTTTATTTTTATATTAACTGCATTATCTCTGAGGTGACCATTACCTGGCAGTATTTCTCTTTTTGTCTGTATGACATGGTTAAATAGCAATGAACCACCGCTTATACACTGCATTCATTTCATACTTGAAAGTTCTTCAAAGTGTCTTCTGGAAGTTTTCTGGGCCAGTTCAGTTCATCAGTCCTTTCTACAATGATTTTAGAGACTCTGAGGCCATTGTTTTAGCAATTAGTGTTGGTAACTTTGCTGAAAATTGTCTAGCACTATTATTAGTTATGTCAGTTCATGACACACAGTATAAAACTGTCACATCCTAGATTTGTTAACATAGAGAATTTAGAAGTTCATCAAAGTATCAGTTGTCATCATTTAAATACATTTTCGTAAGTGTATTCTCAAAAGCATATGTTGGTAAATTTTAACCATGCATTCTATCGTTAAATCCTCCTTATTCATTGATTTTTTGGATAGTAAAATCATTATTTAGAGTACAAAAAGCTCTAAAATCAAAATGGATTAAAGCTCTACATATTAAAACAGAAACGCTGGGGCTGGGGATTTAGCTCAGTGGTTCCACAGCCTGCCTTGCAAGCACAAGGACCCGAGTTCCATCCCTGGTACCAAAAAAAATTAATTAATTAATTAAAAAAAAAAAAACAGAAAGACTAAACTTACTGGAAGATAAGTTGGGTAGAACTCTTGAAGACTTTGGGATAGGAAAAGACTTTATGGACAAAACCTCAGTAGCATGGGAACTAGCACAAAGAATCAACAACTGGTATCTCATTTTATTAAAAAGCTTCTGCACTGCAAGAAAAACCACCAACAGAACTAAGAGACAATCTACAATGTGGGAAAAATTTTTATCAGCTGTTCCTCAGACGAAGAACTACTATCTAGAATCTATAAAGAACTTAAAAAAATCAGACCCTCCAAATATAAAGACCCAATTCAAAAATGGTCATCTGAAATGAAAAGACATTTCTCAGACAAAGAAGTAAAAGCAGCAAATAAACATATGGAAAAACTTTCAACATCACTGGTCATTTGAGAGATGCAGATGAAAACAACACTGAGATTCCACCTTACCCCAGAAAGAATGGCTGCTATCAAGAAATCAACCAATAACAAATGCTGGCAGGAGTGTGGGGAGAAAGGAACCCTTCTCCATTGTTGGTGGGAGTGCAGACTGATGCAACCATTGTGGAAATCAGTATGGAGATGCCTCAAACAACTAGGATTAGAAGTCCCATTTGACTCAGCTATTCCCCTACTGGGTATCTTCCCAAAAGAATTAAAAGAATCATACCACAGTGATATATGCTCACCCATATTTATAGCAGGACAGTTTGTAATAGCTAAAACTTGGAAACAGCCCAATTGCCCATTAACTGGAGACAGGATAAAGAAGATGTGTTTTTTAAAAAATAAAATGGAGTACTACTCAGCCATGTAGAATGAGAAACTAGAGACATATATAGCTAAAATGATCCACGTTGAGGCCATACTCTTTTTTTTTGTTGTTTTTTTTTTTGGTGCCAGGGATTGAACTCCAGTCCTTGCGCTTGCGCAGCAGGCTGCAAAACCACTGAGCTAAATCCCCAGCCCCGAGGCCATACTCTTAAGTGAAATAAATAGGACATGTATAAATACCAAATAGTTTCTCTGGTGTGAGAAAATAAAAGTGTAAATACGGACCAAAATGTATAATTGATAATGTGAAATAGGAAGAAAAGGTCTAAAGGGGCAGGGGAAGTGGGAGGGATAAGGGAAAGGAAAGAAGGGAAAGGAAAAAATATAAGAAAAGGAAAAATGGAAACAAAGTCTTTGTAAATAGGGAAGGGTGGAGGAGTTGAAGGGAGGGCAGCTGAATGGGGAAAAAATAAGAACCAAGATACATCATGTAAAGGTACAAGTTCCCAATGATAAATGTAACTCTGCTGTATACCTAAAATGTACCAATAAACTTAATGAAAAAAAAAGTAATTTTTAAGAGTTACCCTTACAAAAAATTAGTAAGCATGTGAAGTATGTCTATAACCATGAATCATGTTTTATTCTATAAATACATCCAACTTTTATTTATCATTTAAAAAATTAAAACACTACAAAAATAGAGTATTAATAACTCTAAAAGATATTTATATACTTTTTTGGGGGATGGGTACCAGGAATGGAACTCGGGTCCTTGTGTTTGCGAAGCAGGCAGCAGAACCACTGAGCTAAATCCCCGGCCCTAGATATTTATGTACTTTTGAATAGAATTAATACATTTATAGTATACTCTGAATTATATTTTTTCTATCATATATACATAAATATACATATCAATATATTTATGCATATATTTTGAACTTGTATCCACTTTGATATATTGTTCTCTATTATTCACCCTTCAACATGGTACACCATTTCTTGGAGGCTTTTCACTTGATCTTTCTTAAGTCACTTTTCATAATCATTTCTATTTGATAATGAGCAGAATTCTGGGAAATTTTTCCTTCATGTATCAGTGATGCTCATTCACTCACATTTCAATGAAGGAACCTGAATCTGGAGGACTGGAACTTTGACTCTGAAGAAAAGCAGAAATGTATTCAAAGAGGGATGACATGTCAATGGAAACATAAAGTTGATGAAGTATTACTGTGTTTGGACCAGAACATCAAACACTGAGATGGGCAGCATGGCTGATGGTATTCAATGAGGCCCTCTTCCAGGTGCCTCATTTACATGAAAGTGCAGAGGAAGAGAAGAAATGTGTGCTTATGGAACAGCAAAACACAAGTGGTGATTATGAACAAGCCCTGAATTAAGCCAGTGTTACCCAAGTGTCACTCATTCTCCTCATGACAGTTCTATTGATGTCTTCCTTGACATAGGCATAAACTTAGAATTTATCTATGTGCAAATGAAGAATTTTAAGAATTCTCAATGGAAAAAACATGTAACACAAAATTATTTTAAAGCTCTTCTGGGGTCTGGGGATTTAGCTCAGTGGTTCTGCTGCCTGCCTCGCAAATGCAAGGTCCCGAGTTCGATCCCTGGTACCAAAAAAAAAAAAAAAAAATAAAGTTTTTTTGGGTCCTAGGATAACTGGTTAAAGGTAATTTTTTTTTTTTTTTTGTACCGGGGATCGAACTTGGGTCCTTGTGCTTGTGCAGCAGGTGGTGAAACCACTGAGCTAAATCCCCGGCCCTGGTTAAAGGTAGTTCTTTCAGATTTGTCAGTATTAATTTTACATGTTTTTACTTGGTGTATCAACATCCATAGAGTCATTAAAACTACTTCTGGTAGTTCACATTATCAATAACAGGCTAAAGGGATGTAAAGCCTAAGGTCCTCTCTTTAGTGAGCTTTTACATTATTTGGATGATCCAACTGAAATGTGAAAAAATAAAGAAAGAGGATAGTTTTTGGGTAGCTGCACAGTGGCAAATCAGCTGAGTGGACTGGAAAGGTTTTGTGCACCTAGAACTTGAGCTGGGCCTTTAAGTTTATGTGGTGGCTGTGGTCTGATTCACTTAACGAAAGTCTCTTATCCCTTCACATCACTTCCCATCCCCAGCAGTATGACTGACGTCTCCCATTTGGGAAGTTTGGCTGGACAGGACCACAGTGCATTCCAGCAGAGAAGCCTTTTCTCCTCCATTAATATGTAATCAAGTGGTATATGTAAGAGTTTTTCTAATCATTAGGTGACTCTTATGCCACATGGTATGTGTACACATTCTTTTATATGAATTTGATGGGCCGTACAAGCAGCCCAGGTTTCCTTTTTATAAGTATAACTGGGGCCCATATGGTTCCATTTGGTGATAAGAGGACATTTTCAAGAATATGCTGAATGATTGGGTACAAAATCAACAGCCTCCTGAGTTTCCCTTTTAAAGAACAAGACTTTGTTTTAAGACTTTTTGACCTTTGTCAAACTATTTTTCAGTTATTTGGAGTACACTAGTGTGCCCTACAAAAGACCACCCAACACATTGCTTTCAGTTGGCAGATTGAGTTGAGGAGGTTGAGAAGTACAAAAGCATTCCATAACACATGAGAACTGTGGAGCCATTTGAACCCTTAAAGAATTCAAGGCTCTTTGGTCTGTGTGGCTTTGTGTTGTTTTGTTAAGTGGTGTGAAGGGGCACAGTGGTCATCAGCAGTTACCTTGGACTGGAGGACTGGAAACAAGGACCGGTGCTCTCCTGGGGAGGTCATCCTTCATGAGGTTAGATCTACTTCCCCACATTGTGCCCTTCTGTGTAAATACCAATCATGAGCTGGCCAAGTAGCAGTGAGAGCACACAGGGGAAAGAAGGAACTTCAAAGAGAAGAGATTTTTAAGGCACTATTTGCGTTTTACATGATTTTCATTTCTGGGATGAGCATGAACACTCATTCTCATATGCCTGAATTCTGAAATCATTAAATTATGTAAACTAAAATGTTTTCTTGCAAAAATCCCTAATTTAATTTACACAATGTACAGTGGAAATGTTTTGCCTACAACATTGCTTCTCTTGCCTCCATCACTGTCTGTTTCTATGCTGAATCCTTCCCTCTAAATCAGTGCCTCTAATTTTCTTACCTTTGAACTGGAGCAGCTTATTTTGTGGCAGGAACATTCATTCAGTTATTCACTCAGTACGTATTTAAATATCTGCTATGTATCTACACTGTCCTTGGGATTTGGGGATATAACAACAAATGAGGCCAAATCTACAAATGTTATTGCTGAGAACAAAATAAAGACATAAAACTGGATATTTTGATATTCTAGTTCTGTTACAGAGATGTATTATATAGACAGATATATGCATTGTATCTATATTTTATTTAATTTATATATGTATCTATTATATCCCTTATCTGTCATCATCTAGATCTCTCCATGTAATTTCTTTTTTTTGAAACTTTTTTCCTTTCCCATAATAGGAAGAACATGAATTGGGGCTGGGGGATGTGGGAGCCAAGAACCAAGGTGGTTTACTCTGTGTCTCTTTTCTTATGATTATCATAACCTTGATTCAAAGATAGTTAAGTAGAGAAGATAAACTATAAAAGAGAAGAACTGGTAGAGAAGTGTTTTAGGCAGACCTGCCATAGGCAGCAGAAGACAAGAACGACAGTAAGGAGGAAGCCAGCCTGGACATAGCCACTAATTTAGCACTTATTTCATATGACACTTTAGATCATCGTGCGAATGTCTTACTTCACTACATTTTCTTTATGACATGTAAGGAGATGGCTGTTAAATTTGCTTTTAGGACAGTGACGAGTTACTAGTTTAACAAAGTGATGTGAGCATTCTAAGCATTGGTATAGGTAAAATGAAGTAGGCGCTAGGTGGCCTATGGGGGGAAAGGTTTTATATGGCTAAAGGGAATTGTATCAATTGGGAAGTGATGAGGCTAGAAAATTAGATAGCAAACACACAAAGAAAGCATTTAATTTGCTATTTGTTACTTTGATCTAAATGGTATGGGGGAGTCCTTAAGTGAATACAAATCACATGGATGCATAGGCAGATTTTCAGTTTAGATATATCACTGTGGTTGCATTGTGAGGCTAAATGGAGGAGTAGAAAGAAAGGTCAGGGAGGTCAGTTAGGAAACTTGAAGTAGCCCGAATAGGAGGAGATGTCAAGGCACTAGCCAGAGGAATATATGATGAAGATACTAAGAAATTTTAACTGTCTATAATCGATAAGACTTAGAAACAAATTGGGTATGAAGAAGAGGAGGGAGATTGTAGGATTATGTCAAAGTCTCTGACCTTAATAGCCAGGAGGATGTTGACAGAATATCTTCTCCTAACAGAGAAGTTTGACAGAATGATATCACCCGTTCATTTAGGGACAGAATAAATTTGTATTGCACATAAGCTATCCAGTTGGAGATATCTATTGGGAAAGGGTAGTTACAGAGGTCTGAATCTCAGCAGACAAGTCTAGGTTGGAGGTGGAGATCTGAGGAGAATTGGAGTAGAAATTTGCATGAGGTCACTAAGAGGGAATGCAAGAAGTGAGAGAAAAAGAGAATCAGGAGAGGACCCCAGGAAACATTTCATTGCCGGTATGTTATGAATGAGATGAAGTTTATCAGCTGATATGAGAATCTAGCCACCATGTTTGTTTTGATTGATTGATTGATAGAATTTGAGATTTTCGACAAGTTTTAAAAAGAATTAAAAATGAACCTTAACATAATTTGTGGTGTGAATTAGAACCTAGTTTTAAGGTGACTTTGGATACACTATGGGTCAGTTGGAGTTCATTCAGGAAAGCTAAGCCCATGTCAGGTAGCTCTACAAAGGGAATTTAGCTTAGGGGACTACTTAAGGCGGAGATTAACATTAGCAGAAAGCTACCACTACCCTTAGAGCTGGATTAACTAAAGGGGATGTGATTTTTCCAGGGCACAGGAGCCAAGACTGCCCTCAGGAAACTGGATCTGAGCTGACAGCTACTCTCAAAAGGAGAGCTGTTTTGAGGGGACCGGATCCCCAAAAGCAGCAGCTGCTGATGCAGATGTTTCTTGAAGCAGAAGCAGAAAACTTCTCTCTGTTCCTACCTACAGCAGTCCTCACCATCCCCAGTGATTGATGTATGTACAGTCAACTGCCAGCTGAAAATATCAAGAGGAAAATTCTAGAAATAAAGTTCATAAGTTTTAAATAACTTTTATTATAATATATTGTTATTATATTTTGTTGGTGGTTATTGTTAATCTTACTGTGTTTCATTTGTAGATCAAACTTTGTCACAGGTATGTATGGATAGGAAAACACAGGGTTTTGAGTATTATCTATGGTTTTAGGTACCCATGGGGGGAGTCTTAGAACATATTCCCCCATGGTGAATGGGAGACCATCTGTTTTTCCAATTCTTCTCTTGAGAAGAATCTGCTTTGAAGCTAGTTAGCAATGGAGCCTAGAGTCATATTATTGGTAAGATTTAACTCTGTGTTACTGAACAGTGCAAGATAAGGGTCAGGCTGGTCTAAGAGAAAATATAATTTACAGGCACATCTCTAAATAGATTTTTTTAAGTCATGATTATAAATGGAGAGAATCAGTAAAATATGGTTTTTATTTTTAAAAATTCAGATGTTTTTGTTTCATCTTTAATCTTACCAAACTGATACCCTATTACAAGTAGGGTTATAAGTGTATTATTACCCATTAGACCTTTTATATTGTGACATTTTTATAAGATTGACTTTTTCCTTAGTAGTTGGACCTATGCACCAAAAAAAAAAAATTGCAAAGATTTATTTTGTTTCCTAAATAGAGCTAGAAACACTGAGTACACTAAATTTATACATTGGATTAGGGGTCTTGTTGAGTTTTCTCCCCAGATCCAATTGCCTCAGTGGGGATGTCCACTTTGTAAAAATGAACTAAGAAAAAAATCCTTCAGACAATCAGACTTCTCTTGCTGGGCTTAAAATAAGTGAATGTGTAGCTCTGAATTAGAAGATGTGCTCTTGATACAGTCTTGTTTTTGAGGTTCTCTATCAAAGAGCTCTCTTTTTCAGTGAGACCTTTAAACAGCATCAGCCATTCCCTCAAAAGAGGAGGGCTAAAAAGAGCTCTGGACTCTATTGAACTTAACAGAAAATCCATTGGTGACCAATGAAGCAGAAAGGATGTACTCAAATCTCTGGGCTGAATGCTCTGTTGTATAGATCAGACAAGCTCATTGAGTGTCTACTAGTTCATACCAGATTCAGAAACTTGTTCACTAGCTTTGGCTCCTGGATGTTTATATGGCACTGTTTACCAGTTTTAGTGGGAAACCAATAAATGAAAAATCTGTAAGTGGATTAACTGTGTCAAGCTGGTCTCTCTTTTGGATTTTAATTCCCTGGGTAGTGAGCGGGGTGCCAAAGCTTTGATAAGATATTGTCATGTTGAGTAGTATTTAATTTATTTGGTTCAATCTAATGCTAAGTCTTAGATGATCTTAAAATATCATTTTATAAATACACTACCTCTCAACACAGGTTATTCAGTAATGCATGTGAAATAACTTACATACTTTAAAAGCAAACAAACAGAAAAATGTTTCAATGCTGATTTAGGTTGGATTTCCCAAAAAAAAACTTCGAGAGGGAGATTATGTGCAAATAGTTTGGTGAAGAGGGTGGTTGGGGACTCTAGAAGAGATGAGGCAGACAAGATCGAGCAGGTGCCCATGGTGACCTGGTGCAAGGTTCTTTTGCAATGTCCCCAAGTGAGGCAGGTGGACTGAGCCACTGTAGCACCTGCCCGCCCCCCCAGACATCAGGATGTTCTCTTGGATAAGGCAGCTGCTCTCAATTTCCATTTTCCAAAAATGCCTCAGTTGTGACCTGTCTGCAATTGGCTTCCCTTCCAGCTGGGGGAATGACTTGGTCCTGATGGGGAACTGCATGGTATATCACAGCATCCCCTGTATGTCATTACTATCTTATTCCAAATATCCATTTCTTCCATATCTACCCCATAATGCAGGTGCGAGTTACCAGCACATTTAGGCTGCATGACATGGTTGCCGCGTAACATTTTCCTGTTATCATTCCTGTGTTCCGTTTTCCTCATTGTAGCCAAGGATTCTTAAAAAATGTAAATCTGGTTCTGTCTCTTCATTTAAGAGGCCTTCAATGGCTCCAGCTGGATTCAGAGTAAGTCCCCACATGTCTAATATCACTTAGAGTTTTTCCTGCCTGGCTACCCGTGTGGCTTTATATCTTTGCATTTACATTTTCTGCTTTCTGAACTGTGGCCACTATCCTTCATACCATGGGGCCTTTGTACACAGTGTACTTTCTGCCTACAATGCTCCAGCTCTTTCTGCTGCTCCTAGTCATACTCATGTCCATGAACTCCTGTTAAGGGCCCTGCCCTGAATCTGGTCCTGATTATCCAGAGGAAGTCAAATTAGTGTCACATACCCTCCATACCTTTACCACACTGTGTCCTGTACTTTTTCTCAGTTGCTATGGGGGTGGGGGGATGGATTATTTGTATAATATCTGTTTTTGCCATTAGGCTGTAAGCTCCAGTAGAGCAGAGGAGTTGACCTCTTTGTTCAGGCCTAGACTCTGCCCCTAGCATATTGCCTGGCACAAAGTACATAAGTAATCAATACTGTATTTGTGGAATAAGTAAGGATGAATAATCAACCTTAAATCAAAATCTGGAGATGACTCTGGACAACTGATAACATGATGTAAAATCACCCTTTCAAAGATTGAATATCAGATTTAGTTTCTATTTATAGATTTAAAGCATAATATGTTTATTTCAGTTTTCTATATTTCATTATATTTCTGGTCTTTTATTTATCTTTATACTATAAGAAAAATATATACATTTGTACACATTTTCATATACATAATTTGGAATGAATTTTTGTGAAGAATAGAACACACACCTGTCTGGTCTCATTTTATAGGTATCTCAACCTGGTAGCATTTTAAAACATCATAATGTAAATATTCACCAAGAATTTTAAGTAAGTTGTATAAATATGGAAAATAATTGAACTAAGTAAGCACTAATAAGGTAAAAATCTTTAATAACTATAAAAGAATTTTGGATATATGAGTTATTATAAAAATACAGGCCTTAAAAGATTATTGGAAATTAGTCAGTGATATTAGGATTAATGTTTAGGTAGAGAAATTAGTTCTTCACTACTCACAGGTTTATTTCCAAAACCAGAAAGAAAGATCTTTGATATTTCTTAAAGGAATGATTTAAAATGCTTTACTCCTTTAATTTTAAATTTAAAAGAAACATGGAGTGCATCTCAGTCCAGATGAAATAAATAACTCATCTTTTTATGCAGAATTTTTGGCATCACTTTCCAATTAAGTTCTCCCATCATTTCTTAATACCAAAGAATTCTACCTGCAGTTTACATTGTCTGACCTATTTACAGCTTGACTGTTAAAAACCACATTGCATAAAGTTTCAGAGCCTTACAGGTCTACCCATTAGCACAATTTCCCTTTTCTGCTCTAGTGGCAGTGTCATTTTTAGACTGACAATTTTGTGGGAATGTCATTGTTCAGAATTTGTGTAACAAAAACTGAAAAGAGATGATGTGAGAGCCCTATCTTCTAAAACTCAGATTCGGAGATATGGACACAATAAGCTGGATGATGGTGTTAATAATACTTCTGGGAATTGTGAACTAGAAATAGTGTCTGATTAAAGAATTTACAGGAAGTAAGGTGAGCATTATGCATATGCTCAGGTGTTGAAAGCCATATATACAAAAGAAACTCTGCTAATATTCTCTCAGGAAATGTTACTGTCTTTGATTTTTCCAAAAATGCTAAGTGGATGATTATTGCTTGGGCTCTTATTAAATCTTGGTAATGTGATGGTCCTCTTGCCACCTAAATCATTAATTGCAACAGAAAATTCTGGCATCTCAGAATCTCAGATGCATAGATTCCCTCCAGTAAGCATTCATTTCTGTCTTCAGTTTAGGTTGCGTGAATTTGGTGGATAACTCCCTACACATATTCACATGCATACACACACACACACACACACACACACACACACACACACACACACACAGTTTTCTTTGCCTTAATAGAGATCATTCTTCAGGGCTTATTTGCCTGGAAGATGTACAAATGCATGGGTTTGACCATGAACTTACTTATCTGGGCCTGTCTGAATCCTCTGCTCAATTAGGTTTTCTTTTAAAAATCAGTATTGTATTCATTGTTTCACAATTACAGGTTATCCTTTCTTTTCTTTTAGTTTACTCATGTATTTCATATACTTTTAACAGAGAGGGAGATTTATTTTCTTCCCTTTTTTTCTTTAGCCGTCTACATAAATGGAAGTTCTTCAATACTGAGATCGTATCTTACGGATTTCATCCTATTCCCCATCCTCAAATAGCTCTTGGTACCAGTTTGAATGACTGGATGATATTATGCTGAACTTTGACATTAAAAACTATATCTCCATAATTTGTTTCCCAGTGTAAATTTAGGAGATGCTAGTCAATTGAATGTTACTACAGAGAAAAATGTAGTGTTAAGGATCTATAAAAGACAGTATTCTTAGCCTGGAACGAGCAACTGTTGAAAATATACTTGATAAAATATTCCAGATTCTAACTGTTGAAATTATATTAAAAACTTGGCTAATGAAAGCAGACAGTTGTAAATAGAATCTAAAGAGAATGTGCCTAGTCTGAAGCATTTTTATAGGTGAAGTTAAGGACAGTGAAAATATAATGAGATTTTTATTCAGGGTAACTATTTTTCTTTAAATTTTAAAATGTCACTTGCTTGATTTTTCAAAATGCCACTACTCTTCTCAGTCAGAACCTGCTCTTAAAAAACAAGAAAATTCTCCGATCTTAATGTAAATTTAGATAAATATTTTAATTTGTCCAAGAATATTTGCAACATAAAGTTAAGGTCCTAGAGCCAAATTGTCTGGGTCAAATCCCATTGTCTCATTCAAACAAATAACCTTTCTAATCCTCAGTTTCTTCACTGTGAAATGGGGATAATAATAGTGGTCAGGAGGACTATGTAAATTAATAGATGTAATCCACTTATACCAGTGCTTAACACAAGCTTAAGTGCTCAATAAAGGCTATAATCATGACGATTACTTCAATAAAATGAAAATGAAAGGCAGTGACTTCTTATACAGCTTTCTTTGAATTATTCGTTTAGTGGCTAGAGAATGAGTTGGAAGGAAGCTAGGACTTGTTTTTGGTGTCTGTAAAATAGCTACAAGGTATATTGTAATTCATATTTGTTAGGAGTTGCAGAAAATGTAGAGGTGGTGCAAAGAAGAATTTTTCTTTCATGATGCTAAAGAGTTCACTGTGATTTATAATGTTACAGTGTGAATTGGAAACAAAAAACTAAGATCTAATAATTTGTTTACTTTTTCAAAATATTTTTAATGTTTGTATTTTAGGCTCTTTACATTTTAGACAATTAGAAAAATAAAAATAATGAAAAACTTAAATTACCTAATAGCTCAAAAGTCAGAGAAAAACCCTTATTAATTTCTTAGATATTTTCATCCAAATCTCCATTTCTTTTACACAATTGTAATTATAAATAAGGAGTGCATTATAAATAGTGCATATATTAGCTGATTTTGATAAATTTTTCTTGAGAGTCAAAATTCTTAATTAAATAGATTTATTATGTGGATGGATTATTTTATATGTGATATGGCGTTATGTACTTGGTCATTCTCCTATGGGTGAACATGTAGGTTCTCATGCTTTATTCTTTTTTTTTTTTCCTCATGCTTTATTCTAAATGATGTCTGCGCATAAAATTTCACTTACATCTTTGGTTACTTCCTAAAGACAGCCTCAGAACAAGGATTACTAATGGAAGGGCATGAGCATTGCCACTTGGCCCATTAGCAAGTGGGTAATAGGGCAGATCTGACCATCCCTGTGGCAGGAGTGAGAATTTTACTAGTAATGCTTTAAAAATATAGGCAACATAAAGTATTTCATTGTTTTAATGTAACATTATTTTAGTTTTTAGTGAAGCTAAGCATTTTAGATGTTTATTTCCATTTTCCATTCCAGCGTGAATTTTCAGTTCACTTCTTTCATCTATTTTTCTCTTAGATTATATTTTTGTAGAAGTCCTCTTAACCTGTTACATTTTCTTTATATTGGTTATAACTATAGTCTTACTCTTTAATGTGCCTTTTGATTTTTTTTTTTTTTTTAAGTACCAGGGATCTAACTTGGGACATTGCACTTGTGAGGCAGGCGGTGGAACCACTGAGCTAAATCCCCATCCCTGTGCCTTTTAATTTTTAATAAGCTCAGTGTAAATTTTTGTTTTTGCATTAAAATCTAGAATTTTAGTCATTGATTTCTTCTGTAGCAACTAATAATCAGAAAATACAAATAATCACATACACT
Source organism: Heterocephalus glaber (assembly GCF_000247695.1). The sequence continues at coordinate 14,608,414 of NW_004624752.1, forward strand.
TTTTCTAATTTTCTTTTTAATAATTTTATTTTACTTTTGACATTTAACCTTCTTATAGTCTTATTAATTTGGCATGGAATATGATTTCTCTCAAATAGCTTATTCTATTAACTAAATAATCCAGCTATTATATTATTCTCTATACTAGAATTTGTTTCAGAGTTACCTATTATTTGATGGTTTCAAAGGAAACCTAAATAAGACTTGATGCCAAAGACATAAAGGTCTTCATTGTGTTCTAAATATGGCTGAAGCTGGAACGGATCTCCCTTCTTTTTGTGTCACTGTCTTGAAAATAGTGTTCATCCTGCCCAAGAGCCCAAATCAAGTCCCTGTGCAGGTATTTGCTCTTCCTTTTTCCTTTTATTTTGAATATTTCTTTGATACATTCTTTGAATGTACTGTTAACTTTGTTTCTTAAGCCAATATGATTTTTTTTGTTATGAACAGGGGATTCCAATTTACATTTATATTCATACTGATATATTAGTCTTTCTTGGCACAACTTCTTTTTTGTCGGCATTCCTATCCCCTTTTTCTTTCTTTTCTCTTATATCTTGTTCAGGGCATGTCTTCTTTATATTTTCTAATGTGATTTAGGGGCTTATAGCTTATTTATAATTCTATTGTTTGCTACTTTGCAGTTTTTAAATATGTATTTGAAAGACTGTTTTCTCATGTAACAAAAATTAGAGACATCACTAACCATTTTATTTTTGTAAAATGAATAATTTACAATGTTTTTGTATTCTTCTGACTTCTAGACTTTGTCAATACAGAGGCAGATGCTATAATAATTTTTAATTTCTTAATTGGAGATATATTGAGCCACTTGATTTTCTAATCAAGTAAGTTTGGAAGTCTCTGTCTTATACTGACTGCAGTATAAACGTTGGTAAAGTTGTAATACCTAACACATAAGGATATCATAATATCTAGGCTTATCTCTTAAAGAATGAGAGAATACTTAGGTATTAAATATATGCCCAAGTTATTAACTCTTTGGAAATAAAATTTATATATCAGTAAAAGTATTTGGGATGATTTTTTTTTGGTACCGGGGCTCGAACTCGGGACCTTGTGCCTGTGAGGCAGGTGCGGTGCCACTGAGCTAAATCCCTGGCCCTATTTTGGATGATTTTAAAGCATATTTCTGAGTATGATAGTGTGGTGTCAAATATTATTAGAGGTTGTTAAAACATCCTAGAAAGAAAACCCACTTCAAATTATGGTTTAAATTTCTAGACTAAGTCACAGGAGGTTTAAAAACAAATAGTTGTATGAAAGTCATAGATAAAATGCAGTTAAATCATTTTAGGCAAAGTTTAAGGAAAATAATGAAGATGGTTTGCCTCCCTCACACCTCTGAAATGTTTTATCTCGTTTTCATGTTTCTTTAAAATTGGATTTGAATTGAGCTTTGACCATATTCTGACAAGCAGGAAAGGGTTAAATAATTTCCTTGCTACCCACTCTTGTGTGTATCCGAGTAGCAGCTCCACTGTGGGGAGATGTGTGGAGGTAGAGAAATATCAAACTAAGCTTTTGCTCTCTGTGGATAATAAAAATTACCCACTTTCTCACAGATGTCAAATCTGGCAGATTTCCATAGAAAATTTGGATTGAATGTCAACTACCCAAATTATTTTAGTGTCTTCTGAAGTGTGTGCTTGGCAGTAATTTCAGTAGGAAAATAGGAAATGGGTTTGAAAACATTAATAATATCTGAATACAACTCCTTAAGCTGATTGTTCTGTAGTTGAACCAAAGCATATATTGCCCCTGCAAACCAGAGCCCTCCAAGAAGTCCAGGTGGACACATTGTTCATGTTTCAAATTTAGAAGTTGAGAGGAAAGCTTATTTAGGAAACAGGATTTGCTGTCCTATATGAATGTTTGCCTTCTGCTTGAAAAGTTTAGTTTTACCAACAATTAAACAGTCTTGGTCTCACAAATACCATATAGGCAATGAAGGTGAATTAGTTTATATTAATTAAGAGTCATTAGTAAAAGGATAGACTTGGCCAAAAGTATACTGAGATTTGGTTAGAAGAGGGGAGTTCTTGTTCTGACACTGGCATGGAGAAATCTCCATTCTTCTAACCCATAGTTCCCCAGCCGAATGTCTGAAGGATCTTTTTGGATACTTTCAGCATATCTTTGGTCCATATTCATAAGGATAAAACAACTCAATACTAGATAAATCTAGTTAGTTTCCTAGAAGGAACAAAGCTCATTTGCTTAATCAAGAAACTGAAACTAGAGTATCATCATAGAAAATGAGTTTGAGTAGGTATGCATTATCAAAGGTTAGCTTAATCGTGATATAATTTTAAAAAACATACGGGTGCATCATTGTTATTCATCAGAATTCTATCTTTCTTCTTCCAAGCAGTGTGGCATTGTGAAATTTGTTTATGGTAAGAATATTTATGGAGCACTTACTATGTCTCAGACACTATGCTAAATGCCAAGTAATGAAAAAAAGAAAAACAGACCTGAAAACCAAACCAAACCAAACCAAACCAAAACAAAACAAAAAACAATCCTGCTTCATGAAGTTTACACTTGAATGGATGCACACAGATGATGACAAAACCAATACAAATAATTTATACTGTAACAGATAGTACTACTTGGAAAAAAGGGTAAAAGTTTGTGCAATGTGTGTGTATGTGTGTATCTGTGCACGCACATAATTTTAGAAGGAATAATTAGGGAAGACTTCGCTGATGAAGTAAAAATTGAAATAACACCTGAAATATCTGAGACACGAGGATTCAAGGAGGAGGGCATAGCAAATGCTTTGGGCCCATGCTGGCTATTTAGGGAATCAAGTAGCACTGCTTTGTACCTTTATTTAGAATTATGTCTTTCTCTATTTATATGTCAGATGTTCATTCTGTTCTCAAGAAGCTTACAGTCTAGTAGGGATAGACCACCACGAACAAGTAGAATCAAATAAAAACATGTAAGAGTGGTCAGAGTTTGTGAAGGCACAGTGAGGCCTCTAAGGGGAATACTATAATCAGTTTTACATAGGAGGTCAGGAAAGAATTCATAACAGGTCTATTCCTGGTCCAAATTGCATCATAGATTGTTTCATCTAAGACTTTTCATCTTTGCAAATGCACAGGTTTAAAGAAACTATTGTACAAGTTTAAACATATAAGGAATGGCATGACTACAGGGGAAGATATTTCTTTAGGTACGTGGAAGAAAGTCAGAAGAGGACAGCAGTGTATCTACAGTTTGCCAGGTGCTGTACTGGACACGCCACAGATGCGATCTTCCTTTGTCCTCTCAGACTGCCTGCAGGTCTTATGGTCCTGTTTTTGGAGATGATGAAACTTGGGCTGGGAAGGAAGAGAGGTTGTTCTGTGTTAATGAATGATTAAACGGTCGAATCAGAATTCAAGTTTAGATTTTCTTTGCCACCCACATTCCATTCATTCCTATCCTCCTCACACTTCCATGGTTGTATCATGAAGTGGGGACTTTGCGATATTATGAGGTAAGGGTGCAGGTAGAGAAGACATACAGGATTATGGGCAATGAGGTTGGAATTGCATGTAATAAAGTTTTAACTACAATTTGGGAGACTTGACTTAAAATTTTTCTGGTGAGTCTTAATAACAAATAGCACATGCCAACTACTGAGAACTTTACTTAATACCTGCAATCATGCAATCACCCTTCTAGGGTGAGGAGTATTGCTGTTCTTACATAAGGGATTCTTGTATCTAATCTTTGTGACAAAGCTGTGAAGAACATTTATTGCCCCCAGTTGGAAGATGGTTTATCCATCTTATTCTAGAACTTTTATTCCTAATACTTACTATAAAATAAATTTTATCTCTAACAATTAATATACTTTAGAATGTCCTTTTTATATCATATATAAAATATCTTTTCCAATACCATGTAAATGCATGTGCTCTTTCCTCTGTAGACACAGAATACATATTCAGTACTATTCTCAGTGTGTTAGTATGTGCTTGTAAATGGCTAGATTCTTCACTGAGGCGGAGTTCTGAAATCTAATTGGCAGTTGTCCTCTTTCTAAATCGAGACTCACTGTGTATCCTGTCATCTTGATCTCCCTGTTGTTCTCTTAAAGATTCTTATCTCTTTATTTTCCTTATACAACTGAAATATCTCTGAAATATCATATCTGAGATATGAAAACATTTGTTTAAAATGTGTTAGGCACTTTAGTCTGTCAGAATAAGTTTTTAGTACTGGGAATCGAACTTGGGACCTTGCACTTGTGAGGCAGGTGGCTGAACCACTGAGCTAAATCCCTGGATGTCAGAATAAATTATTAAAGATTATACTGTCTTTCTCCTCTTCCTCTACCTCCTCCACCTCCTCCTCTACCTCCTCCACCTCCTCCTCCTTCTTTGTTTTTGCCTTCATCTACTTCACAGCTACCTCTTCTGCCACCTCTCCCCTCTTCTTCCTCCTCTTCCGCCTTTCTTTGTTGTTTTCATGTTCTTTTGTTGCAGGACATTGGGAGGACCTTGCTCATATTAGACATATGCTTTCCTACTGAGCTGCATCCCAACTCCTGCCCTCGTGGTTTATATCTATGAATAGATATGTATCTTTTACATTTGTTTTGGTGCCAGCTCAAATGAAAACTTACTTTTTATTGTCACTGTCAATAAATTTAGTGTGCATAACAATAATCATGAACTTTCCTTTTAAAGGTAAAAATCTTTAATATGTTTAGTATGGCAGTCATTGTTTGTACATAATTTATTACACTTATCTACTAACTAAGACAGTCTTCTCTGTTTAACAGTTCCCCTTACTGATTTGGTAATCTTTTCCAAAAATTCCTTTTTCTTCAGAAACTTAGCTAAGAGAAGTGATACTAGCTCTCCTTTGTAATGTTTTGTCGTCTTCCTACATTTGAAGTAGAAATAAGCTTATTAAACTCTCCCCCTCATCAAAAATTTTAAAACAGCCAGACAGGTATAGTCCATACATTAGTACTTCCCAATACCACAAACCACACTTGGGCACGTGGTCCCATTACTCACTATGTAATATTTCAAGGAGTAATACCCCAAATATGACCATAATTAGGGAATTTCTCATTTCCCTGTGAGTGTTTAAAATATAGTAGTGATATTTAATTACTCAAAGCATTGTCAACAGTATCTTACCATTTAAATTATAACATAAAGAAAATAATATAAATACATTATGAAAAATCAACTGCTTTATTTTATCTCTGTATGACAGTAAGAAATGGCACTTGAAGTTACCAAAATGATTTTGGAGTTTATGTGCTAGAAAATTAATATAACTTATATCTGGGATTTAGAACTATATTTATTCATCTTACAATTATATACCCTAACCTGCTCACTTTACTAACCTCTGTAAACTCTTTTGTTTTATTTTTTGGTATCGGGGATTGAACTCAGGACCTTGCACTTGCAAGGCAGACACTGGCAACACTGAGCTAAATCCCCGACCGTCTGTAAACTCTTTTGACAGTGAATGAAATAATTCATTTCAATATGTTTTGAAGAATGCATTATTTAGACAAATATATTACAAAAAGTAACACATTGCTTTCTTACAGTGGTACATCAGAGTTATTTGGAGGATGTCTTTTAATTGTGTCAACTCCTGCAGTCTTTGAATTTGTAGGTTGGTAGGTTTCTATGAATCTGTATTTTTAACAAATTTCCAGATGGTATTGATGCTGCTGGACCAAAGACCACACTTGGAGAAGTTCTGGCTTAGAAAAAAAACAAGGTAACAAAAACAAAAGACGTTACATAGTAGTAACCATAGTTTATGCTTGATTGAGTGAAAGCACTTGACTTTGAATTTTTGTGTTTGGCAGAAGTGGAGATCATGACAGAAACCATCACTTGATGCTGCCTCCAATCTACATTTCCATTCCATTCTTTTTGAGTCTGTGTTTGATTTCTTCCCTAAGCCAAAGAGTTGACTTTGCAGTGCAGAATTTCATTAACAGGGGTTTCTTGTTTGCAGGTATTTTTTTTTCCCACTTGTAACTTGTTATCAAAGGTATAACACAAAGAAAATGTGAGACAATTCAGTATAATCTCTGTGAGAAACATCAGCTTACTGATCCATCAACAACAGTTTCAGGTATTTTACAAAAAGAAAGAAATTTAGGTCAGCCTTAAAGAGCAATCTATACTTGAAGGGAAAAGAGGACACACTCACATACTCTCTTATGTGTGTGTACACGAACACACACACACACACACTTTCTTTTCAAAGATGCTCTTATTTCCACCATGTGTAGTCATAATACTTCTCATTTGATTATATATGGTTCATCAGCAATAGTATTTAGTACAGACTTTGTTATCATTTTTTCTGCCTTTGCTTTCTAATTGCCTATACCCATCTGGAGAGGAGGTAATCTTTTAAATTTGTCATAACTAACATCAAAGATAGCATGCTAAGCTAATACTTAAGTACAATTTGTTAATAACAGTTTGTTACTGATACTTGCAAATAGTGAGAAACAAAAGTTGGTACATCCAATCTTAAACTTGCCATCAGTGTAGCACAGGTTGCTACCTTGATTTTTTTTCATCTTCTGAATAAGATTCCTAAAATGCCCTAATCAAGCATCTCACTAATAAACAGCCTCAAAAATTGAATGATGGATTTGATCTCGCTGCTGTTTAGTTGACAGATGGGAATCAAACAGACATAAACTCTGTACTTCCAATTTATTGCTGGGAAGGGAAATTGTGTGCCCAAAATGCCATAAGACAGGTTGTTCTTCCAGCATTAATAGTCTGGTGGGAAAGAGAAAATAAAAGTCCTGTAGTCTTTCAGAAAAGATAGTTTTAAGCCATTTTCAAAACAATATTTCACACTTTTAGTTGGATGAGAATGTAAGTGAATCAGGGCCAACTTCTGATCCTTTTGATGGTCATTCATATAATATTACCACACCCCTCAATTTCTAATGTAATGCAAGGTTGAATTAAATGAAACATTCTTTACTCAGCTTACTACAGGTATGCAGTGAATACTTATGGTAATTCTAAAAATGCTTCCTTCCAATGTTAAAAATTAAACATATAATTATGTATTTTGATTTTTCTTCTCTCCTAAATAGATGGCCTAAATAATAGAGCCAACTCTGGAAAACTAAGATAGTCTCTTGTGTGGATGAATATGAAATGAGTATGTGATAGTAATGGACATGAACAGTTTTTAAATGTAGATGTTTATTTTCCTGATTTCTTGTTTATACTTCTTGACTGCTATGTGGTAAGCTTTTAAACACATGTGAAAAACTGCAATGTTCAGTGTTTGGTAAGATACCAATATTATATTTTATGTGTCTCCTTAATTACAATTATTTAATGTTTAATCTTCAATTTTCGTGCAAGTGCCTTTAGTAAGAATTCTGTCACTATGATTATCCAGTTGAGATATTTCTGCTCAAATATATATTGGAGGATAATATCTTAAGCACATGAAATTTTATTAATTAAGGAAGGAATTTATTAATTCACAAATATTGGCTACTGACATGTATGAATATTATAACTGAGCTTTTAGACATTTTAAACCCACAGACGAACTGGAACTTGCATGCATCTGACAGTCCTGGCTGGAGCATTCTCCCCAGCTGATGTTCTTACACAAGTAGACAGGGGAGGATAAGAGAATGTGGATGGCTTAGTAGGACATGACTAGGAAAATGGGCCAAGCTCACAGCCTGCGGTAGACACTGAAAATACAAAGTGAAGGGAAGTGTAGACCTGCCTATAGGAAATTTAGCTGTCTAATTTCCAGAAGGGTAAACAAATGACCATGATAAACCACGGCATGAGTGATATACATCAGCATGTACAACTGAGGAGTTGTTAATTTTGTTAGAAATGGGGTAGATCATGCAAGCCATCAGAGAACGAGGTGACACTTGGGTGGAGCTTGAAGGATGAATTTTTGACACTTGAAACTACATGTCATTAATTTGATAGTGCATGAGAGTGGTTTGAAGAGATAAAACAGAGAATACAATTAGATTCTCCATGTGAAGAGGCTTGTACCATAGGGTTTGTATTTTATTCTTCCAGAAAATGATATAATCTGGGTTACGGTTTAGAAAGATCACTTTCATAGCTATATATGGGTTGGCTTTTGATGGAGAAAGCCTGGAAAACTACCTAGGAAATTAATTCATGAATTCAGATAGGATGTGCAGAGCATTGGAACAAGGAAAATAACAACAGAGAAGGTGAATGACTTTTAAAAACAGGGGAGTTGGATCCCTGGTACCAAAAAAAATGTACCACATTTTTGACCTCCCCCACATTACCCAGGATGCACTGCCCCAAATGACACCTCACACTATGCAGGGGAGGTCACGAGGCACACACTGAGAGACCCACCTTCACCTGCCTCACTCCTTACCCTGCCACTTCCTTTCTGAGCTTAAGGTGCTCTTATTTAGCTCATAGATTCTCCTCTCTTCGTGACTCTCTGCACTGTGCATCTCTTCCTTTTGCCTCAACCTCATAAATTCAACTTTGCTTTTCTGTTGTTTCATCGTACCCTTAATGTATCAAACATGTTTCAGTTCCTACCAATATGAAGCATGACAATTCATGCCTTCCTGGCAAGCTGACAAATTCTTGCCCTTTTTCTGCTTATCCACCTGCCTGACACTCCACCTCTCCACTATGAATCCCTCATCAGTAGTCAGAAATTATATTTTTGAAATCTAGTCTTTCTGTTAATCATCAGTCCCCTATACTCCCAAGCCAGAAAGCTGGGAATCACATCGTATTCCTCTTCTCCCTTATGCGCCATAATCAATTAATCATGAATATTGATTTTAACCCCTGTTTTTTTTTTTTTTTTTTTTTGGTAGCAGGGATCAAACTCAGGACCTTGCACTTGGAAGGCAGGCACCGGAACCACTGAGCTAAATCCCCAGCCCTAGGACAAAAATGGAGGACACTATTTGCCAAATAATCCTAAAGGGGATAGATTAGGAGATTTCTAGAAACAAAGGAAAGAATGTGACTGTCACAGGAGTCTCAGTAATAGTGCCAATCCTGTGATTTTGCAGTTATCTCCAGCAACACTGAGTCACAACTGGGTAATACTAATAATAATTAACATTTTTAAAAGGTTTATTATATACTAGGGACTATAAAATCCTCAATCTTCACAATAAATTAGTATGTTAGGTACCATTATTTCCAGGAGAGGAAACTGAGTCATTGAAAGATGAAAGTGGATAAGGCAGATAGTCTATATAATTAGACTTACATTTAGCTTCTTGTAATAGGACAAGCCAAAACAATAGATGCTTACACAAAATGAAAGCTTCTTTCTTTGTTCCAAAGATACGGAGGTAGTCAGTCTAAACTAATTTGGCTCTGCATGATTTCAGGGAGACAGGGTCTTTTGTGTCATTGCTTTTTCTGAGCCTACTTCATGAACCAAGGTGAGTGCTGGTGCTCCAGCCATTTTTCAGTACTTTTAAGACATCAAGGAAGAGTAAGAGAGCATCAGAGGCATGACTCCTTCGTCAGCAGTTGCACTAAGCACTTTGGTTACATCTTTAGAATGTGGTTGCATAGCTACTTCTGGGGCCAAAGAAGGCTGTGAAATATTCATATTCTCAATATTTGGAATGTAGGATGAGAAAATATTGCAGAAGCTTGTTAACCTTGTTAGAATACATTCTCACTATGCTGGATAGAAAAAGAAGTAAAAGATTGATATTAACAAAGAATATATTCAAGTGGTGAATTATGACAAGGAAATGGAGCCAACAGACGGCTGGCAAATGGAAGAAAAGGAGGCTAGAAAGACTTGGATGACCTGGGGAAGTCAGAGAAGAGGTGTTGCCAGCATTAACTAAGGAGAGAACTCCACAGATAGCTCCTTGAGATGGCCACTATGTGAGGAGGAAAATATAAGAGTTGCAGAATTTGGAGGTGGAACAGTCCCAGTAATGGTGGCGAGAATGCCCCTGCTATTAGGCTCTGTTAATTAGGTGAAGACACTTAGGGCCCGGACAGTTCCGAAATGGAAATAAAAATCTTCAGTGAGTAGACCAAGAGTGCCTTAATGATAATTATTCAGGCACATATATCACAGTAGTGATGACAAGGGCTTAGAAAACTGAGTCTTACTACTGGGATAATGATTATACAGCTTCAATTTGGATAAGTAATAGTCAAAGTTCAAGCTTACTGTACTCAGATGATACTTCTTTTGTTTAAAATTGCATTTCTTTAAAATAAATAATGTTTCAGATAAGTGATTATTTTCATTCTGTACATGTCATTCCCATGGAATAGTTTCTAAACTGTGTTAAAAACTGCTTTCTTAGAATAATGCAGGGCCAGGGATTTAGCTCAGTAGTTATGCTGCCTGTCTCGAAAGCACAAGGACTCGAGTTCAATCCCTGGTACACACACAAAAAAACACAGAACATGTGTTATCATTGACATTCGTTGTTAAATACCACCGTGGATTGTTCTCCTTGACTGGAGAAAAGACCTCAGCTCTTTCTCCCTCTCTTTGGTTATCACAGTTCTATTGTAACATATTGAGAACTGACTTTCTCTTGGGCATTTTGAGAATGTTCTCATTCCTTGTTCCCTGGAACTAGAGATTGTGAGATTCTGATCTCTGGACAAAAAGGTTGCTATCATTTAAAAAACTAAAACCTAGAAAAAGCTTTGCATGTTTTGTCATTCTGCCTTGGGATCAGATTATCTCATGCTGACACCAGCGGCTTCCTTCTAGACTGGAAGAGATTTGTACAAATGGAAATGTTATTTTGCCTTATCAAAAAAAGTAAAATAAAAACTATACTACCTAATAAGGATTGCTCCTTAAAACGAGCCTCTATTTTTAGCTTTTAAAAGTTTAATTTCTCCCTAAATACACTTTAAAATGACATGTGGAATTTCAATACAGTTAGCATGGTCCTAATTCATTATTCCTATGTACTGTTCATGCTAAGGATAGTGAAACTTGTGAGTTTCCGCACATTCATTTGTACTTTTGCAGGTTTTCTGCTTCCTTCTCTCTTCCACTGCTAAAAGTTAGAGGGCCAGAACAGAGAAGTCCAGTCAGTTCTATGAGTGAGTTGAAAGAGTGCTGCATGTTACAGTGCTCTTGTGCTTGAGTCAGTTACATTGTGCCAGTGTCAAGTCTGTTGTTGAACATTGGAGAGCCCAAGGGGTGCATGTATGGTAGGTATAGGTAGGGGTTCAGCTGGGCAGCAGATGGGGCAGACTCCTCTGGACCCTTGGTTGGGAGATATGATTGGCACTGAGACAGACCCTCACTTCTTTCCTTCCCTCTAATCCCACGCCCCTGCATATTCCCAATGTATAACAGAAGAGTAAAGCAGTCTTTAAAAAAATCATCTTGAGAGAATTCTGTTTCCTGGCACTTTTGTCCTGTCTTAGGACTCCAGTGATTTTTATTCTGTGATTCCCAAAGGAGAGACTACTACGAGTGGCCCAGGTGACTGCCCTTGGCATGGCAGTGCCTGCAGAGGCAACAAAGCTTTCTAGTCAGCTTCGCAGTTGTCTGATCACCAGTGGGCCCCAGGTGATGTGAAAGAGAAACCTGTGCCCGGCCGAAGACCTTCACTTTGAAGGCAGGTTCAAAAAGGAGTCACGCGCCTACTTCTGTTTTCTGAAGGCTGAGTTAGTTGAACAGTTATTTGGCACTTTCAAGACTTCTGAGTGGGACTTAAAGTTGTAACTTTCATTTGAGCCCAAGGCCTTCAGAATAAAGAGAACCACATGCTGCAGAGGTGCAAGGATGGGTTTATCTGAACTACTTTCCCCTCTGTATCTGAAACTGGGGGAGATTAGTAAAGCTTTATAAATGGTTTGCCGGATGGTTAATTATTTAACAAAAACTTTCATATTTTTATTTTTTTAAATTCCCAATTCTGGTAATAAAAGTCATGAAAAAGCTAGCAAAGAAGGGGAGAAGATTAAGCTGGCCATAATTATACATGTATTAAGTTGAATCTTTGAAGTAATGTCTTTGTGTTATTTTTACATAATAGTGCAAGTTATGATATGCAATCAACTGACTAAATATGGTAAACTCATCTTTTCTTAAAGTACTAGTATCTAAAGAATTAAATGAAGTGTCTGTATTTTTTCTTTCCTTTTTTCTCTTTAATGTTTTATCTTTTTAACTTAATGTGTTAATCTTTTTAACTTACATTTTTCTTGCTCCTAAACAACAGATAAGGTGAGTTAATTATAAAAGTCAAAGTTTCATAGATGTGGTTGAGAGGAAAAAAAAGTAAAAGCATTTAGCTATTTTGTAGCTGTTTGGTTCCAGGCAGATAGAAATGTAGAGTAACTTATTCTGACTTAGGGGACAGAAGATGAGTTTTCAAAAAGAAAGTTTGAAGAAACACTTGTTTTGTTTTGTTTTTTGGTACTGGGGATCGAACTCAGGACTTCGTGCTTGTGAGGCAGGCACAGTGCCACTGAGCCAAATCCCTGGCCCTGAAGAAATGCTTATAGAGGTGGAGAAGAGAAATCCTAGATGTGGGTCAAAAAGCAATTATTTGATAATTTTTAACAAAAAGGCAATTACCACACTATTTGATATCAGGGAAGTTCCTTTATGGTAAAGCTTTGTTTCTTCTCAAGGTGTTTCATTAGTTTATTAATTAATCTATTAATCATTAATTATTTCACTAATTAACAAGGATTTATTGAATATTTATTATAAGAAATGTGCTTACCACCGAGGAAGCATGAATAATAAGGTGAATACATGGCAGTCTGCTAATTCATTGTTACTGGAAAGTTCACTGAAGAGGTCACATTTGTGGGTCCTGTGGCCAAGTGTGAGTCAGGCAGGTGCCAGAGGTTGGCATGGGATTTCACTTGGCATGCTGGAGGGACTGCTAGGTGACCGGTGGGCAGAGGGCCAGATCCTCTGGGACCTGCTGGGCCAAGGAAGGGGGTTTGGAATTTATTACAAAATTATGGGAAAGTCTTAGAATACTTTGAAGTGGGGAGTGATAGGTCATAAGACCTATGGATGGAAAAATTTAGATTTACAACTGCACACAAAACTGAAAATTCCTGTGCATGTCAGCTGTATCCTTGCAGTATAATTGAAATTCAGTTTCCACATATCTACCATCAGAGGGAGTGAAAAAAATTAGTTGAGATCTCAATGTAAGTTGAAAAGATACTTTTTCATTCTGTTCATTAAATAAAGTGATATCCCTAATTTCTCTTCTTAAGTACCAACTTCTTTGAGTTTAATTTATATAGATTTTTTATTATTTGTTTTAAAGGGATTTTAAAAATAAAACTCTTTAAGTTTTACATCTTTTTTGTATAGTTTATGACCTTCTTAGCCTGTAAAGTAAATGTTTGACTAGGTCAAAGGTGCACACACACATATTAAAAGAGCTTCCCAGATGTTATACTCTGAATCCCAGGTTAATTTTTTATGTTTAAAAAGGAGACAAATAGTTACATCATGACTGGCAAAGATACTCATTCTGATGAGAACCTCCAGAGCCTTTAGACAGAATGAAATACATCAAGAATTAAAGAAATAATGACATCCGTTCTTAACATGTCTACTAACACCCTGACCCCAAAATAATTTTCATCAATTTACCTAAAGTGATTAAAATTGTTCTTTCTGCTGCTAGATGAGTATGTTTATTCTGTCCAGAGACATCAGGATTTAGACAAAACTGGAAATATATACTTAGCATACAAACTCTGATTATTCTTTTCCAAAATTAGTTCAGCAAACTTTGCATACAATTGTGTGTTTTCAAGAAACAATAACTAGCATCTTTTCCTCACCCACCAGAAGAGTCTTACACGATACATGTATAGCAAAAGACAGATTATCCAGATAAAAGCATAACAAAACTATATTTTTCTTTCTTTCTTTCTTTCTTCTTTTTTTTTTTTTTTTTTGGTACAGGCGTTCAAACTCAGGTCCTTGTGCTTGCAGGACAGGCAGCAGAACCACTGAGCTCAATCCCCAGCCCTTAACAAAACTATTTTAATGAAAGTTTTATGTGACACAGGACTCTTCTGAAACAAAGACCTATGACCCAAGGAAAACTCTTTGTATGTTAAGTTCTGATGGAGCAAGTGGATAGTCTTGGGTAACTGGATGAAAGGGGTTATGATCTAGTGCTAGTAAATGGAGGGGAACTTCAACGAGGCCTGTTTGTTCAGATTCTCTCCTGTGTCTCTGGATGACATTCTTTCCTGATGGGACATGGGGCTGGGCCCTCCTGGGATCAGGGTCTTCTGACCTACTTTCTGGCAGAGTAGGTCAGAGAATTCCTTCATGACCATGCTCAGAGGACAAAGGCAGGAAAGGTCAGAGTGACTTTGCTCTGTGCTTTTCTCAGTTGCCAAGGTGCCATCATTAGGGGTATTATGTTCTGAGGCTCAATATCCTCAATAAGTAGTTATTGAAGAATAATAATGGATTCTACAGTCACAGGACCTTTTTAAATTATGAAAGTATATTTTTTTAGAGTAGAAAAGAAAAAAGGAAGGAAAGAAAAAACAATGAAAGTGCGTTATAAGTCATATATATAAACCATGTGGCTATTAAAATGTGTTGTCTATTTCTCAGGCATATAACTTGACAGTACTGAGTTATTTATTCATTAAATTTAACTCCTTCCTTTGTTAAAACTTAATTACAACTTTCCAGATTACCTGCACCCAATGACTTTTCCTGTTTGTTTGTGTCGTTCCCCCCCCCCTCCCCCGCATAACTCTTACTGGCTCTAAAATACATTTAGTCTGGCTAATCTTAGCTTTCATCAAAAGAAATGTGAACACTATTAAGAAATACTATATAATGGGCTCACATGTAAAATGCGGATATAGGTGGGACACAAATGTCCTGAGGATAGGGATAGGCTGAATTGAGAAAGTTGATTTAAGTGTTTAAAAAAATGTTCTTTTGAAAGTGTTAATACTTTCAAGAAAGCTTTTAAATATTTATAATATAAGAGTATATCATTAAGTGGATGCTTCTTCTTGGAAGGATGACTTGGATTAGAATCAAGCCCAGAAATGGTAATAACGCATGTAACAATCATATTTTGCAAAGCACTTTACAGACACTTTAAATGTGTGATCTTTGCTATCAGTGGATATTGTTGGCCTGTGATTTTGCACTTGAGGAACCAAAGTCCACTGAGGAAAAAGGTATATAAATGAATTTAATAAATTAAGACTATGACCTGTGAAGCCATTTTTTAAAAGAGATGTAAATGGCCTTTAAATATCCCCTCTTGGACCTGATGAGGTCTGCTCTCTTGATCTTTCTAAACACTACTTCCCTAAATCGAAACTCAAGAGTAACCAGGTGATATTTGACTTAATGTTTCATTTGGGGCAGTCAGAAAGGGATAATGTTGCAGTGGGTTAAAATTACCTGCTTTGAGAAGCATATCAAAAGATCCTACTATTCTGAATCAAGTACTGGAACTAGAATTGATAGAGCATGTTAAGAACTTTTAGTTCTCTGAGTTACTACTCAGAAGTAGAAGTGTAAGGAACACTCTTTATCAAATTTATGTCCCCTTTCCACTTATGATTTTTACTGCTGTATTTCTGGTTTTTTGTTACTTTGTAAATGGGTTTTTCTTTTTCTTTTTGTAGTTTTAGGTTTTATATATATAGACCAAAAGAAAGGAAAGGTGGCAATATTCTCAGATAATCAAATGGATCTAAAAATCTTAGGTGTCCTTGTGAATTTTGCATTAATTAATTTGTATATTTTGCATTGCTATTAATGTCAGGTATTTCAAAAGCATGTTGTCTAAACATTCATTTGAAAAGCAAAAGTTTTCAAATAAAACATTTTAAATACAAGTTTAACTAGTTTTGATAAAGTCCATTTTTATAGCTAATTTGTAATTAAGTAGAGGAAAATGGAGTAACAATACTAGCATACTTTTTAGCAAACTATATTTCAGTGAAAAGTGTTTATAATATTTATTAACATACAGAATTAGTCTTAACCTGTTAGAAAGAAGAGAAAATGCAACACCTTTCAAAGATGCAAATTGACAATTAACAAAACAATAGAATTCTAGGCCTTCCTTTGCCAGAGGTGTAAATTGATAATCAGGCTCTGCTGAAAAGCTGGTTGTTTCTATTTAAAAGTTATCTTGGAGACGAAGGCTCCCTAAGGAAGAAGAAAATAAAGAATATGACCATTTTTGTTAAGTAGAACATCCAGTGTACACTGATATCATCATTCTACTGCTTTCTACAGTTTACATTTGAAAAATCACAGCCAAAAGAGAGGGGAAAATGTGTGAATTCAGTTTTTCTATATATTTAACAGCATTGCTTTTCACATTTATTGCTGATTCAATTCACTGTCCTGACCTTTACTTTTAAATTATGAAATGGTATGAGACCTGGGTACTTGAAGGACCTACTAATACCAGTCTGTCTCTCTATAGAACCATATTGTGCTGTGTGTGTTTAAGTGTCTCTCATGGCACTGTCTGTATACACTAAAGAGAAGATGGGAATTTCTTCCTCTCCCTCCCAAAGGTTGTAGTCTAATAAAAATAAACAATAATAGATTGAGAAAAAACATGCAAATTTACTTACAATCATGGGAATGTCATACGAAAGTAAGTACTCAAAAATCTAAAAAGATTCACAAACTTATATACCCTTCTTCATAGAGGAGAGGGAAATGGGGGGTACATGCATTTTAGAAGGGGATCATATGGTCTTTGGGCAAGTTGAGTGGGACCAAGGACAGACAGGGGCTTGGGACAAAGTTCCCTACCTGTGGCATTTGATCTTCAGTCCCATCCCATTTGATGTATTTCATGTTCCTTAGATAGTAAAATTCTAGTAAGAGAAAATGTGTTCCTGTTTGCTAGATTCTGCAATAAGAGAACTTCAGAGAAAGTTCCTTCCCTGTATTGGTGCCCTGGGGACAAGAGAAAGTCAGAGGGATCTGACTCTGAGGCAGATTCTTAGGCCTTCAGAATTCCTTCACTTTAAATGCTCAGCATGCTGAAATACCATACTCTAGGGTATCATTACCTGAACCCCAACCTTAGACAGACCTGCAGTGAGTCTTTCACCACACGCTCAGACAGTCTCGCTAAAGTACAGCTTCTTCATCTGAAGTGGAAGTAATGCAACCTGCCTGGAGGAATTGTCCTGAGGATTGTTGTAATATTAATGTAGATGATGTGAAGGTAATTTACAAAGTTTTTCTTCACAGTGTCTGATAAAGTCACCCTCAGCAAATGGAATATTGTCAGTTTAATTAGTAGCTAGAGAGAATTCATAACTGATTTCTCAGTTATGATTTGTATCCCCACAAGCAAGACTTTGTTATGTTGCCCTCTTTTGTGAAATATGGCCATCAAGGTAGTTGACTTATGATGTGGCAAGAACAAACAGACAAACAAACCAGATACTGAGGTAATCCAAGACTCTCAATGGACTTGTGATTCATGAACAAGCTCTTATAAAAATATATCTGTAATTGCAAATTTGGGAATTGAGAACTCAAGAGATCTTGCTACAGGCTTATCAAACGGTCTGCTGTCTTTTTGCAGAATTAATCTAGGAGCAAAGATGAAATAAAATCAGGCTAGTGATTGAGGTGATGTGTATAATATGAGTAGAGGTTAGGAAGAAAATTACTAATTACTACTCTTTGTCATTCATTCATTCATTCATTCATTTTAGTTATGATGGCTTTCTAGGACATCACACATGGTTATATGACTATATAAATATACCATCCTACTACAAAACTACTTCAGATAAATTACTGTAAAGATTATCTTCACATGGACAAATATGTAGCTATATTTGTCTTTGAAGACAAACATAGCAAGTCTTTTGTTTCCTTTGTAAATATATATAGCAATTAGTTGATGAACTGGGAACATATGTTACAGTAAGAGTTGATTGATATCCTTCTTGTTCAATTCTTGGAGATGCTACTTAGTGGCAGTTGTGGAGTTTATACTTATAAGAGGTGTTCCTGCCATCAAGAGCTTCTAAACATGAGAATCTCTCAGAAGTATTCTTACAGCTGAATCCATAAGGAAACTGAACATTGTTTTGTCCATTGTGTTCATCTTCAATTTGTCTGAAACCTTTGTGTGTGGGGGTTGAGCGTTGGTCTTTGGCATAAAGTAGAGGATATATAATTTTTGGAAGTGATGCAGACTGCCCAGTATCTCCACCTGTGTGTTCTCTTTTCTTGGTGATTGTTTCATTCTGAATCTGGGCCCTGTAGTCTTAAGAACTGGGCACCTTTCTGACATTTGTTCACATTTAGGTATATGAATGGGAGGGTTGTCACCATCCCCTCCCACATTCCAACCTGGGGCTTTTCTTCTCTCCTCTCCCCAGGTTTTGGCTGTCATGAATGTCAGAGGAAGAGTCTTCACTTTCTGTGCCCCCTGAAGTTCCCTCACTAACATCCCTCCAAGCATTCTTTGGCTTTCTCCTTGCTGGTTGTGGATTCTCTTCGTGAGTGCCATCTATGCACAGCATTCATCTTCTCCACAAGCATCTAAGAAAAGTTCCTTCTTTTGAGACTGGCTGGGGCTCTCTGCTCACCTAAGGAGGAATGATCTTTTTCTACAAATGACAGTTTTTGCATGAGCTCAGGCTAGGCTTTCCTGCCCTTCCCATCTCCCACCTGCCCTTAGTTCTAGCTTTGGGAGAATTCTTGATGGATATGGGACTCTGTCCCACAATGCTGCAAGCCTCATATGGTACTCAATTTAACACCTGCCAAAACCTTGTCTAAACAGGTCAGATCCACACTTTTTGTTTCCAAAGTTCCTTTGGAAGAACTGATCCCTTTCCAAGAATTCTGTGGGGGTTTTGTTTGGTTTTTTTTGTCTCATTTCATTTAAGACATTTAGACTGTAAAGGAGAGATCTTAAAAATATCTTGCACTGCCTCTCTCTGTCTTCTAGGTATTCTGGGAATCACAGAAAGATTAATCTCTTTAGCCAGATTTAACAAGGCTGCCTCACCCACTTTCCCTTCTAGTAGGCACTCTTTATCTGCTTGTGGAGTTGTTATTTTTAAGTCACCCTCCTTTATTTTGTAAATTCTTTTATTGATTCTACCCTGTAGCCATCAGCTTGTTTTCCCATTTACCCTACCAACAATGTTTTGGTTTTTTTTGGTACCGGAGATCTAACTCGAATCCTTGCACTTGCGAGGCAGGTGGCGGAACCATTGAGCTAAATTCCTGGCCCTGCTTATGGAGTTTAAAACAGAACTCATTTTCATCACAGGCCTCTGATATTTCAGAAATGACACATGAGCTGCCATCTCTGTGCACTAAATGTCCAGCAGAATGACCATCATTGTCAGAAAGCATATTGAATTTAATTCTGAGGATTGACATCACTCTCATCCTTAGGCATGGGCAAGGATTATTAGCAATCCTTGAAGATGTCCCCAGCCATGGTATGGATAAACATCAGAGCACAATCTCATGTGTTTGAGAAACATCACTTTCTTTAAACATAATTATTAGCAGAATTATCTTATAATAACATAATTAGTCATAACATAATAAATTTTCAGGCCACAATTCTACCAGACTGGTGGAAAATCCAACATCAGTCAGTCTTGGGTCTTCTGAACTCATCCTTTTGTTGTTGAGCATGAAAATTCTTCTGGGATATTCTTTAGGACCAAGGCATTGATTGGGTGTGTTAGGATGGGGGAGGCTTCAAGGTTACTCAGTTACTGTTCATATTGTGGTAGCAGGACTTCCCGAGGTATATTGGAAATGGAAGACAGGAGGCAAGAGTGAACAATCATGATGGCCAGACTGGTTGAAAGATGGGCCTGAGAAAGGCTAAGGATCTAAATTATCTAGCCCCTGTGTTGGGCACCAGATCAGCAATGCTGCTGATAACAAGGGGAACAATATTACAGCAGGACAGGTTTAGTGATGAGTAAATTGGGAGATGTGCTAAGTTTGTTGTACTTGTTAATCTTTTCAGTAGACGTTGGAAATGGTTGAGGTCAGAGATAGGAGCTGAAAATACAGAGCTCGTAGAGAACATGGTGAAAAACTGAAGTTCACAAACTACTAATGCTATGCAAAGTTCTCTCCTTTTTATCCCCAAAGCTGCATGCCTGTAGTGGAGCTGGCTCCCAATCTGCTCACCCTTCCTCGGGAAGTCTAGTCCTGAGTTCATCTTAAGGTTTCCAGACTTTCATTTTTTAATTACAGCTCTGAATACATTTCTTCTTTACTCAGAAAACTGTGGTTCTTCTTTGCTTTAGTTTTGTCTCTTTGACTTGAACTCATGGTCCTCTCTGATCTAACCAAATCTTCCTCTTCAGCTTCATTTTCTACTTTTTCTTTGCCAGATACTTTCTGTATTCTGAAACCTAGACCTTTTCCCATTTCTTAACAAGATTTGATGCCTTTCTACCTGTGTACTTGTCTTTGTTCATGTTATCCCTTTTACTTGGAATTCTCTTTATTCTAAAATCTGTCAAAACTTTTTTGACTCTTCACTATATGGTATGCTACTTTGCTTTTTAAGAGAACTGCTGCACTTAACCAACCCTCTCATCAGGCATTTATTAAATTCTGACATTTTTATCTTGTATATGCCAGAAACTCACACAAGCTCAGTATTTTAGGATTGGGATGAACTTTAGAGCTCCATTAGTACAATAGTCCTAACATGATATCTCAAAGGAAGATTAAACTGAGCAATTGTTTCTTTTTTAAACACTGAAACAGAGACAGTTGGTGGAATTTTCTAAGTTTTGCGTTTATTTGTCTACAAGAGTAGGCAGACTTTAAGGCATTATCCCACATGAGCCCTAACTTCTTGCATTCATAGACCTTTGTGTAGTCCTATTCTGTTATTGTGGCCGGAATTTATTGAATTGCTTATAACAAATAGAATACAGCAGAAGGAAGGAAATGTTCTTTAACTTCTGTGGGGTGTCACTGAGTAGCATGGAAAGCATAATAATTTAATATAAATACCATGAGATATGTCTCAAAGTTTCTTAGACTATAGGAATTATGTCTGAACAATGATTTTTTTTTTTTCGTAGTATCATGGGTTTTATGGAGTGCCTAGAATTTGGTAAAAGTTTACTTAGTAGGTATCATAATCAAACTATTATTTCATTAAGTGCTGGTCTTTTTCAGAAGAATTTTACAAAAAGTAGGGCCGGTGATTTAGCTCAGAGGTTTCGCCGCCTGCTGCGCAAGTGCAAGGACCCGAGTTCAATCCCTGGTACCAAAAAAAAAAAAGTATAATATTCTAAATTAAAATTAGCGTAGCTTATTGTTGACACAGTGTGATCAAGACTTCTGATCTTGAGGTGTTGGATTATCCTAGTGATTTTCTCATGACTTTTGATTTGCTTTAGGTGTGTTAATGTTCACCAGACGTACACCAAATTAAACTAATAATGCAATTTCTGGCATCACTCACTTTTTATCCAGAGCAAAACAACTTGGTTCTGTACTTAGTTCAAATCCTATTCATTTACAGAGGCAAAGATGGCTTTGCAGAATTTAATATGTATTCAAGCATCTACCAAAATTAATTTCTTGGACTATTAGGTTGGTTCTTTTCTATTTCTGGTGCAGTCATTGTGGGAGCAACTATGTTCTGAGTCTTACAGGTCTCTCTGTTGCTTAGCTTGCTCTCCCCACCGGTTCTCTTACCTGTCTCCCACTGTCGCACAGCATTTTCTTTTTTCTCTTTTTCTCAGTTCCTTGTAGTCTTTAGCTGTGGAAGGAGGATTTCTGAACAATGATTATTAAAGTCCTTATAA
Organism: Heterocephalus glaber; assembly: GCF_000247695.1. The sequence goes on from NW_004624752.1 coordinate 14,630,286, forward strand.
TTCAAAGTTTCTCCATACAAAGTGTCATATTTAAAAGTGATATCATTACATTTTACATTTATACAATAAAGTAATCTATCTTATCTATCTATGTATCTATCACTGCATAAATTATGTCCCTAAAACTGTTGCTCACATGAGGAACAAAATGTGTTTTGTTTGCAAATCTGTGCCTATTGACTTTCTGTGAGCATTATGTATAACTGATATGTTTTTCTTCTATCCTGTGTGCTAAAGCTATAGTACACTTTTCTATTATGATTTTGAGTAGGATAAACCAGTTACTTTAAGGAGTACCTCAATTATATTAGATGTTGTTTCAGTCTGTTTTCTGTGCCATATCCAAATAACCAAGCCTGAGTACTTTATAAACAAAAGAGATTTATATCATTTATAATGTTAAAGGTTCAAAGTCCCATATCAAGCATCCCCTTCTGTATGCCTTCTGGTGAGGGTCTCTTGGTACATAGCATCACAATGGCAGGATCTCATACAGAAGAGAACATATTGTAAAACAAGAAGCCAGAGAGATTCAGGAGCTAGGCTTGATCTCTTCATAACAGCTTGCTCTCATGGGAGCTGACCAGGGTCCTGTGAGAAACACATTAATTCCCTCTTAGGACAGTGCCTTCACCCTAACTTTCTTCCACTAGGCCTACCTCTGAAAGGTTTCGCCTCTATACGGCCACACTAGAGACCAAGTTTGCAACACGAATCTTTGGGAGATGTACTCAAGGTATATCCAATGTATATAACCAATATATACTCAAGGTATAACTAATGTATATAGATTTCACCTATTTTGGTAATATTAAAAAGTTTCACATGGCTACAAAATTCATCTGGGAATAGATAGTTTTATACCCTTTGTTCTTTTTCATATGTATTTCTGGTTTTTTAATATATTTTTTCCCATTAAGTTTATTGGTACATTTTAGGTATAAAATACAGTTACATTCATCATTGGGATCTTGTACCTTTACATGAGCATCTTGGTTCTTATGTTTTTGCCCTTCCCCTGCCCTCCCTTCACTCCCTCTACCCTTCCCTGTTTGCAAAGACTTTTTTCCATTTTTTTCTTCTCTCATATTTTTTCTTTTCCCCTTTTTCCTTTCCCCTACCCCTCTCACTTCCTCTACTCCTTTAGACCTTTTCTTCCTGTTACACAATATCAATTATACATTTTTAAATTACAGTATCAAGATCTAGAAGATTTTACCAAATTTAAAAGGATATAGAAAGCATATTACAAAAATATTTTTTGAAATAAATTGGACAACTTCTAAGAAGTACCTTGGAAGACAAATTAATGAAACTGACTCGGGAGGAAATATAAAATTTGAATAGCACTTATTAAAGAAAGTATATTCCTAGCTTGAAAATCCATCTATATGGACAACAGCAGGCTCATATACATTTTAACTGATAAATTATATCAAACATTTAAAGCAGAAAGAAAAAGCCATATGATCCTGTCAGTAGTTGGAGAAAAAGTATTGGACTAAATTCTACAGCTGTTCATGGTAAAAGCTATCAGGAGACTAGAAGTA
>NW_004624752.1:14633745-14721384 GCF_000247695.1 Heterocephalus glaber
GTTTGTATCTGTTTTATGGATTCCATTTGTTTCCTATGTTGGGATTCTATCATGTTCCTCAGATCCTCTATTTTTTTAATCTGTGTCCTCTCTAGATTTATTAATCATGTCTTGCACTATGGGCACAATCTCTGCTGTTATCAGAGAAATTATTTCTGATTTTATTGTTTCCAGATCCTCTTTTGTTGCCAGTTCAGGGAGTTCATATGGTTGAGTATCAGAGTGTTCCATCTCGTTTCCCTTTGGGGTTGCTGTAGGTGATCTGGAAGTCTGTTTTTGAGGCTTGTTTACATGTCTCCTCATTTCAGTGTGGTGGGGGTCATGCTGTTGGCACCCGCGCAGCTCACCTCCTCTGGGCTGGGAGTGGTGGAACAGCAGCCCAGAAGCCCCTCTCATATATATTTCTGTTTGCTTCATGCTTTTTTTTTTTTTTTTTGCACCAGGGATTGAACTAGGGTCCTTGTGCTTGCGAGATGGCAGAACCACTGAGCTAAATCCCCAGCCCTTGCTTGATGCTTTTTGATAGTTTTTCCCTAATAACACTAGGTATAATAAGAATCTCTTTTTAAGCCTTCTTCGTCTTACATCTTCTCTTCCCTTTGGTCCTCCTGGTTCATAGTGAATCTTGCTATGGTTTTAGGTTTGGTACAGTTTTTAGGTGTGTGTTGTTTTTAGAAAATATGTGTTTTGTTGTCATTACTGTTGTTTTTCCTTCTGTAACTAATGTGAAGTCAGCAGTTTTTATTTTCTTCACTCTGAGCATTGTTATTGTCAGCTGTCCCTGTTTAATGGCTTTTTATATGTTTCATTGTGCTGCATTGGACCCTGCCCTGAATCATTCATTTCAGGAGACTGAGTATGGGCAATAATGATTATATCTTCTCTTCGTTTTCAGTGCTATAATCCTTGGCACTGCACTTCACTACAGCATTTTTTGTGGGTTTCAATTTAAATATCCAATGACATTAAAATTTATAGCAGGGTTAGTAATGCCTCTGTTCAGATCACCCTGATAATACTCTCTTAACTCTACTAATGGTCTGGGAACTTGTCATGAGTAGAAAAAAAGTTTCAACCTTTTTATGATCTATTTCTTTTTATATTGTTTCAGAACCTCCTTTTCCCATGTTTTGTTTGACAAGAAGCAACATTCTGAAGTTCTTTGAAAATATTCTCTAAATCTTTTTTTTTAATTCTCTTATTGGTACATTTTAGGTATACAGTACATGTACATTTATCATTGGGTATTTGTACCTGTACATGATGGATCTTGGTTCTTATTTTTTTCCCCATTACCTGTGCACCCTTCACCCCTTCTTCCCTTCCCTATTTACATAGATCTAAGTCTTATTTATAGTGTTCTTAGTAAAAGTTATAGTGAAAAGTCCTTGTGTAAAACCATTCCCCATGGGCCTTTGTAGGTAGATTCAACCATCTAAGAAATCAAGACATCCATGAATAAACCTAAATGATGTACATCTTATTTAAACATGCATATATTTTGTCATATCTTCTTTAATTGATCAGTACTTTATGGAGATTCACATGAAGAGTATATGTGTCAGAGAGAGGGAGAGACTAACAGGAGATAATAGAAATGCACACTTACAATGTAGAAATACATTTAAAGGATATTTTATGATGGCTTTGAATCTTTTTGTATCTGGATAGAACCATGGCAAAATGATGGGAATGTTCTTTGCTGTTGTATTTAAATTTTTCAGCTTTGTTTGAAATAATAATGAGAAACTTAGAGAAAAATACTAATCATACTAAATTTATTAAGATTTTATGAAAACTATGAATGTGTATTGATAAAAGTGACTGTGAATAAGAATAATTGTTTTCACAGTAGACATTTCTCTTATTTCTTATTTTATCCTAACTGATCCAGTTGGTATTTCTTGTCCAAAGAAAGGCATTTGGAAAAAAACATTTTCAGTTTATTAAAATCAACTGATTATAATCATTTCATCTCTAGTATCTATAAGAGTTATCAATTTCCCTGCAGCCAGCAAGAAGAAAATGTATCTTTCTCCGTCCACCACCATATGAGTTTATGTGTGCACCTAGTTAAAAATATAACAAAAAGAATAAGTTCTGAATTAAACATGTTCTGATAAAAGTATTATACTGCTAAAACTTTAATACAGGGAATAAAGAATTTAGAATGTTTGTCTCACTTCATAACAATATTTTATTAACTGTCCAGTTATTCTAGCCTTTTTGGAAATTTTCTACAGAGTTACATTTTGGTTCTTGCTCTTTTGCTTTTAAATGTGGAGATGTGGAATGTGCATAATTAATGGATGGTTATCATACTATATTATAGGATATCATGAGATGTGTTCTTGGTTATATATATCATAACATATATTCATCATTGTAATAGATATATTCATGGTTACCATTAGATGTACCACTGAGATTGATGCTTTCCATGAATAAGCCACTTAAGGCATTTCAGGCAACTTTTTAAGACAGCTGTCATGGTATTTTGGTACAAAGTAGAATAGATCTGAGAGAATTAAATTGCCTCTTCAAGTGGCATACTTCTTTCAGTAACTAATATTGGCATTAGAGTGTCAGGATCAACAGTGACTTCATGTATGCAGTTGGAGGCAAACTAAGAGGCAGAGCTTGCAAGCTCCTTGTCCCTGGGTCTTCCACATGGCAGAAGGCGAAGGCAGTTGCTGGATCATGTCAGGAAGCCCTGAGGCAGTGGAGGACTAGTGTTAAGCACCTACATTTCCTGTTACTGTGAGAATTTGTATTGTTCCTGGTAAAGGAGAAAATGTTCTGTTTCAAATTGTGCAAGGAACTCTTGAAAGACACTGGTCAGCATTGTTGATAGCTACAGACTATATTTCACCGAACACATATGTATGCAAAATGTGCACAGAGTCAAAACAGTACAGCAGAAGGAAATTAAAAAATGAGTTGCCTGGTCCTTACGGCATCAAAATCCTAACACTGAGTTCTCACAGCTTGTGGTGATGTGTAGACTATCAGTTACCCTCAGGATTTGGGGCTATATGAATAGGCAATATAGTGTTTTAAAGACATAAAGTATGAAAGTTGAAAGATTATAGTTTTGGAAAAACTATTACTGGATGGCTTCCTGGAAGAAAGAAGTTGTGGAGAGAGACTAACAGAAGGAATAAAGAGTCTCTTGGTTCGCAGACTGAAATCTGTAATGTTGTTGGATCTTTACTACAATTCCAGTGGTCTGTTTTACTGCTCAGTGGATGTGTTGCTTGGTCTTGTTGCAAGGATAATGTCCTATTTGAGTCCAAAATAGCTCACACATCTCTCTTATGTTTAGTAATAAATTGCCACTAACCATCAGGTAAAAGTTCATTCTACAAGATTCCAGATGGTGCATTTAACACCATTTTTAAGGCTTCCTGTAACTAGCTAACGCATATAGTTAATGCAGATATATGTGAATTCCAGTGTACTTTAATTCTTATGTGGTGGGTCTCCCCTCCATCTTTTCTCTCTCTCTTTCTCTCTCTCTCTCTCTCTCTCTCTCTCTCTCTCTCTCTCTCTCTGTCTCTCCTCCGAACAGAGGGGCAGAGCTAGAGAAGTCTTAGGCCGGCGAACTCAGCAATTCAATGGCACCATCACAGATCTAGGCGTAGTCCCCTCCATCTTTTCTCTCTCTCTCTCTCTCTCTCTCTCTCTCTCTCTCTCTCTCTCTCTCTGTCTCTCCTCCCTCCCTTGCTCCTTCCTTCTTCTATTTCTGGCATGTGTTTCTGTATTTCTGGACCCCAGAGTTACCAGTGACTGAATTCACTCTTAGAATTCTGTCAACCATTAAAGACAATGTATCATGGCTTTTGAAAAAGTTCTTTTGAAGTAAGTTTCAATTATTGATGGTAGCTTTGTTTCACTTTGTTCTCAAATATTCCCTAAATTCCAGTATTGTTTTATTCTCATTGAATTTCATAAGGAAAAGTTTGTACTTCTGTTTATTCCTTTCAGAAAATGCCTCTTAAGAATTTTATTTGTCGTTGAGACTGTCTTGGGAAAATGAAGCATTGTTATGGTCTCTTTTAGGCTTAGCAAATTAAATACACGTAGAGAGCTGGAAAAGGGATCATAAAATCAAGAGTACCAAAGATCAGAAGCATCAAATCAAAGGAGGTACAACTTTGCCTCTAAAAATAAGCCTTTGTTTGATGTTGAACTTTCGAAGTACTTAGTTGGCATGGTAGGAAATAACGCTGTTCACTACAGATAAATTTGTTTTCTTTTTCTGAAATTATTAAATGAACTCATGTTCATGAGCCAATTGGGAAGGCATATCAGGAAATCAAAACTGCTACCACATAACTTTGTTTATTTTGAATTTATTTCTCCAGAAATTTGAAGATGCTGTGCAGAAAAGTTTAAATCTTTTAAACAATACAGAATAAGTTGTAAAATGTGAACCCCTGCCTGGGTAGGTTATAATCTCTGAGAGTTTTTAATATTCACAGATAGAAACACTTGCTGTTAAAAAGAAAAACTACTGTATACTGAAGATATGAGATTCTCATCTGGTTGGGTGAGAGAATTAGAGGTGCTTTGTGTAAACTCCTTTATTCTTTTAGCCAGAGGTCTGTGTTTTTGTGCTTATTATCCTGACGTTTAAATTAGGGCTTTACCACCAGATATAAAGCATGTTATAAATTACTAAAAACTCTAACACTGTAGGGGAATTGAGAGTCCTGGCTACTCAGGTTAATCATTGAAATGTGATTTACTGCAAGACCAGTGAAAATGGACTGCTAGAGGTAGATATACCCAGAAACACAGAAGTTAACATTGTAGCTCTTTGCATAGGGTAATAAAATCTTTGAATTACACTATTTTACCTTTATAATAAAGAAAAGACAAGTAAGTCTGTTGTTTATACCTATGAAATACGCTTGAATTTCGTTAACTTCTGCATATATACACAGACTCAATACATATAGTTTTGTTGTGAGATAATAGCTCAAGGCCATTTCCTTGCCATCTTTTTTTACTAACATTAAAATTCTTCAGAAAATTTTCCATAATGAAAAGTAGGGATTTATAAAGTTAGCTTACCCCAGACACTTTAAGTGCTTAAAAAATTAAACTTTAAAAAAATTTGTTCATAATCAAGTAAAAATCTACCTTTTTTTTCCTTCTAGTTAGTTCTGCTTTTCTCTTTATGGTACTCACTATTTAAGAGTAAGGTCCTATGAGTCAGAATTAGAACTAGGCTTTTCTATTTTCCTTTGTGTTTGACCTTCAGCAAGTGAATGAATCCCTGTATCCCTCGTAGTATTTTTGAGATTTAAATGTAAAAGTTTATGTAAAGTATTAGAAATAATACATAACACATAGCAACTGTTCTGTTAGTATTGTTAACACTGTTGCTGTTAGTGCCACTGCAGAATATCTGAATATAACCTGTCAGTTAATAACTGACTCTGTTATTCACTTCCACTGAATAAAATAAATGTTTTGAAAGTTTTTTTAAGATCAGGAATACACACATCATAATGGACTTGAAATTGGAACAGAAGTTTGATAGTACCTTGTAAGATCTTTTAAAATTCAGTTTCTGTAACTTAAAATTGGCACTTTTCGGGTATGAGAATATATTGTAATATTTGAGGAGGAGAAGTTTTCATTTTCAAAAAAAGATTAATGTTTGTGTATAGGGTGAGATCAGTTGCTTTTTTAGGGTTAGTTAAGATACACATATGTTCAATATCTGAGATCCAAAAGTGATATGGGAGTGACCGGACAGGGAGAAAGGAGAGCAAGAGGGTGAGAGCAGAGAGGTGGGTGCTAGCCACCCGCCTGATATTCTCAGAATATTGCTGCTCCTCCCGAGCCGACCGACACACAGTGCAGTGACAAGCTAGCAGCGGGTACATTACGCCCTTGCGCCACTCTTTTGTAGGAGAATGTTCTGAGCAGTCACTTACAGTTCCAGACCCCGGACGCTACGTTTCCACAGGGCCTCTCAGGTTCCTGAAGTTCTTGACCTGACCTGCAGCTCCATGAATGCAGTCAGAATACAAAAAAGAATCTTAAAAAGCATCGGAGCTTCTCAGCTCTTTGAGTCATTTGCTTACTACAGAGGATCTGTTCATTACTTGCAACAATACTGTAGCCTTAGCAATATTTAAGGAAGAGCCTAGGGATTTTACCTAGTTTGGTTAATTGATTTAGCCTTGTTGGGTCACTTGTAGTAGTTAGCAAAATTCCATTTTCAGATACCCACATTGCATTACTGTGCTGCTTTTTAGCTTGTAATACTCGGACAAAGAAGAGAACAGTTTGTTTTATTGGAAAGAAAGAAAAAAGGCTTTCTGAGAATGGGAAAGCTGTAGAAGATGAAGCTCTGCTCTGATTATTTTGAACAGAAAGAGCTGGTGATTTGAAAGCCGTAAGTGCTGTCCTCTGTAATATACATCATCTTAGATAAGCCTCCTTGGTAACAAGTATCAGTCACTTTGAAATTTTTAACCGAATTATAGGTTGGATTCACAATTTTAATTACAAAGAAGAAACTGAAGCAGATGAATAAGAAAGAACCTACACTATATTTTAGTTTCTTAGTTAAAACCATAAACCACTTTGCATAACTACCTTTGTCTGTGATTGTTAAATACAAAAATCATTAAATCAGTTAACTGTCTGGCAGTTGGAATAATGAGTAGATTATGGATTAAAATCAGGACATTCTCAGGGTGTGGTGTGAGTGTGTGTGTGTGTGTGTGTGTGTGTGTGTGTGTGTGTATGTTTGTGTTCAGCTGTTTGAGGTTTATGGAGGTCCAGGTGGCAGAAATTATATCATATAAGGAATAAGAAAGTTTGATGTTTTTCAAACTATTCTTTTTATAAGAACAAAATACCAGTGATTATAGATTTGCCTTTTAGATAAACTGTGAACTGATAAAGCTTTAGTTAGAAAAATGGATCAGAGCACATGTGGGTTGCCCAGGAGAATGAGTCTATGTTATTTTACTTCCCTGTCATTTTGCTTGGTTGTTATTATCAGAAAGTTTAACTGTGGACAATCACAATGAGAAAGCCACAATTATTGCTTCTTAAATCTACAAAAGATATCTCTGAGTTGTACATTGTATTTAAATATCCAGGAGGGCCACCATTGCCTCCCAAGCGCAAGGTCCTGAGTTCGATCCCTGATACAAAAAAATAAAAATAAAAAATAAAAAAATAAATATCCAGGTCATTCTTATAACTGACAACTGTGTTGCAGATAGAGGCACACCTAGGACCTTGGTCGGAGCTACTCTGAGTTCTGTGGTCTTGACCGAGGACGTGGAGAGGCCTGTGGATTCAGTGCAGGATAAGCTTAAGCATTTGTAACTTCTCTAATTCACCAGTGAGGAAATTTCACAATAATGTAGAAACAGTTTATTAAGTTATTTTGCCGGGCTTCTACTGAAAAATTCACGAGCAAAGGTGAAGCAGGAAATTTTGATGATCAAATTTTAAAGAAATAAAACCACCTACTAAAGAGATATTTCTGCTAGTTCAGAATCTAAATGGCCTCCAGTGGAGTCTCAGATAAACTTTTGTTTGGTATTCCAGTGAAAGATATCATGAAGTTCTTCAGTACTATTTTAGGATATGTTATTTCTCAGATTTAATTTTCCTTCATTCTTTTTATGAGTGGCTCAGATTCAAGAATGAGACATATCCCAAAATAATATGTTGCATAAATGGAGATTTTTGTTCAATATTCATTAACAGAATTAGTTTGCTTGATATTGCACAAAAAGGTCTCAATTCACATAGTCTAAAGGCAGCATGTTAGATTTACTAAATAAAAAATACCATGTAAAACTAGTGTAAGTTTCACAAAGCAAAATATTCTAACACAGCAATGAGTTTGCCCTTCAAATCTCTTCAGGCTGTATGTGCAGTGCACAGTTTTAAATTTCAAGATTAAAGTTTTGGGGTGTTTAAAATAGCCAGAACATGCATCATTCTTTACTTAATTTTTTTTTATTGTGGGAAAAATAAAAAGCAAAGTGTGCTTAAACAGAAGGTTATTGGGGAGAGACTATTTGTTGTAAAGGAGAATACTAAGGTTCTCCAGCAATGAGGAAAAAGTTGTTAGCAAAGAAAAAATTTATTAGCTACCAATAAAAGAAACTAAATGACAATGTGTTTGCTACTCTTTCTCATGTGTATATATGAATATATACATATACATTTGCATGTATAAAATGTGATTATTTTGTGTTCAGGATCTGAGGCTAATCAAAATTGAGGTTTCACATACATTGTATATATATTGTCTGAAGACAATTTGATAAAATATCTTAGTGTGCTTCCGTTTTGACTGACACCTGTCACATAGGGTCAGGTGTGGAATTTTCTACTTGTATCATGATTACATTCAGAAAGCTTTGGATTTTGAAGCATTTGGGGTTTGCATATTATAGATGCTCAAGTTTGTGTGTGTGTGTGAACTCGTGTGCGAGAACTCGTGTGCGAGAGAGAGACACAGACACACCCCTTTGGAGGAGATTTATCATTATTAACATTATGAGCTATGAAATTGGTAAGGCTTGGCTGTTTCCTATACTGCATATATCAGTGGGATTCCATAATTTATCCTTTGCAGCAGGACCTGATATGTTTTCTCTAGGAGAAAAGACCACAGAAAATGCAGTGTACGGCTAGTTGCAGGACTAGCGGGAAGTGCATCCTTTACTTTCCACAGATTAGATTTTCCTCTCTGGACCGCTGCCTCCCTCTTCCCTGTCAGGTCAGAGATACTTTGGGTACCAAAAGGGTTCCTTTTTCCTCCGGGAATGTGTTTGCCATTAGTAAGACAAAGCCACCAAAACACCCAAGTCCATTCAAAGGGAAGGGTGTAATGTACTGCTGTTTCTTGCTTAGGAATTTTGTTAGTGAAGTTAATGGTGTAGAGCTGTTTAAAACCATTGGCTACTGGGGGTCTGGGTGATTCCGTTTCATAAACTGTTTAAGAAAGGTGGAGCAATTGTGCTTCCCAGAATATGAGCACTTGCTTGGAGATGTCACACTTCTTTATAGAATTGTTCCCCCTCAGAGTTCTGGAGGTAGAAACAGAGAACTAAAATATTGAAGTATTTCCCTGCTTCTATGAAGAGTGTATTGCGTTTGGGATTAATATTTTTTACTGAGACAGAAATCACTAGAGGAGAAATATGAAAATGGCTTTTTTGTGGTACTGTGACCTTGGGATGCTTTTTTTGAGGATTTAAGAAGAGAACTTTATGAGTACCTGATGAAGAAGCTGTAAACAGGGCAAGTGATAGATGTAAAGAAAGTCTCAAAGCCTATCCTAGATGAGGTCCCAGCACTAGTTGTATGAGCGCTATTTACATGAATGTGAACAGATGGATACATTTGATCAAATTCTATGGGCTCCCTAAATCAGAATTTTGTTTAGCATTTTGAATCTGAAGTTACAAATGCATGTATTTCTGATGCTTCTTCAGCAGCAAGAAGTTCAGATATTCTTTCTTTGTGGGACTTAAGGTTATCAAAATTATGTTACAAATGACACTTTACTATTTAATGTAACTGTTTCTATTCTGTTGCTATTTATTTTTGTGTCATGGTGATTTGCGTATGTCACTAGACATTCTACAGGACAATCAAAGGAGGTAAACTAGCTTTGATATTTTATGCCATTTGAAGAGGACAAAGGCTAAAGAACTTAACCCTATTCTGATAGTGAGGTAGAAAACAACAATTCAATTTTCATACTAATATGCCATGTCAACATCATGGTAGGATCACCTCCCTTGACTTAAAAAATTAGAATGAAAATGGAGTACAGGAAAACTTTCTTTCAGTGTTGCTGCTTATATGACAATGCCCACCTTCTGGAGTTTTCCTGTATGTCTCTAAATTATGTAACCCATGAAGTTCCTTTTCTTCTCATTTGTTTTGTTTATAATTGTTTAGAGTTTTTTTTGCCACTTAGAAGATCCTTGATATGTTATGTTTTTCTGTCTCACTGTGCATTCAGCAATATTTATTCATTTTGTAGATATGATATAGCCAAATCCATATATGTTTTAAAATAATTGTTGTAATAATTTACAGATTATGAGTTTATGTAACTGATTTAACCAGTGGCCAGGACAGTCACATGACATTATAAAAATTAAAAACTTTTTTTTTTTTTTTTGGTACCAGGGATTGAACTTGTGTCCTTGCGCTTGTGCAGCAGGCGGCGAAACCAAAGAGCTAGATCCCTGGCAAAAATTAAAAACTTTTGAAAAATATCAAAGGCAGGTTTTTCTCACAGTGACTGAAGATATAGTCTGCTCCATGGTCTGGGTTGAGAATTAGCAATGTGATCTTGTGGACATACAGTTTTAAAAAAGTTTGTAAGTGGATTATTATCAGTTCATATTACAACTTCCTCTCTATCACTTTTTACCTTGTACCTCTAGTGTTGAACTGACATGAACATCATGTAGAAGAAAATTGGTCTTGTTAGGTTGAGTGGAACATATTTTATCACCCATAGTTTTACTTCCATCTGTAGTTATGCTCCCAGGATGAGAGTGGCTCTTAAGAATAACCCAAGGGCTGACTGAGAGCAAATGCCAAATTTCAGGCTGGAGGTCATGTTAAGGAGATGAATCTGCCCATATCACTGGATGCTGGAAGTGTTCTAGTGAGAGAAAGAGCAACTCTGAAATATATTGAGTCAGAAGTTGGTCCATGAAGTCTTCTTTCAGTCTTACACCTCCTAAAAAACTTGATAAAGTTTTTTTCAGATTTCATATAGCCTGAAATTTTTACATGCCCTTACCAAAAACAGCCTGTAAACATGAAACTCTTCTAAATTGTCAATAATAACAGAACAACAAACTTCTCTCCATTATGACATAAGATAAATTACCTTGTTTTGTCTCTGTAAAGTTATCTCTCTAAAACTGGGGTCCATGAAGAGGTCATAATTTTGTATTTCTTTAAAGAGAGTATTCTAAATCATATAAATTTCAGGCTTTATAAAACTTGTGTCCATCTGCAATTTGAACACGCTTTGCTGTGTTCTGTAACTACTGATAACTACGTTGATTTAAAACTACGATGAATAAACTGTATGCTTATATAATCCTTAAATATCAAAGAACATTTTCCACATGATTAGGAATTTGTTTGAATCAGTATTGTATCCTAAAGTGATTCCAAGTATTTTTTACAATTCCAATTAAAATTTTATTTATACAACTTTAGATGGATTTTTCAGGTAATTAACCCTCACCTGTTTTATTTTCAGTGAAATTCTGTTAAACAGTGTCCATTGTTTTCAATCCAAGATTTGATGAAGAAGACTAATATTGATAAGACTGGTGTGGGCTGCATTGATCTGGGCACCCTGCCCTCACTCCTCACTTCTGCTTTCGCTAAGAACTAGAAACAACTGTTTGAAATGCAAATTGTTATTAGCAGTTTTTCTTCTTAGTTCCAATCTTCACTTCCATCTCTTACTCAGTTCTCTTTGACGGCCCAACACTGCCTCTCTCAGAGCAGGCACTCTGTGTTTACTGGGTGAATTACTGCAATTATTACATTCAGCTTAGTACCTCCACATCCACTAGACCATGAGCAGTTGTAGGGAAGGGGCCATGCCTAGTCACCTACATTTTTCGCAGCAACCACCATGGTCCCTTTTATCTAGGCAACACTTAGTGTATGTTGTTTCAGGAGTGCAGCTACAGTCCTAAGAAATTAGAGAATGTTCATCCAGGATTATTGTAGTAAATCTTTTTATAAATTTATTCCTTTTCCCCTCACCTCTCAATTCTGAGTATTGTCTCAAATTATACTGAGTGTGCTAGAGCCAATATGAATGTACTACATCAGTAGTTTAGAAAGTGTTGTAACTGGACTCAGATCTTTTTATTGGACGTGATTTTTTTTCGAATTTTTTTGCTTCTGTTTTCAGTTCTTATGTGAATAAGATGAACATTTATCAGATTTATCTACATGTCTTCATTTCTATTCTACAGCTATAGCTCCTTAGAGTAATATCTGAAGTTATAGTAGTTTTCTTCCTATGAGCGAGTTTCTAACTGTGTTAATGGAAGTGAGACTGGTTGCAGAGATATTCATGAGAACTACCTATGCTGTAACATTTAAACAATTTATCTGATCTGTCTTTAGCTTACCTGCTCATGCCTTTGGAACACTGATGTTGACCTTGTTGGAACTTTGTCTATAATTATGATAAGTCCTTCAATAAAGTCTAACCGAGAATAACATTTAAATGTCCAAGTGATTTATTAACTCTTTAACTATCTAGTGATGTGCCGTGCACATCTTAGCAAAGAGACGGTCTTATGATGCTGTATTCATGTACTATTCCCTCAAATGCCCAGTGTCTTATGATGTCATATTAAAAAATCATATCAAGGGGATTTAGCTCAGTGGTTTCACCACCTGCTGCGCAACCGCAAGGACCTGAGTTCGATCCCTGGTACCAAAAAAAAAAAAAATCATATCAAGGGAATGATGATAGTATAAACAGTAGATATTACTGAACTCTGCTAATTGCCTAGTACAAAGCAAAGAACAATCTTTGAGGGTAGCAAGGCATAGTAAAAGTTTGTCGGTCATTTTATTAGTTTCTTTCCTGTCAATGGGACAAAATACCCAACACCTGCAAATTAAAGGAGAAGGGGTTTATTTTGGGTGATTTTAGTTTCAGAGAGTTTTGTGCTTTGTTGGCTGGCTTGAAGGCAGAGAATGTATGGTGGAATGGCACGGTGGAGGAAAGCTAGTGGCCAGGAAGCAGAGAGGGAAGGAGGAGGAGCTGGAGAGAAGAATATATCCTTCCAGGTCACATTTCCAGTGACCCTTCATTTCTGAGCAGGTCTCACCTCTGAACAAATGAGACTGTCAGGAAACATTTTAGAAAAAAACCCACAGCTTCATTTCTATCCTACAACAATAGCTCCTTAGAGTAATATCATCTGAAGTTATAGTAATTTTCTTTGTATCAGAGACTTTCTGACTATGTTAATGGAAATTAGACTGGTTGCAGAGACTTTCATGACATTCCATCAAAATACAAATATGTTTTATTTATTTTATATTTCATTGTGCTGGGAATTGAACCCAGGGCCTTCACACCAAGCTACATCCATAGCCACTTTTAAATTTTGAGACATTTCCCTATGTTGCCCAGTTTGGGCTCAAACTCATGGTCTTCCTGTCTCAGCCTTCCAGACTGCTGGGATTATAAATTATGCCATCATGCGTAGTCCAAACCTTTCTGTGCTATGAGTCCTTATCTCATGTTTGGGCATCCATCTGCTCTTTTGTAAAACCAGGAAATCCACAACCCCTGCTTCTTCACCTGGTCTATGTGTAATCATCCTTCTGGATTCACTTTAATAATCCTGTTATCTGGGAAGCGATCAGTGACCCTAGGGGAAGCTGGATTCTTCTCTGCATACTCCTTCAAAGTGATATGATACTCTTTAACACTGTTTATGAACTTCTTCTCCTCTTTAGAGTATTCTTCTTTTAGGGGCAGGAATGGTGCCTTTGTACCACTAGTGTGCAACTAAGATGGGAAGACAGAGAAGTTAAGGACACAAGCTCTGTTCACATCTCATCTTTCAACTTCCATTCTTTCTCCAACATTGACCAGTCATAAAGCCTTTGCCAAGTTACTTAATTTGTCCAGGTCTTCCTTTCCTTCTGTAGAATGAGGAAAAATAGTATTTGCTGCCTCATCAGTGTTATTGTTCCAATAACTTTCAGTAATATTTGTGAAGCTCCTGCAATTTGACTGGTATATATAACACACTCAATTAATGCTAACTAGAACTACCTCTGCTGCTGCTGCTGCTGCTGCTGCTGCTGCTGCTGCTGCTGCTGCTGCTGCTGCTACTACTACTACAGGTTGAGCATCCTTAATCTGAAAATTTGAAAATTCAAAATGCTCCAAAATTCAAAACACGTTGAGTGCTGACATAAAACCACAACTGGAAAATCCCACACCTCACCTCATATGCTGAGTTATGGTCTAAATACAGGTGAACTAAAACACTGTATGAAATTGCCTTCCACCTATGTGTAAAAGGTGTATATGAAAGATAAATGAATTTTGGGTTGAAATTTGTGTCATCCTCAAGGTATCTCACACTGCATATGTAAATAATCCTAACACTGAAAAAATTAAAATTGAAAACACTTGGTCCAGTGTTTTGGCTAAGAGATATTCAACCTGTATTATTATTAGCCAAGTACATTTTTGTTGAAATAAACTTAATATTGCAGTATACCTTTTTAAATGTACTTTTCACATTTTAAACTCTATGGTCATTCTAGTCTGTTTACTTACTAGGAAAGAAAAACCAATCTTGCAGTCTTCAGGATTTGGGTATGTGGATAAAAGGCCATCTGATACAACAATTTCCTTATGTTGTTTGTGTTCACTGTTAAGAACTCTGAAGGATCTGAGATTTTTATACTATTTGCAAGCTAATGCAGCCTGCCACAGTTTCATTACTCTGGTAGAAGGGAATAAACTCTTGGATCAGAGACAAGGATACTTTTTTACTCAGAGCAACAGCAGTAGCCAGAGTATTAGCAATTATCCAGTGTTCTGAGCCTGATTTCCCATATGGTGATTTAAAGAGAATCTGGTGATACTTAAACTTCAGGAGGTGAAAAGTTAGTTTAGGGAGTCTGAATGTTTTATAATGGGCAGTAAGCATGTAATTTGCCCTAAGTAAGACATTGTCCTTATGGTACTCCACAGTAAACAAACCTGTCCTTTGTTCTGGGGGGAGGTGCTATCTCAATATCCCTAAGGCTTTTATTTTACAAATATTCTTGAAAAGATAGTACTGAAGAAAGGCAGCCAGTGCCTTTGCTCTCTAGAAATACAGAAACTTAAGAGACCTATCAAGAATGGTCTATCAATGTAGACATTTGTGCTGAATGCTTCTGTAAAGTGAGTTTGTAGCTTTCCTCAGATTCATAAAGGGAGACATGAAATAAAAAGTTTATCTTTTAATTCCTAAGTCATTATCCAGGTGCTTATATATCTAAGGGATCAACAAGCAAGGTACCAAGAAGAAGTCACCATCTTTACACCCTGGACAAATTGCTGCCCCAGAATCAGGCTTTCTTTTCTAATTATATGAAGACTGGAACTAAGTCAGCGTAGCAGCCTGGGCCCAGTCCTTTGGAAAAAAGAGTTGGCTTCAATGAAGGATATGGACAGGGTGAGGGGAAAGAGTAGCAGCTTTCTTTGAGAATATTATTAATTATTAAAGTGTTTATTGAATAACAGCACGTACAAAGATTACCAGATTCACTTTTACAGATTGGATGTGCATCGTTGTGAAGTTTTTGATGTATGCTGTGCATAACAAAAAAGCCAAAGGTGACTCATTTTCTTATAAATAAATTTCCATTTCCATTTCATATTATTGAAACATATGATCCTGATTTCCACATTTGCACTGCTTTATTTTTAACATTCTTGTAAACAAAGTGTTAAAAATACCATGACAAATGATTTTATGATCCATTTATCTCAGTAATGGTGACCTCTGTCACTTGAGCCACTCTTCAGTGTGTCCTCAGACAGCAAAGATGAAGGCATAGGTCATTTTGTGGAATCAGTGAGTAGACAAGAGCTGATCACCGTATGCCAGACCAGTCATTAGCACCCAGGAAATGTTATACTCTGAAAGCATTATTATGTTTATGTTACAAAAGTAAGAGACAAAAACAGATGGCTTAAATAAAAATACTGCTAATCCAGGATTTCTCAACCTCAGCAGTTTTTACATTTTGGAGCAGATAATTCTTTGTTATCTGGGAAGCTGTCTTGTGCACTGTAGGATGTTTAGAAGTATCCCTGGCCTCAATCCGTTGGATGCCAGTAACATCCCAAAACCTGCCCAGTCTTCATAATTAAACATGTTGACAGACATTGCCAAATGTCCCCCAGGGGGCAAAGTCACCTTCAGTGGCAAACTGTAGTGCTGATCCCATTTCAAAAAGGGAAACAATATTCTGTCCATGAGTGAGAAGGCAAATAGAGAGTTTCATAATCCCAATAAATAGCACAGTTCCAGAAAGAAATTGATGCTTCCATACTTCATGAAATTTCAAAATGATCTCTTTGCCAGTACTTAAAGTCCTTCATGGAATCTTTGCCAAGCACACTGGGCAGGAAAGAGGACAGAATTTGAATTTTTGCCTTTTTTCTACTATTTTATAGTTTTCTGATTTGGGCTCAACTTGTAATTTTTCTGAGTTTTTTAATTTGGAAGAAAGGGATCAACCCCGTCATACCCATCTTAAAGAATTGGTGAGAGTCAAATCAGAAGTAGAAATGCCTTGAAAAGCCTAAAGATCTCTGTAATTGTTAGGATGAGGAAAAGTAAAGTGATTTTGTTTTAGGAATTTCTTGAAAATTTTAGAGCGTTCCTTGAAATAACTGAGGAACCTCGGGGCATTGTATAAAAGGATTTGAGAATCACTCTGTTTGAAGATGCCCTTTAGCCTTGCGCAGCCCGCTTTTCTGTGTTCTTCTTGGTTGCCATGTGCTGAGTAGCCGTGACAGAAGGCACAGTTGAAGGAGTGGTGGAAAGTCTTGGCTGACAGCAGCAAGGAAGCAGCACTGGGTGTTCACAAAGCATAAATACTTTGTTCACATTGCCTCGGTATCCAAGCAGTATCTGTACATTGAGTAACTAGAGATTTTAAAAAGGAAGAAAAGTTTATGATGGGCATTCGTTAAAGATGGATATTGCTGTTTTAAATAGCTATACACTACTTGTTTTCGATGATATATATATTTTATTTACTAATTTATTAATAAGTGCTTTATTTACTAGTAAGTGCTTTGTGAATTTTATTTAATTTTCCTTTGGTCAAAAGTGAGTATGTTTTCTCTGGCTGATGTTATATTCTTTTTAATAATGCACAATTGCAGCACACTTTCCCCTAAATAGTTCTTGACTGAAATGGTATTAACATATATACCTGAACTGTGAGGCACAGAATAATTCAGTCTCAGATTACAATTGATCCTAAAAGCTAGACACCTCATATCCCATTCAGTTCAGAGATCCTGTTCCCAGATGTCTGATAGATGGTCCTGAGGGCAGTCTCTGTTCTTCTAACTTTCCTTGGTAGGGTTTATTTTTGGATGATTTTGCACTTAAGAAAACTGAAACATGGATAGTCAATTGACTGTGTCAAAGACCACTCAGACAATAAGTTACAAAACCAGAGAGTGACCCATTGTGTCTGAATAGAGAGTCAGTGTTTAAATCCTAAATTATTTGGCATTGTTCATCCAATCTCATTAACAAAAAGGTTATTTTTCATAATCCACTGAAATTTACATCTCTGTAATCCTGACATTAAAATCGATCAAACAAACAAAAACAAAACAGAACAAAAACCCCTATTGTTTCATCTGGAGCACGAGACGATAGATATATCTAGTCTTTTTCTTCCAGGTGTCAGTGCTTTTAATATGTGCTAGTCCTCAATGGTTTGATCTTTTCCAAACTGACTATACCTTCTCCTTTTAATAATAAGTGACTTAGCACAGTTACTATGACCACTGTGTTCAGGATAAAAATCAGTTCTGGAGCCATATTTGAAATGTTCACTTACTAGTTCACTTAATAGTGTTGGCTTTACCTAACTTTTATTAGACACTTTATAATTAACAGTATTTTCTTTTTTTAAAACTTCTTATTTTCCACTACCACATCTCATTCTTTGTGTTGATTGCTATCAAAAATTACATAGTCTTGGGCCGGGGATTTAGCTCAGTGGTGCCGCTGCCTGCCTCGCAAGTGCAAGGTCCAGAGTTTGATAGCCGATACAAAAAAAAAAAAAAAAAAATTACGTAGTCTTATGAGCTATCCTTAAAGAAAAACTTTTTCTTTTGCATTTGTTATTTTTATAATAAGACTTTACATTTTAAAATGTGCTGTGTACATGTACCAATCTCCTACAGTGTATGTAATTTTTATGTGCTACAAACCTGTACTTACAAAACTTAAAAAAAAAAAAAGGACTTAGGGCTGGGGATTTAGCTCAGTGGTTTTGCCACCTGCTGCGCAAGCGCAAGGACCCGAATTCGATCCTCGGTACCAAAAAAAAAAAAAAACAAGGACTTTACATTAAAGCAGATTAAAGTTCCAGCTTGTAAATTTCAGTCCAATTTCTATCTTAAGGTCTTTTTATCTTTAAAGATTTCCTCACAGATTATGGTTCAAACATGATAAGTATGTCTTCACGTAGCAATATTATTTCTGTGTAATTATTCAAGTGTTTTGGATAAGATAAAAATCATAAATATTATGTTTATCCTTTCCCATTAATTATTAAGCAAATGTCTATTTCAGGGAAATTTAATCTATATGTTTGATTAATCAGCTCATAATTTTTCAAAATGTAATTTTGTGAGAGCCATTGAGCATCAGTCATTTTAATGATATGTGTTTATTCCAAACATCAGAAGGTCATGTTTTGTTATGAATAAACAAATGCCTACAAGTTATGCATGTCTTGCCTAAGACATAAACTTAGTTAACTAGTCTCTGCTACTTACATTTGGAAAAGTATATTTTCATGCCAGATTGAGCTATCTCCTTTTTTAAATGGACTGGGCAGATTTCCATGATGTTGGGTACTGAGGTAGAATTTTCAGGAGCATTAGGCTTCTGTGGCTGTTTCCTTGGCTCACAGATCAAGACACATTTATAAAAGAATTTGTAAAAAAGATATCAATAAGCAATTGACAAAATATATAGAACCAAAATAGTTTGTATATTGCAATTGACAAAATATATAGAGTAGGAGAAACTTCTCTATTTTCATGTACATTAGACTACCCATGAAAATATTATGGATGTAATATAGAGAGAAGACAGAAAATACTGGACCAACATGCTGGGCTCCATGCAGTTGGAAGGGTCTCCTATTTTATGAAGTCTTGATCTTCTTCAAGGTACTATGAAAAAGGGATAAATGATGGTCTGCCAAATGAGGATACAAAGTAAAATAAGCATTCTATGTAGTCAGAGTTCAAGCAGGAAAGCACAAATCACTTTATTTTTAAAAGAGAGTGTATAGTATTAAAGAATTGATTAAACATTGACAATAATGAGCTGTAAGAGAGCAACCTAGAAGTCAGGAGCAGTTACTACAATCAGGAGGAAGTGTTATTACCAAGGTCTCTGGAGAAAGGCTGGACTCCTGTGGCCCTGTCTAGCTGGAGGTGGAGTTAAGAAGAGATGGAGCTACCATTTGGCTCTACTTCTGAGACACTTAGCAAAGCCAGAAAAATTCAAATAGCATAAGGCTGACAATTGTTGAACTTTGGAGCTGGTTAATGGAGATTTCTTTTACTAGTATCTCATTTTGAATGTTCATAATTGTCTACAATAAATGTTTTTTAAAGGTAAATGAAAGGTATGTGTCTACACATCATACTAGTACCTCCACCCCCAATTCCCTTTGAACTTGATCTAATCTTCTCCAAGCAACTGAACTTACTTGAATGCTGAGCTTGGACACTTGGGCCATATGAGTTGTCCTGCATCAGGAGTTAACAGAGAAGGGAATGAATAGAGAAAGGATGTAAGTAAGGCATAGACCTTCACACAGGCAAATGAGTCAGTAGCTTTCTTCCTGCTGTCTATATAACATCCTATGCTTTTTACACACTTCCTTTGTACCTCCATTTACATACATTATATGGAATATTCATGGTTTAAGTTTGAAATCCATCCTTTTTAGAGAGAGTGAGAAATTTGGCAAGGAATGATTATAATTAAATTTTTGCCCCGTTATATAGTAATGACTTTAAGCACACACTTGTGCATAGAAGGGTAACTCTATTCAAGTTTCTATGCTTTAAGCTGCAAAGACTGGAAATTTAAATAAAGAAACCTAATGAAAAAGGAGGACACTAGCTATGTAATCAGTTGAATATATATGTAAGATAATACTATCATACTGGAAATCCATCTTTACTGATTTTAAGAAATGGATACTTGGTTGTTAAAAACTTTCAAGAAGATAGAGTTTAGTATTAGATACAACTAGTCTAACTAAGAAAACTATACAGTCTGTCATGCATGTGACACATTGACAGAATGAGCCATCCATTGGACCTTCTTATTTTTACTCACACAGTTGCTATACTATCCGTAGCTCTGACCTTTCAACACTGATATCATTGGAGACAAAACTGTTAGGAGGAATTTTATAGCCTTCTCTATAGGAGTTTGACTTTTAGTATTTATGTCAGGTTCCAAGAGTCGTGTGAAGACTCTCCACTTTGGGCAAAACTGAGCTACGTACTGATTTTAGATTTCCAAGTTGACCTGTTTGTATTTAGGCACAAAATATATATTTATTCTTATCAATTTGTAGTTAAGACTTATCAATCCTTTGTGTAATAGAAAAGCCTTTAATCACATTAAAACAGAGATGGAGATCACAGCATTTTTATTTCATTATTTAGACCATGACACGTTCTCATTGTGTATGCGCTAATGTAATAAGGTACATCATACTAATATATAAATTAGTATTTGTCTATTTTACAGAAGCTAAAAGTATTCTAATAATATAAAGAAATTGCCCAAGCCCTGACTTTAAATTTTTCAAATACAACTTGTTTTATTTGTGCAAAGACAAAGCCAACAAAACATTTAGGAAGAGATTATTCAGTTGAGCCAACATGGATGATGTGGAGAATGGGTGGCAGAATTAGAAGTAGAGATGCTTGCAGGTGGTGTTATGAAACAGGATCAAAGGCTGGGTCTAGCATTGTTCTCATTAACTGATTAGTTTCTGAATCTCCTGGTGTCTCTGCACTATCAAACAGAAGCAGCAGTAATAATACTATAGATGGAGGTTTGGAAGGAGGACGTATAACGGATATAGCATAAAACATTTAGAACAGTGCTCTATGCATAGCATTACAAAAAAATCCCTTAAGGTCCATTTTTGTTAAA
Organism: Heterocephalus glaber; assembly: GCF_000247695.1. The sequence continues at coordinate 14,654,781 of NW_004624752.1, forward strand.
AACCATCAACTTTTTCTTGAGCTTGTTTTCCTGTTCAAATTAGGTAACATTTTTTTGTTTCTATGCCTTATTACACCTGTTGCCTCTTTCCTTACTAGCCCTTTCTCTCTTTGTTCTTTGTCCTGGTATTATTCTTGAATTGTTCGGAGATCAGGGCTTTTAATCCTAAACATTTTGTGGGATGTTTTTTATTTCTTACTTAAGTGCTCATTTACGTTCTTTTCTTGTGCTCCTAAAAGTATCCTATTTATTAACAATGTATATTCCCTATCCTAAGGAAGATGACAGAAAAAACAGTTTAGCAAAGTTTAGTGGGATTGAGCTTTGGTTGTGTATCTGTGTAATTCCTAGTTTTAAAACAGTTTGAAGCTCTGAAACGTCTTTGACTGTCTGAAATTAAAAATCAGAAATTTGAGTAAGTAATGCCACTGAAATCCCACATAGGAACAATTTTCCCTGACCCTTTTTGGGGATGGATATGTGTATTTACTCAACATGTGTATATTTTCTACTTTGCCCATCTGGCATCTGTTTTGGTACCAGCCTAGCTAGCTATTCTGTGTCAAGAGTACTTTTAGCCTTTTCATTACAAACAAGAAAGAAATGAAATATTCTAAATAAGAAAATCCTCCCACTACCCCCTTCCTTCCTCACTTTTGTTTTGTTGTTTCTGAGCAAGTTTCTTGCCATTTACCTTTGCATTTGCATTGCTTATTGATTGGCAATTTTAAAATTGTTTATTGTGCTCTTTTGTTTCACTGTTCAAGAGCTGAAACAAAAGCTACCAGGCCCTGTGAGGTACACATTTGCATGCGGTGAGCGTTGCCCGAGGAAAAAGTAATTGCTAATGCATATTTATGTGGCACAAATTTGCCATTTGTTTATGCATAAAATTATCAATAGTACAGGGCGGCCCAGCCGTAGAAAATGGTGACCTTTTTAGCTTAATAAATAGAAATCAGCTGTTATTGTGAAGAGATCAGCCATTTATTCTGTGTTGAGGGACATTGCCGGGAAAATGCAGATTGGGGCTGGCAATATCATTAAATGGAAGGCCAGTGACCCTTTTGGTAGAGTCTATTATACTTTATCTAATAGGGGATAAATGACTCTGGTTGGCAAATGGAATAAAGAACAACAGTTTTTTTTTTTAAATTTATAACTGTATGGATTTTAAGCCACTAAAACTGAACAGAAAATCTCTTGCTGACCTGTTGCTAGAATTTGCTCAAAATGTATCTGTTGTAAAGTTTCTTTCCTTTCTCATTATTCTCTATTTCGGATTTGTACCCATTGCAACAAAAAGTAAAGAAGGTGAGATTTTTCCTAGAAAAAAGTTCAGGTTTTGAAAAGTTTTCCTTTGCATGCTTTAGGTTTCTTTTTTTTTCTCTTTCTTTTTCTGTCTTTCTGTGTCTTTGCATGTACCTCTCCCTCGTCTATACTTTTATCTCTGCTTTGGAGGTATCCTTGCATTGTATAAAGTTGCCTTATATTTGATGCCTTAAAAATATTGATGATAGATATTTTCAAAATAAAGTTAGCCACTAGTGTAAGTTGATATTTTTTTAGACTAAGCATAATATTTTTCAAATAAAATAGCTTCAAGTAAGTATGTGGGCCTTTTGGTTTGAAGAATATTCAGTATATTTTCTCAATATGTAAAAGTAGAACAAATAGTCAACTCTATTAGGTTGTTTCCTTCTTGTATCTGATCAGTGAAATGCCCTGGATCTCCTCAGACATCACCTCTGCTGTGAATTTCATACAGTATAACCCAACGGCACTCAATGCCTGTTTGGCATATTAGTGAGCATTTCTGCCTCTTTGGAGTTTTTAAACCCAGTTGTTTCAAATCATTATTGAATTCACTATTAAATGGAAGTTGGTTTGTTTTTAAAAATATTATCATGTCATGTTTGCTACACTCAAAATGTTATGCAGTATATGTAGATTAGGAAACAAGATGATGAATGAGAGACCCAGAAAATCAGCTCGGAACATGGCTGTCATCTTTGAAGCTACTTGCATGTTTCTCCCCAGTGGTGCATCATAACATAACTCTGCCACACTGTGTTTAAAGTTTCCACAGCAGTGGTCTTGCTGCCACCAATCTTTCCTCCTGCTGCATTTTAGTGTCATGGTGCATTCTGCAGCATGTCACCAGCCTTGACTGAGTAACCTTTTCCTGGCAGAAATGTTCCTTTTTAAGGCAGAGGGTGTAAATAGGATTCAGATGCTAGGGTGCATTAGTCCATAAAATGAATATATTTTTATGTAATTTATAAGGTATTGATTTTAGGCCCATTAGATTTACTGTCCCGAGTGGGAGAAAAAAATCAGTGATTTAATGGGCAGCTTGGAATTCTAGAAGGAAGAGCAGCAGTGATTAACTCCTTCGTCATCTCCCTGTGATGTTACATCCTACCTTCTAGGAGCTCAGATGAGGATGGGAAAGAAGACCTACCATCTCTGATCCCTGCAGTTTATAAGGCTCACAAACAATTTGCAGCTCAGTTATTACCATCTCTCTGAACAGATAGAACAGATCAGATCACTCTGAGGTGATTAAAGTTGCCAAAACTATTTTGTTAGAAAGTAGTTCCTTTAAGAAGACAGCTTTCAAGTTGATGAATTCATTTTGGTTTTATAAAACCCAGAGCATATTATAGAACAGAAAAAAATTGACCTTAGTTTAATTTTTCTAATAAACAAAAAAAGATATTTTGTTCTGAACTTCAAGAAGTTCATTTCATCATGATGTCATGGCAGTTTCACATTTCTTAGGGAAGTCTTGAGTGATATAAGTGAGAATGGTGATCTTAGTAATTTTTAAAGTAGGATGTTTTCTGTTTTATGCATAGAAAATTATTGGTTTGTACAAGTCTCTTTTCTTGTTAAAGGATGCCTGAAATATTTCTCTGCTATGCAATTAAAATTTGGGTGCAGAGCACTTGTAATTCTAGCCAATTTTATACAATTAATATTACTACCACCTAAAAGAAATTTCAACTGCAGCCGCTTGGGCAGCTAATCTTCATTCTTCTATTTGAAAAATCTAAGTTTTAATGTAGATAGGACATTTTTAAAAATTCCAGTTATCTTTCCAATCTTCTGACATACTGATATGTTATGGTTGAAGAAAAATATGTCAACTGAAATCTGATTATCTCACAACTTGACCTGACATAAAGATGCTGGTATCAACAAACAGTTTTTGAATTTCATATTTTAATTTTTTCAAGTTCTGTTACAAAAATATAAAAATGCAGGCTCCCTCTTGTGGGTAAAATTACCACCTGTGATTTTGTCTGTCAGACAGATACATGATATGACAAAATTTCTGTTTCATAGCTAAGTAAATTCAACTGTGGTAGTGTCTTTATATTTGGTCACATGGGACATTTCATTGGCCTGAAGAAAAGTAGAGCTTGAAGGTTTTTTAAAAAAATTGATTGTGAATAAACAGCCTTTATTTTACATTAGCAGCATAATTTCTGGTGTTTGATGTTTGCAATAGTAACTTTGGAATAGTTTCCAGTGGAATAATTAGTGCATTAATTAAATACTCAATTGTTATTATTTAATAATTAATGATTTATCTTTGTCATTATTGTGACTTTTGAATTTGTCTGTGCTTATTATCAAAATTTCAGATATCGAAATGAAGTACCGTGCCCTAATACAAATCATGCTCCATGAAGACCTAGTATGGTAGTAAAACTACTCAAATACCATAAACCTTGTGACTAAAACTTAGTCAGTGGAGTTATAAAAATGAACATTGAGACATCATTCAGTTCTTAAGTTGGATAATGGAAAGACCGAGCCAGAATTCACCTGCTGTGTGTGAGTTACGTGCTTTCCAGAGTCTGATTCTTGGGGATTGTAAGTGATTGACAGGGATTTTTTTTGTTAACAAGAAAGAATTTCATTCCTTCAGAATAGTATAGGGGAAGGATTTCTGAAGGTGAAGGACAGTGAAGTTGTGATGTGTAGCAGGGATAGGAATGAAGAGTGTCACATAATTACTACACTGATGTTCAGTTGTATATTATACTGAAATCAAGGAAGGGACTTAAGACCTGAAGACCTCTCAAAACTTACTGCAAGAAACAAGAATTTCCCTTGGTATAGCCTGTTCTAGAAAATCTACAGGATATTTCCATAAAAATAAATCAAATGAACAACTTTGGAATAGATTAGTATAGATGCAGATGACATGACGTGGGCACATAAGTTTCTAGACTTACTCTGGAGGCTTTATAATGGCAAGATAATAATTTGTCATCCATAAACCATAACCTTGTTAAGCTTATTCATGTAAATTTACAGAAGTATAAATTTACACATATAAATAAAAATTTATTTTGAAAACCATAGATACCTCCTACTTCCAAGAGTCATGTGTTAATATTTTTAGTAAATTAAGCAATGTGCTGCTAATGGTCTACTTTTACTTTTCCAGAATTCCTCTTGCTGATGACATGATTCCCGTTTGAGTCTGTTTATAAGATTCTGAAAGCTGAAGAGGGAATTGTAGTACTGCACTGGGTAAGGAAAAGGTATATTTATAAAATACATAATACATACCTTTGAAAAATTGATTGGGACATTAGCTATTTCACAGAAATGGCAGTTCATATGCCTTCTCTCATTTTTACAAGTAAAATATATGAAACCTATGTGTATGTAAGTACTTTATATCATCTTTCATATTCAGATGACAACTGGCTTTATAACTATAATTTTGAGACTAATTATGAAGGTAATATCTCTAAACTGGCAGATGATGATGACATTTCTTTTCTTTTTGTTTTCTTAATGAGGTGCACTTTTCTTGAAGTTGTAAAAGCTTCTTCTGTTGACTGGAGAATGTTTTTCTAAAACATTTGTTGCTGGTTTTTGTTGCTTTAAAGGAAATATTTTGGGTCACAATGGTTCAGTCACACATTTTAGAAAAATTTCCATGGACTGTTAAGTATTCCTGGATTTGTTTCAGTAAACCCATACAAAAATGCAATTTTGCTGAGGCCAAACCAATACTTTCTAATTTGCTGGTAGGAAAATCTACGAGCATCTATCTTTATGCGCATTTATGTAAGGCTTACTTGTCTTTTCAAAAAAGTTATACTTAAGAGCAAGAACTGAAAGTTTCAACTCGAGTTGGAAATCCTTTTTTAATCTTTTGGCTGACTAGTCTTCATATGAGTAACTGTAGAAAGGTTAAGGTAAGGAATTCTGCTGTTCAGCAAACAATTGTCCCTCGTAAGATTGAAAAGGAAATTTGTTACTGATAATTAAAAAAGAAAAATTAAAAAGTAGTCTTTTTATTGATGTGGAACTTATTTTTTTAGTGATATACTCTTTTTTTTTGTTGTGGGAATTGAACTCGGGTCCTTACATTTGCAGGGCAGGCGGCGGCACCACTGAGCTAAATCCCCAGCCCTTTAGTGATATACTCTTAAAATGTTATGAATTTTTTTCTAGCATTTCAAGATACAAGTATATTTGTGAAAATAAATTGTTATAAACCCAAACAATATTATTAAAATAGTTCTGAAGTAGGCTTCATATATTCACAGACAAATGAAGTAATATAAAAGAAAGCCTAGTGAATTATGGATTGTTATGCTCACAGAAATGACATAAAACAAACGAATTATTGCAAACATAAAACATATAGTTTTGCGTGTAAAAACTTCAGCATAAATAATATTAAAAGACAGATGGCAAATTGGAACTAGTTCCAATAAATATGGCAAACATCAAATGTAAAGAGCTATTACATACTATAAAAAAGATACATACTAACATCTTAATTTAAAAGATAACAATGTGAGAACAAATAATTGATGAGGACTAAAATTTGGATTCAACAGTTAGCAAAGGAAATGCAAAGCTATGCCACAAATACTGTCTAATCAGTAAAAAGTACTTTGGATGGTGATACAGTATTAGAGATATGAGGAGAGGGGAAGTTTCCCAAATGCTAAGGATAGGTTATATTTGGTCAGTTTGTCTAGAAAGTGATTTGGCCATCACTGTTAAAATTCTTACATATTTTCAAAGCATTTTGTGTGCTATGTCCACTGTTGATTGGGAAGATATTTGATTGCAGGTAATCCAAAATAATACCTTAAGAAGAATGAAATTTCATATTTTTCTTATGTGAAGTCTTAATAGGTAAGTTAGGATTTGGTATTTATAGTCTTTGGGAATCTGGGATCTCTATTTTTTGCCATTACACTAAGCATGTGACATTCACCTAGTGTTTTTGACTATCCAGAGTTGATATGGCAGCAATCATGTTGATATGTCAGAGTAGGAAGGAAATACTACTGGAAGAGTATGCTCCTTCCATTAAGGACATCATCTGAGAGGTGCCACGTCCCTTATACTAACTCTCATTGACTACAGCATTATCATATAACCATTCCAAGCAGTAGTAGAAGCTGGAAAATGAATTTATCTTTTGGAAAATAAGATTTTGGAAAGTTCTTACAGTGAAAGAATAAGAGAATGTTTATTGGGACCGCACTAACAGCCTCTTAAAATTTTACTTCCAAGAACCAATTTAGTGAAATAATTTTGAAAGGAAATACTTTAAATAGATTTGTTCATTTTCATGTATTTATAATGGAAATAATTCAAGATTGATTTAGCTGGTCAACAATAAAGAAATAGTTATGTAAATATAAATATACATATGATAGGATCATATACAGCCAATAAAATATTTTTAGAGAACTTTTAAAAGCACATGAAATTATATGTTTTTATGTTAAATGAAGCAAGTTAGTCTACAGTAAGGATACGTGCATCCCAAGTTTGTGTGTACAAACATGTATACATTCATACACATACATGTATTCCCATGTAGGTATATTATACATATGTAAAAGTCAACATAAAAATAATGGAAAGTATTTACATCAGTTGTACTTATCTCTGGATAATGAAATCCTGAGATTTAAATTTTCTCGTAGATTATAATTTTTAAACAATAATATGATTTAATATTAAAAATTGAGAAATATAAAAGGCACTGGACTCTAAAAGGTTTCATAAGTTGCTTAGTGCCCCTGTCTATTAAGATGTTATATATGTGTTCATTCGAGGAGAGATGAAACATCCCAGTGTGCATTCTTTTCAGTTCTTGTCTTCTGAAGTCTGGTTGAAAAGAGTTTTCCTTCTTAGCAGTGCAGTTCTACCTTTTAGAAATCTTGATCATATTGAGGCCTGGCAGCCTCTTGGGTTAGGGAAATTCGAGCCACTATGGTGCAGTTCATTGGCACTAAACAGGCACATGGAGGTTTCTGGTACACCCGCCAACTTTAACCTTTTGCAAAAAGGAAGGGAATCAAGAGATGGAGGGTAAAAGGAGGAGAGGGGAAGAGAAATAAAAAGTATTTTAGATGTGTTATGTACATGTACCAACTCCCCCGGATGAATATAATCATTCTCTACTGCAAACATACTAATAAAAATTTAAAAAGCAAAGAGAGAAACTTCACAGACTTTTTGTTGTTGTGATTGTTATATAAGGGAAAGAGTTTGAGTACTATTGTTCTAATTAAGAATACTTTCTTCCTAGGTATTTAAAAATATTTTTTAAAATAGTATTTTACCTTGGGATATTACAGGAGTGAGAATTTAAGCTATGTGAGAAAAATCACAACTAGATGGAAATCATACAGGACTTATTTTAGAAATTAAACTGAGAGCACTTTTTTTTCACAATTTTTGCTGACTTTAAGAACATATAAAATGTTTTTAAGTAAGGATATAAGGATATATAAGCATGATGTATAGGGAGGTAGATGGTAGATTCAGGAGACAGACTGTATTCATCTCCTGACTGACCAAATTAGTTCATTCCAGAAATACAAGACTTGTTAAAAAATACCAATTAAAGAATTATTTCATTATGATTATTTCATGTATTTCATTAAATGCAGAAAAACATTTATTAAAATTTAAATCTTCTAATATTATAAAATTCTTAAGAAACTGAAAACAAGGAAGAACATACTTCTATGAATAAAATACCAGTAGCAAACATGAATTATGAGTCAAATGTTGAAAGCATTTTCTGTGAGCAAAAATAAGACAAAACTATTTGCTAATACCCCTGCTACCCATCATCTTTTCTAGAAATTCTAGCCAATGAAAAGAAACAGGTAAAGAAATAAAGTTATTAGGGTTAAAAAGCAAACAACCTACTATCACTATTTTTTTTTCCTGGTACCGGGAATTGAACTCAGGGCCTTGTGCTTGCCAGGTTGGCACAGTGCTGCTGAGCTAAATCCCCACCCCTCCTATAACTATTGACAAATGAGATGGGTTAATAAGAGAGTTTAGCAAGGCTAACAAATACAATACATAGAAATCAACTATCTTTCTGTGTATCAGTATAAATTTTTATTGAGGTTCCAGTAATAAGAGATGGGGAAAATGGTGACACTTTATTACATAATATTTTCAAAGGACAAAGTAAATAATGAGGTAGTCCATGGTCATAGACTAAAAAAGACAATGATATAAAGATGTCCCTTACTTTCAAACTGACTTCTAAGTACAATGCAGATGCAATCCCCAAATGCCAACTGGTTATTTTGTCTTTGTTACTTGGATAAGGGTGTGCGTATGTGTGTGTGTAATGTAACAGGATGATTCCAAAGTGCAAAAGACAAAGAATAGACACTCTGCAAAAGAAGAAATGAGCAAGAAAAGTTGCCTGACAGATATAGAGCTCTATTAACTGCTTACCAGTGCAACTATTTAAATACAGAATGACCAAAAGTTGCATTTTTAATAAATTTCTATAAGATAATATAAAAATGACAATTTTATCAGATTTATTCAATACAAAAATCAACTGGTTGAAATGACAACTGCCTGAGAGATGCTCAGTATATCCGTATGTAAACAAATAGGCTTCCCGAGTGACTTTCCAGATAAACTATTAAGTGTTTAATTCAGAAAGTGTGATATTGCTTGGGGATAGACAAGTAAATAAATTTAAATAATAGAAAGCTCAGCAATAAGCTCTTGCAAATATAAACCTTTCATAAAGGTGACACTTCAAAGTAGTAGAGAAATAACAAACTTTAATAATGGGTACAGCAAAAATGGATTACATTTTACAAAAATGAAATTAGATCTCTATGTTACTCCATATATAAAAATCAGCTTTACTTTTGAATGTGATCTGCATGGTTATACTTAGGAGAATCACTTGGGCCCAGGAGTTTAGGGCTACTCTTCATAACATAGTGAGACACTGTCTCTTTTTAAAAAATCAATTTTAATTGATCAAGACACAAGTGTAATAGGCAAAACAATAAATGCCATAAGAGAATCTAAGAGAAAAAAGGTGAAAGTAGGACCTGGAATAAGGAAGGATTTTTTAAGCCATAAAAGCACACATGTTGGATCCCCGGTACCAAAAAAAAAAAAGCACACATGTTACACTATTTTTTGTTTTTTAAAACATCACAGAAAATAGGAAAAGATAGAGTGATACAGTAAATTGGTAAAATATCATTAATAAGGTGATATCAGGAATACTTTTTTTTTGGTACTGGGGATTGAACTCAGGACGTGGCACTTGCAAGGCAGGAGCAATGCCGCTGAGCAAAATCTCTGGCCCAGGAATACATTTTTTGAAGCTACAAATCAATAGGAATATTCACACAAATCAAAACAAAAACTGACCCTCTCCCCAAAAAGAAAGAAGGAAAAGAAAAGAAATCCAAATGACCAATAAATCTAAATGACCAATTTATGGACAAGTACTTAATCTCAGTAGTGCAAGAAAATACAGATAAAACTCTTAATGAGATCCCACTATGTGCACCTCAGATTGGGGAAAATGAAAATATCTAGCAGAGCAGTAGTGGTTCTTATCATGTTGTGAATTGTAACAACCGCTTTTGGTTGTAGTATGTAGTGATGTTTCTCAAGTAATAACAATTCTGGTGAATTTCTTAGAGAAATATGTGCATATATGTATCAGGAGACATATACCAGAATGCACACAGGAAAAATACCTGCAATTTGCCAAATAGCTGGGAACAATTGCCACTGACAAGATGGAAAATTATAGAACAGTCATACAATAAAGAGTGAGGAAGATGGAAGAATTTTAGTGCTCTTCTTAATATTCACAATAGTAATTAAAAAATCAAGATGGATCAAAATGAATTCAGGATGATACCAGGCATATTAAATTATATTGTTCCAGGATGCATTGTAGATGGTAAATTATACAGAAAAACAAGGAAATTGTACTACAAAAACCTTGGACTTTGATCTGTAGTTTGAGGACTGAGTTTAGCTGGGAGTAGGGGATAAAAGGGGGAAATTTGGATCAGGAGGCATTTCTGACCCAAGAGATAGTGCCAGTCATGCCCTGTATGGAAGTTATATGAGTGAGTAGTTTATTACATTTGTTAAACTATGTATTCTGTACATATATTTATTATAAATAAATATTAAATAATACAGCAAATAACTTTAGGTTTTATTTATTAATGTTATGGTTTAGAAAGAAGGAATATGTTGCAAATATTAACTAATAAATTAATCAGAAGAAGGTAAAACAATTAAGATATAATGCTTGTAAAGAATTTTCCACATTGGAGATAAAGAATAATGAAATAGTAAAACAAATATTTAGTCTTTCTAATACTCTTTTGCAAATAAATGTGATAAAGTACATTAGGCATTGCCATTAGGCTGAACAGATGTAAAATGATTTGAAAACTATAAAATTATGGATACTTTATATATATAATTTTAGACATCCTTTTCTGTGTTAATATATTCTTCCAACAAATTAGTAATACAAAAAGTTTGGTTGAACACCGGATTATATAATGCATTGACTAAAAACAACACAATAAAAACAAGACACTGTGCAAGCTGTTATAAATATGAGATTTTTATGGAAGCTGAGAAGAGTAGTTAGTTTTACTATTGGTGGCAATTATTTTTAGTTTGCTTATCTCCTTCTGAGTTAACATTCTTTCAAAATGTCACTGCATTTATAGTTATTTGCTATAACCATTTAGCTAGTTAATAATTTGTGATCCTAAGTGGTTGTTATTTCTACATGCGTTTTGGTCACCTTTCTTTTTTACTTGCAAATAAGCAAGCTCTTTGCTTTAACTATAGAATCTAATCACTTTTGTTTCCCTCAGTCACCCTAAACTAGAAAGTAAAATGCTTTATTGCTGCAAAAACTAAAAATAATCCCAATATACTGTAAATTGTCAAGTGAGTCCTGTGTAATTAAAGATTATTCTGCAATATACAATTTTTAAGGCATTTATCCCGACAGGGTTCAATGGCCTTTGAGAATGAGCCACTTTGTTGACAAATCTGTCATCTAAATTGTGCAACATTAATGAGAACTCTGAACAGCACACTCTTACATTTTAACGTGGGTGGCAGTTTAAAAAAAATCACACCAAAACAAAATACAGAATATGATTGAAGTTGATTTTAAAAAGGTCTGCCACCTGTAGATAAAAATGTGCATTACGCTGAACACATAATAATTAACAAGATTGACAGACCATGTTCAAATCCAATGACCCTTTGAAATCAAAACCTTGGTTATAATTTTTTAAAAAAAAGAAAAGAAAAAAGAAAGCACAGAGTTTTAGCTGTACAGATACAGGGTTCTGATTCTACATACTTTGTAGGTAACTGTCCTGCTGAACAACCTCATCCACATTTTTCTGCTAACATGATAGAATTGATTCCTGAAAGTTCAGTCTTTGCACTTGAATCCTTCATATGTTATGTAATAACTCATTGTGGAATCATACATATTCTGAATTGAATAAAATTTTTCTTCTATTCTATTTTATATTTGTCACTCTCTTTCAGAATTTTTACTAATCATTGCAGGTCATTTTTTTTGTGTGTGTGTATGTAACTTTCTTGAACGAGACTGTGCTTTGGATATATTCTTAGCTGGCTCTTATCAAGTTAAAACATTACTCATGAAAGCATTACAGAAAGCATGCTAAAAGAATGTTTAATAAGTCTAATGGTACCATACCTTTATATATTTTTCTCAACAAAAAATTATTTGTTTAAATGCTTGATTATACTTCATCGCCTGCATGCTTTACGTACAAATATTCAATATTCATTTTAATAGGTTAGCATAAAATTATTGCCTTATTTTCTGGGTGTTTCAAGTATGTGTACATACAATTCACTGGGAATGTTTTATCAGTACAATTTGGATAGCAGCATTCATTTCAAATTGTACATCAATTTAAATACCATAATACAGTCATGGCTAAGATGATCCATTGTACTGACCTCAGAACTAGACATTGCCACTTGAGAAACCAATGTTAAGGCACTTGAAGCAACCCAGAGGCACTAACTATCCTGGTAGAAAATACTGGTTTATGTATATTCCTTTGGCTATGGATTCTGACTTCTTCACTAATAAACGTTGCTGACTTAGAGTCACTCAGAAGTTATGGGAGAAGTCATATTTTTAAAAAGATGACAGAGTGACTCTTAGTAATTTAATACTGATTAAACATTGTTCTCTTGTTCTACAATTATTTGTAAGAAGATCTTTTTCCTTCAAATAAAATAATACATGAACTAGTGATCAAAAATCTTTAAGATAGTGTGTGTGAGCAAGCAATTGCTTGTTTCTATATCTTTCTATAGAATAATATGCAAAAAAGACAATTCTTCCAACAGTAATTCAATTTAAGGAAGCACTTTGATGTCAAGTGATCTCTGTAGTACTTTCTGCAAAGTTAGTATTTTCAGTGGAAGAAGTTTTGCCCATAGTTGCATTCTGTAAGTGAACGTATATTTTACATAACTAAGTGAACTACTACTGAGATTCTTTATAAACTGTAATAAATATTTCCTAACATTTAAGCAATTATGAATCATTTTTTATTTTGTTGAGTGATACCCCGATCTGTGCATCTTTTAGATTTCTATAGAAAAACCCAAACTATGTTTTATGGTAAGTTGCTGGTGTTTTAATGTGATGTGATATAATGTAAACATGTTTGGTCTATTATTAGCAGATTTAACTCTGCTGTTAACATGATAAATTTTCTTTGATACAGGTATCATTTTAGTTATTTCAAATCTGTGTGAAAGGAAAGGTTTTAATTAATTGTCTAAGTACTTAGAAGAATGTTTGTTACTGCCAGTGCAAATTGTAGAAGGATTAAATATTTAAATTGTAAACAAAAGAAACAATAGAAGCACTAAGAAATAGTGTAGATGAATAAAGCTATAGATAGATTAGAAGTTCTTTTAAAGCATTACACCAAGGCAATGATCACAAAAGAAAAATTCTGGTAGGTTTGATGACATGAATGTAATAGTTTCTTTGCATCTTCAATGATAATACTGACAGACAAATGAGGGATTGGGAATTATATCCAAAGTATATCAGATTGAAGTATATAAATCTCCATTTTTGTTAAAACTGTTCAACTCTGCACTTTCATATGCTCAACATATGCAATTAAAATATGATTTAAACTGCTTGCAGATCAATAGTAAAGAAATAAATATTCAATTAATAAGAAGAGAAAATCAAATAAGGAAGAAACTTATGTTTGATTTCTATGAGTAACCAAGCAATGCAGCTTTAAGCATGAGATCATAGTTCATTTAGCAAATTGACAAGGATTCAAAATGCCTCAGTAAATGATGCTGAAAAGTTTGCAGTGAGATTGGGCCTCTCACTTACTGCAGCCAGTAGTGTTAATTGTAGCCCTGCACTGGTCCTTCCAGAAATCTGCCCAACATGTGTAAAGTAAATAAATATTTCTATGGAGTAGATTATATAGCATATAAATCATTATAATATTTTTAAGCATTAAATATCAATAAGTATTACATACTCGAAATATAAGGCATAATTGAAAAATAGAGTGAATGTTTAAATTTTTAAAAATTTATTACAATAAAAGACACATTGCCAAGAATGAGAGGATAAGTGCATTTGAGGTAAAGCAGGGTATTTTATTTGTAGGTGGATTAATGACAATGCCTTTTAGTGTAATAATTTTTTTAACATTTACTGTAATTTTTGATCTTACCTTGTAACTCTAATGTTAAATGTTCAATCCAGTATTACATACATATTTAATAAATACTAATATATATTTACATTACATTTATGTAACCGTAAGGATGTAGTGTTTATAAACATCATTTAAAATAATGTTGTGATGTGGGAAACTGAAACCTGAATGATGGTAAACATTCTGGAAGCATTTGTTAAATTGATATGCGTTCTCTCTCTCTCTCTCTCTCTCTCTCTCTCTCACACACACACACATGCACACACACACACACACACACACACACCATGAGTAGAACAAAAACACTGGATAATTATATAAAAAGTGCTAAAAGGCTTTACCTGGACTGTGTCATTATAGCTCATTTAAAAACTTTTTCTTCTTTTTGTTGTATGTTCTTTGTACCTTTCTTAGTGTATATATATTACTTTCATCTTAAAGACATTATTTTTAAACATCAAGTATCAATGTAATCCTTAGTTTTTTCAATGACAGCATTTTCTACCTATATAGATAACAATATAAACTTATCTAAATTCTTTTTCCTAATTTTTTAATTAGCAAAAACTCTAGAGGAACAACAAGATTTTGTAATTCTTAATATATTTGAAATGAAGTCAGCATGGCAGGTTAATTGGCTGTAACACTCCCACTACATATATCCAGGATTTTCACAGAAAATCCCAGTGCTAAATTGGAGATATGCTGTCTCCAGAAGCTGTTCTGCCTCTGTTGATCTGTGTCTAGAGTTGATCTGTATCTGGCAGTTGGGTAATATTTCATGTTTGTATTAGCTACTTTCCCTGGGACAAAATGCCTGACACCTACAATTTAACGTAGAGGTTTATTTTGGCTCATGGTTCAGAAGGTTCAGTCCAACTTTGGGTGGCTCAAGGCAGAAATGACGTATGAAAAGGGCATAGCAACGCGAAGCTGCTCAAGCCATGCTAACCAGGAAGCAGAGAGAGAAGGAAGGAGCTGGGGATAAAAACACACCCTTCCAGATCATACCTACATTGACCCAACTCTTTTGACCAGGCCCTACCTCCTATCAGCATTTCCAGAACTCATCAATGGATTAATGGATTAATACTCATAGAAACCTAGTAGAACCAAATGTATTGGTTGATCCTTAAACAGATCTTTAGAAAAGGAAATATGAAAGGGATTAGGGATATAGCTCAGTGATAGAACATTGTTAGCAGGGGTAATACCTTGAGTTCAATCTTCAGAACTGCCCAAACGGAAAAAGTGGAAAAAATTTAAGACAGAAAAAGAAGAAAATTTGAAAATATTCATTTAATACCATAGAATACAGAAGAGTAAGATAAACTGTATTTTTGAGTTGAGTAGACTCAGAACAAATTTTAACCACTTAAAAATCATTCTATTTATTAGCTTTACTTGTCCTTTAGGCTCTCTCTTTTGTCTTAAGAGTACTGTTACTTACAAGTAAGAACCACTCTGGTCAGAATACCTAAATTTCATTAAAAACAAGGCCTTCAGACTATTTGTGAGGCAGAAATAATCCAACTACTATTTCTGATGTTAAAAGTTTTTGGAATAACATCATTTGCCTAGAAGCTGTTTTCCAACCTAGTAACTCTTGGACTTATGATCTAAATTTTCAAGAAGATTAGGGCTGTGTAGCTACTAAAAAGTAAAATTGTGTAGGAATGTAACTGGGCTAAAATATGACTTAAAATTTCTTAGAAAAATTCTACTTTGAAATAGTAGTCCTGTGATAAAAGAAATAGTACATATATAAATGTGCTACAAGTTTGTCTTTGTTAATATATGCTGACTAGTTACACAGCATCCTCCAGTATCTTCATTAACTCAGCTTCTAATCTGTTTTCATTTTAACTGTGTGCTTTGATTCTGCATTAATAAATCACTCAAAAAATGTGGAACAAAATTCAACACACTTTGTCTTGTTTCATCTTCTGTTGAATAATTTCTTTATAACATAATGTTGAAGACAGTATGTAATGCCCTTCCAGTCTGTGGATGGAAACCGTATTTTGGATGTGCCTATTATCTGCCTGCTCTGGTGTTTTTTCAGAAGTTGTGTTGAGCGAGTCAGATGGAAAAGAAGGAGGTAGATTCATTTCTGTATAATACAGTTATAATGGTTATAAATGGTTATAAATGGTTCAAGCATGATACTGATTGTTGCAGAGGACACAACAATAAATATAATGGGATTCTTAGCCTAAGAAAGATTGAAAAGTTTCCAGATATGTGGGAAGCTGGGGATGGTAGAAATGCATCAGTCCCCAGAGTGAAAGGCAGAAAACAAAGGTTAATGTTTCTGAGTACTTTGCATGTAGGAGGTGCCCTTGTTAGGCACACTAGTTGTCTAAAGGTGGGGTCTGCTTGCTACTAGTAAAATCTTGGGCTTTGGGTTTAATTATTGGTCATGTGGAGTACCTCAGCTCTTCTTTCAGAGACACTACATCTCAAATTTATTACTCCACAATTCTAGGAGAACCTTGGTCATGAAATGCAATATTAGGGGGAGATATTTGTAAGGATATGCAGGTATTTTTTTGAGATGTTCTGAAATCTGTCCATAAAGTAAAGCAGACATGTAAGGAGGTGTGTTCCTGAATGTCTTCAAAGAAACCAAGAAATGGTTCTAAGGCCCTTACTTTTGTGTGGTGCCTGAAGCACACTTTGATTCAAGGCTATTGTAAGAAAGAGTCTCATAAATCTCATTATATTTCCTGAGAATTGTGTTGCAGAAATGTTTCATTGAAAACCTACGGTTTGCAGTCTAGAGCCCATGACCCCACCCCCATTAGAAATGGCAGGACCATAGAAGGTGAGTGGTCAGAAAGCAAGCTAAACCTCATCTGCTTTTACAGCTGCTGCATATCACTTACACTACCGCCTGAGCTAAGTCTCCTTTCAGATCAGTGGTGGCATTAGATTCGCATGGAAGCCACGCTCCGTTCTGAACTGTACTCTGAAGGATCTGGTTTGCATGCACCTTATGAGTTTCTATTGCCTGATGATCTGACATGGAACTGAGGTGATGATTCTAGCTGGGAGAGGAGCAAATACAGATTAACGTTAGCAGAGAAGTGTGACTGCACAGTACATGTGTTGTGCTTGAATCATACCCAAACCACCCCCAATCCCATCTGTGGAAAAACTGCCTTTCACAGAAGCAGTCTCTGGTGCCAAAAAGTTGAGGACCACTGTTCTAGACGACTTCTTGTGAGAAATTCCTGACTCCTCTTACTAGTCACACTGTCCCTGAGTGGTTGGTCTTTTTTATCTAATGATGCCTATAAATTGCATAACTGTCAGTATCCCTTTTGTCCTTCCTTATTACAAATAAATTTGGTCCAAAATACTTATACCAAATGGGAAGTCTCTATAGCCAAAGATAAAAACATTTATGGGATATGTTTACTGTAATACACATCCCCCCATTTGTGTTTTACTATCTCATGTTCTTTCAATTGATATTCCCTACTATATTTCATGTATCAGAATGGAAGACGTTTCACAGGTGGGGGACAGAGGAGAGAAAGGTTATGGAGCAGAAGAGTGAATCTAAACAAGCTTAGCTAAACAATGGTCATTTAAGCTGGGCTTTGAATGTTTGAAATAAGAGAATTGAGAAGGGTTAAGGAAAAGTTCAGAATCTGAAAAAACTGTAGTTTCAGTTTGGCTCAGAAATGTTAGCATAGTAGTGACACATATGTCTGTAAATTTCAGGACATTAAATTCAACCTGAAGAGCTTATGCATAATCTTGTCTAATTTGGTAAATAGTAAAATGTCATTGACTTTCTTTTTTCCCACAAGTAAAGTGTCAATATTGAGCACATGCCGTGTCTATGGCCAGAACGATTTTTATAGTGTATGATATGGTTGGGAGCAAGGGGTGGGACAGTGATAGATTTGGAATTCAAGAACCAAAATAAAATGTAATAGAAGTTTCCCAACAGAAACTGTATAAATATTTTTTAATGAAGGTGGGTGTTGGTAGCAATGGTAAATCCAAGTATTACAAATTCAATTGAATGATTCTTCACTATGGAGTCCTAAATGGCTCATGTACTTAAAAATTATTTAGGTTGAGTTTGTCATCTAACTTTTCTGCTAAAAATTTTAGTCACATTGATTTAAGCACTGGAAACAGTGAGTAATGAAAGTATGGAAAGAGTTTTCAAATATGCTCTTGCTTTAGATACATGAAAGCTGTTTTTCCTCTGAAATTTAATATTTAAAGTTTCACATTCTACATTTTAAATATTAATGACAAGAATATAGTTAACATAATATTTAACATGCATAAGTATTGTATAAGCTCTTTACAGGAATCAACTCATTCAGCCCTCAGAATAAAGCAGTAATATATTGTTACTATTATCTTGGTTTTGAAGTTGGAAAAATTGAAGCACAGAGCAATTGAAATGCTTTGTCCAAGCTTATGCAAGATTAAATGACATAGTTATAACTTGAATCTTGACCATCTTTCTTTAAAGGTTATGGTTTTAATAATATACTGCTTCATCAACGCAAATTTGAGGGAAATTATTTCTAAATATCATTTTTCTTCAAAGACTGAAAATATAGACTTCTCATTAACTTGTTAGATTTACTGTTAATCAGCTAGAATTGTAGCACTTTAGAAATAAAAAGAGCTAAGAGTTATATGATCAAATATCCCATAAACTGCTTTACAACATTGTGATAAATTTTCCCTCTTCATTGTAAACACATTAAATAATGAAAAGAAAACATCACTTGAGGAATTCCATTTCATTTTGGAGTAGCTCTGTTAGAAAAGTATATCTTGTAATTATTATTTTTTACTCTCAGCACTTTTTAATCTCAATTTCACCTATCAAAGACAAATGCTAAATTTTTCAAGGTGGTTTCTCTGTAAAGAACAGAAAAATTAAGTTCCCCTTTTTTGCTTAGATTTTATTTTGTGGAATCATGGAATGTAGGATATGCAAGATAACAGTAGACACTATTTAGTCTGGTTCAACCTTATACCTACTGCAGAATTTTTTTGTGTAGTTTTTTTGTAAAGCTTTGTTCAACTTGAATGTTTTTAGTGGTTGAGTATTCATTACTTAACAAAACATCGTGATCCATTGTTAAATACTCTGAAATCTTAGAAAGTTTTTCCTAGTTTAATGAGTCATGGTTTTTCTCCCTATAACTGCTTACAATTGATCTTAGCTGTTTCATTTAATCTATTTCATTGATTGTGTTCCAGTTAGCACTCTGTGTTACGTTAATTGTATAGTCTCCAAATTCTTTTTTTTTTCTTTCTTTTTTTTTTTTTTTTGCAGAACCAGGGATCAAACTCAGGACCTTGCGGTTGCCAGGCAGGTGCTGGTGCCACTGAGCTAAATCTCTGGCCTAGTCTCAAAATTCTGTCCTGAGTAAATCTGAAAATTTTCTTGTTAATCATAATCTATATTTTTCTATATCACTTAATATTTAGAACAAAGTACTCAGTAAAAACCTCAATAAACAGTACATTGAACTATGTTAATAGCTCAATGTGTAATGTGTTTACATGTGTAATGTGTTATCATTTGATTGTGTGCATGTATATATTCACTTTAACCAACATTTGCACACAATAATAACAGTGCCCAGGAAGAGCTGAGCAATCCACAACATTTGCAAAACACGTTTTCTTTCTTTTCTCATATCTCTTCTCCTATCTCTCTGTCTCTCTGTCTCTCTCTCTGTCTCTCTCTCTCTCTCTGTCTCTCTCTCTGTCTCTCTGTCTCTCTCTGTCTCCCTCTCCACATACAGGCATGTGCACACACACACACACACACACACACACACACAATTCCACAATGAATAAATAGAACAGGTTCCTAAGATGTTCAGCACTTTTTACGTCATGCTTTATAGTAAGCATTTCAGAAACATAATAGTTTAATTATTATTAATATTTATTAAACATAATATGTTTTATAAACATAATAGAAATAGTTTCATTTCCTCTGGAGTGGAAACGGAAATAGGTGAGCATCTCAGCTCCTGGAGAGATGGTCTAGAAGAGTGGGCAGGTGGGAGACCTCTGGGCTCATCAGTCTTGACTGCTCTTCTCTGGCTGGGCAATCTTAGACAACTTCTGTAACTACTTTTTGCTCAGTTTTTCCATCTGTAAAATTGAGATAATAGTACCTATTTCATAGATATCTGAGCATTAAATGAATTAATGTATATAAAGTACATAGAACACATATCTATACTCCAATTAATGTTATTATGGCAAAAAGCACTCACCTAGTATCTCAAAAATCCTGTAGCTAAGATACTATAGGAAATAGCTCTAATGATTCCTTGTGGTCAGATTTACTTTAGTTTATTTTCCACAACTCTATAGAGTCTAATTTTCTTTAAGAGAAATTTTTATGATATATTTTCAGTTGAACTGCTAGATCAATAAGCTTTACTATGTGAGTTGTTTTAAGAAACAGCAGTTCACTTTTAAATATTATTGTTAACAATGCTATTGTTTAACAATGGCCAAGTTGCCCCATTCTCAACATGACTTTGACCTACCTATAACTGCTAAAGAATTGAGTTACAAAAAAATTAACACCATTAAAGGAATTTAGTTTTATAAGCCAACAGTGAAAAAATATTACTGTAACATCTTATGTTACTTTACATTTTTAAAGTGCTATCTTATGCATTATGCCATTTTAAATGATAACATAGTAATTTTCATTTATAGTTACTATTCAGAGTAAACCACAGAGCCCATTTTTCCTTTTCATTGGGTGAGACTAGCTAATTTAGGGAACATTTTTGAGGATATGAGCCACATGCTAAATATGGATTAGTTCCCTATATATAGGGACTTTTAAAAATAAAGTAAAATGATGTGTACATAGCCACCAGTTGTATAATTAAAAGTTTGATACCCATGTAGAAGGCTGGGAGAAGGGATAAATAAAAACTGGAAATTTAATCCTGTTGTTTTAAACTTATACTTTAGAGAAATCAAAAGTCACCTGGAAAACTTTATGCATAATATATGTCATACACATAAATAATAAATATATAATTAATGTAGGCAATTACTTTTGAAAATGTTGGGTTCTCCAAAATACAAAGCTTAAGATCAAATGAGAAAATGATTGAAAATTCAGTGATACTAATTAGGAAATTTTGTTTTTCCTAAGGCCTTTCTTCAACTTCTCAGTGAATTTAAATATCCCTTGTTGGCAGGGAAAAAACATTTAAAATGTGGTTCCATTTAGAAGGTATCTGGCTATGACTTTATGCACCCACAAACCAAGCAGGCCACCCAAACCTGTGAAAGCCCTTTCCCATCTATTCACACTTCCAAAGGGTTAACTGAAGTGCCCTATTGTATTCCTGATGGTTTTCTCAGCAGAAAGCCCAGTGGGCTCTTTCAAGGGACTCTAAACAATGAGCTCAGTGAGGCTGTTCTGTCTAATTACTCAGACAGGGATGCTAAAGAGGAATTAATGACAGTTGACAAGTGCAATTAATAATTATAGCAAAGCCAGGAGTCATGCAGCAGGCAGATGACAATAACGGGGTAACTGTACGTGGCAGCTTTCATCAGTTGGTGCCCGGTGTGTGTGTTTAAAGTGAGAGGCTTTGTGCAGGAGGTGCCACACTTCATGCTGACAGGGTAGAAACCATCATTCAGCAACTCTAATGGATAGTCAGAGTCAGTTATCCCCCTACCGGCCCCCCTGTCTCTCTTCTCTTACATTCTTTTTCTCCCCCTTTTTCTTCCTCCTCTTCCTCCTCCTCCTTCACGTCCTCCTCGTCCTCCTTGTCCTTGGTCCCCTCTTCTCTCTTTAGTCTCAGCTCTGCCAGTTTGGTGAAGGAAACATAATGTAACTTAAAACAAAACTTAACCGGAAAGAGCTACAGTTAGCTTTCACTATCAGCTGGTGACAAAGCTACTTAAAATTCCTGTTGGGACCCTGGAAGGAGAAGGGGCTGGGAAAAGGCGGTCACAGGAGAGGGATTTCCATATCAAAGGGCAAGCCTTTGGCTCTGAATGGTAATTAAAGTACCCTGATTTCATCTTCCTGGTCAAGTCATGAAAGGGGAAAAAATTAGAGAAAAGACATTTTTCAGTCCCTTCAGACTACAAAAAGGAAAGCCGTAAATTAAATGAAAGTTGAGCTAAAAGGTGTCTAACACTTCAATCTTTGCATCTAATAGAATCTATGATATTTCTCAAGCATTTATTCAGTTCACATCTTCATTCTGCCCTGATTATGAAGGATATAATGTCTGCTTACATTTCATGGGCACACATTTAGGGCTTCCCAAGTTTGCAGAGGGTATCAGTTTTCATTACCCTGTCTTGGGGCAGTCCCTGGGGAAGAGTTTGTACACTTTGAGCAAAACTAACTTGTTTTAAGACTTCTTCAGGTAACTAAGTAAACAAAACCAGCTTGTTTAATTTTAGATATATGTTGGCATGACTTGACAAATCTTGTATTTTAAAGTGCTTCAGATTTGACTTCTGTTTATTATAAATGGTGACTCTTCTTTCATTGATTTCCAGAGCTATTTTACTGTGTCTTCTCCCAACACTTCCATTCCCAAAGACATTGCTTTATGAGATAATTGTTTTAGGTTGAAGTATGGGACTTATAAGAAACTTCAAATTCATTAAATAAAAATGCCACTCATTTTCTGGGAAAGGACTTAGAAATCTCATTCTATTTTTTTTAGATGAGATGTTAAACTTGTACCTACCTCTTTATTCATTAAAGATCATAGAACTCTTTGTTTTTTTTCTTTCTGAAAGAGTGAAAAAGGCTGGCAAAACTCCAATGTTGATAATTACATTCCACCTACCTAATTCCCTAGCTGCTTTAATTGGAAACAATTCCACTTTACTCCCCACCCCTCTTACTTTTTGTCCTTAAACTGTCTTGTAGCTTCTCAGGCATTTTTAACAAACTGCCATATCTCTTATACCCTGAAAGTACTGTTCTGGAAATGGGATAAGAAAAGTGACAAGCCAGTTGTGGTGGTGAATGCCTATAATCCCAGTAGTTTGAAAGGCTAAGGAAGGCAGGAATATTGCAAGTTCCAGCCCAGCCTAGGCAATTTAGTGAGACACTGTCTCAAAATTAATAAAGGTGGGCAGACTGGGGATGTAGCTCAGTGAAAAGGCCCTAGGGTCAATATTCAGTACTGGGGGAAAAAGATAAATGACCAAATGACACAGTCACAAATGAGTAATAAAAGTTTCGCTAAAAACATAACATGGCAGAACCACACAACTCCAATGCAGCAGTTCACCTCAGTGTCTCAAGTTGCGTGGACCCAGTATTTCTAGTAAGTGGAAAGCTGTTTTCCTCACAGGGATTAGTGCATGTATTCTAGGTGATATTGCCTCTTCTGAGGCAGACAGTTCTAACTTACAGTGAGTCTTAGGAGACCAAAAGCCTTACTCTTTTTATGCTGACAACAGAAATGCACATACATGTACATTATTTTGTGTAGTAAGATTTAATGAGGGGTAGCAGTTGGGGAAAATGCATGAGAAGGTCCAATGGGGAAGATGACATACTTGATACAGAGCAGTACTGGCTTTGTCTTGGCTCATACCGCCTTTGTTTCATTGAGGATACAAGAGTGAAAGAGTAACAGAGCTTAGCCCTCACCACCTACCCTTTTGACTTGCCTGTTTTTCTATTTTTGTTTTCTTTTCATTTATTTTTGAAGTCTGTGGTACAGATGACCATGAGTACCATCTCCTCTTTTATTTCTTACGGGATAAAGTGTGTGGACCAATGGAGGGAGGACAAATAGACAAGTAGGAATGACTAGAGTTATAAGCAGACATGGATCCACGTACTTAAAGGGCAAAGTGAAGAGTATAAAACCCAAATGAGAAAGATCATAAATACTGTTACAAATATAATATAGATGTCTCAGTTTAAGATGAGATTACATCTAAATAAACCCATCAAAATGGGCATTTCCTGTGCCTAACCTGCTGAACATCACAGCCTAATGCACTGTAGGGTGCTGGTTGTTTCCCCTTGTAATCACAGAGCTAACCTGGAGCTGAACATTGCTTAACTTAAGATTAAGTTAATATTATACTGCATGTTGCTCACTCAAGAACATATCAAAATTCAAATTTGAGTTATAGTTTCTACGTATTGTTTATTGCATTTGCATCATGTAAAGTTAAGCTGACCTATTATAAGAAAGGTCTATGTGTATATTAAATAATTATTAAAATTGTCATTTAAAAGATAGTAGGAAATATTATGTTTTTTTGTAGAGAATGACTACAAACTATCTGCTGAGCTTTAGTAGTCAAGGAAAATAAAAGACTATGTGATGGATATTGCGATATTTTCTACCTTGCCATTTCTCTGTAGGATATCACAAAATAACAAAGAGTATTTAAAAATTGTGTTCCACACGAGACCCACAGACCGTCTAGTCTAGTTTTGGGCAGTGGCACTAAGAATCTGTTTTCTGAGTGCTTTGTTACCCTGGAGGCTGTTGACCATGAACAAGTGGAGCTCTGGAAGCAATGGGTGATAATTATGATGATTGACATATGAGATATCAACTGAGTCCAGAATTGTTCTAAGTACTTTATTTATGCTAACTCATTTATTTCTCTGAAAATCAGGCAGGTAATTTTATCACCACCACCTCCATTTTTATAGATGAGAAATATTGAGGCACAGCTAGTTAAGTAACGTGTCCCAGAATTAATTTGAAGCTTAAGGATTGGAATAACATATCATTCATATAGTTTCCATATTAAGTCTTTAGAATTCCCTCATTTTTACTTCCATTGCCTTAAAAAGAATTTGCTTCCAATGCCATAGTAAATAATAGATATCACAATACTACCCTTTCACAGAAGTCTTAGGGGTTTTATGATTTTATGAATTGGTCTTTTCTATTTTGCCTTCAAAAGGCAATGTATCTTAAAATTTTCACTGTAAAATATGTATCACATCACTCCCATGTAGCCCCTCCAATTATTTTGGTACTGTAAAATTAATTACTACATTAAATGATATTTATATGGGCACTTCCGTTATAAAGTGACTATGCTCCTGCTTCCCTTTTGTGTTGCCCTTTTTATCATTGCTTTAAAGACAATGAAAAACATAAATGACTTGAGGGGACTTCCAGAAGAATAAGGATTGATGGTGTCTCTTTCTACCATTTCTAGTCCTGGGCTTTCTAGATAAATTTTCATGTGCTATGTTGTTATCAATAATTAATAAAAAAAAAGTTATACCTTAGATCCTTTACAAATGATCTTAACATTAGATAAATTTAAAAAAAAGATGCACATGTGTTTCTTTGACCATTTATGTGAGGATTTGAACAAGAATTCAAATATTAATCTTTCTCTCAAACAAGTTTGTGTCTGAACTGCTTGACAGGGATACACTTGCCTCCTCTCTCTCTCGGCTTTCTCTTTGTTCCCACTTCTTTCCCCTTTCTTTCTTTTTTCTTTTTGTCTTTCTTTTCTTATCTCAGTGTCTTTATGTATCTCTCTTGTTTCTGAGCTCAAGTGCATCATTTTCTGCTATTGTGCTTAAAAAACTTGGCTGCAGGGGCTCTGAAATGAATAAAAATGTAATCCTCACTGTGCCCATTGTGTGCTCTCATTTGTTTTTGCTGTATCGATTTATCAGCAGAGGGAAATTACTTGCTGGAAGAGAGGATGCCAGTCAGAATGACATTTATTTCATAGTACAAGGAGGCTCTCCAGCGTGTTTCCATGTAACCCAGATATTGGAGCTGTAAAAGGGCTTGTAACAAGGTTTAGTGCTATGATTAGATCGTGTGGAGCACCTTGCTTTCATAACAACAGGCACTCTGCAGGAGCTAGGGCCTCAGGTTATGGTCAACCTTTTTTTTTAAAGCATAGATACAGAATTTAACGATTCCCTCCCCACCTAACTGTTTCTATTCCAAAAGCCAAAATCTTGCAGACTTAGGAGAATAAACGAGATACATTTTTAAATGCCGGAAGCTTCACGATATCAAATTAAATACAAAACTAGATGAAACATTTGCCTATTAATCCCCTTAACTTTTTTGGTTTTTCTCCTTTATTTTGGAGAAATTGTTCCATTTTAATTCACCAAAGCGAATCATTTCATTCAGTGATTGTAAGTTACATATGCTCAAGGGTATCAATTACCTGTGAAACCAAACACATTCTCTATGTAAAAAAGAAGGCAAGTGTGGAAAATTGTAACTGCAGCTGGTTTGGGCTTGGATACTAGGAGTAAATTTTCATAGGTCTTCGTTATTATTCATAGAAGACTGGCATTTAGGAAATTAACTTGTTTAATTATTATCCTAATTTTCCACAGGGCTGATATAATTGGAATGTTTGTCAAAGGTATTTTTTCTTTTCAAGAGTGAGAGAAGTGAGTCTACTTTTCAGGGAGTGTGCTTGTTTTTATGAGAATATATAGAGGAATCTTTTTCTTCCTTGACTCTCTTTACTGTTGAAATTTGTTCATTTAATAATGTTGGTAAAGGGAAAAAATGAGATTTTCAGACTTAAAAACAAATAGTAAAAGGGGTATGGATATGATCAAAGTATAATTAATATGCACAAATTAAAAGCAAAATATGTTGTCACATTTTTAAAAAAACATGATTTTCTTTTTTGCAATCTGGGGATTAAACCTAGGACCTTGCCATATATCAGGCAAGTGCTTTTCCACTGAGCTCTATGTCCAGCCCTACATTTTTTTAAAAGCAGTAATTCTTTTAATAACTAGGTTTATGATGTTGAAGTATATAGGGGAATGATATAGTTCACTGTTAATTCTATTTCTTTCTCCTTTTTTTTTGGTACTGGGGATCGAACTCTGGACCTTGCACTTTCGAGGCAGGTGGCGGAACTACTGAGCTAAATCCCCTCTGGCCCTGTTAATTCTATTTTTGAGTAGTGATTATCCTACTTCTGTAAGTAAGAACAGACATGTCTCCTTAAAGAGAACTAGAACTTTCACTCACATTTATAGTATAACATTGACTGTCGAACCAAAGGAGACAAAGCAGTAAATGGTAGTCTTCGTTAAGTGTAGGAAATAATTAATTTTTGGTACTCAAGGAAGACATTTATAAATTGGGTGAGGGGATTGCAGGTGTTAAAAGTTGTCTTTTCTTACCTGTTATTATAGTCTTGGTCAACAGGTTAACAAGATAAAAGTAAAGCAGATTTACCTAATCCAAGTTTTACGAGCCACAGGAATCTTCAGAATGAAGACCCAAAAACTCAGTTAAAACTGTCTGTTTTATGCTTAGGTTTGAAAGAGAAGGAAGCCACCATGTAGTAATGTGATTCGACACTAGGGTGGGCTCAAATAGGAAGGGACTGGGGTGGGCGCCCAGTGAGGCCTGCCTGGTTAGATAGTTCTTGACTTGATTGTGTAGCATTACTTCCTCTTAGAAGAATGACCTTTCTAGGCTTTAGAACTTTCTTTAGGGGAGAGGAGTTCTAGTCTCTACAACACACCTTGGGGAAAGGAATTCTGGTTTCAGTGACTTGCTTAGAGTAGAAAAGATGAGCCAGAGACAGGAAGGCAGGAGGCAGTCAGAGAGACCTTACTTCTGAGGGTTTCCAGTCTCCCTCATTTTAAAGTACTCAGCTTGCCAAAGTTCCATACTCTGGGGTCTTGTTCCTGTCAGGTAAAAGGCCAAAAACCAAGACCAGACCAGGCCACAACAAGCCTTTATTAGGGGAACAGATCTGCTGGGCTGTCTCTGAACAAAGGAGAGACAAAAGCAATATGGCCAGGATAGCAAGTGCCTTTTATAGGGGCTTGTAGGAGCTGAGGTGGGGTTGAGTGAGGTAGTGGCTAGGGACTGGAGGAGCCTGTGATGTCACTAGTTGCTAGGAGGAAAGCAAATATTAAGTTACTTTTTTGGTGGAAGTAAGGGTGTGTTGGAAAGAAGGTAGCTGTTATATACAGCAGCCACCCTAAATTGGAGGGAAATCTCAGTTCACTGAGCTCTAACAGAATGGAAGGACTTTCTGCATTGGAAGTCTTAACTACTACCTGTGTTTTTCCTGCAGTTACTCAGTTTTAGCATACATTGAATGAGAATGAACCACGTTAAATAAGAATAATAATGCAGACCTGCCATGTGGTAGAAGAGGTGCAGCTTGTTTAACTCTGTAAGTCTTGGTAAGATTAAGTTCTTGTGTCATCTGAGCTGATTCATTCAGCCTGTTGCTGCTATCTAACATCTGTGTATCTCTCTCTTGAGTAT
Source organism: Heterocephalus glaber (assembly GCF_000247695.1). Next base: position 14,683,165 of record NW_004624752.1, read on the forward strand.
TCTAATAAAGAATAAATAGAGCTGCCAGTTTTAGGAAATTTAGTCCTGGATTTTGGTTTTACTATAATATTTATATGTTGATGTTAGCTAGAAAAAACTACCAGAATTAAAGCACAAGTGACCTGAAGTCTCATTTTTCACATTCTGTATGGAAAAAACCCTCAGTTTGAGAGCCAGTAGGTAATACTCAGGGTTGTGGTCTGTAACTGTTAAGTGCCTTTCAATTAGAGGTGTTGGGAATGCGCAAGGGAAAAGTAGGGGATTTAAATTAGACTTGTTAGACCTAGGCATATATCCTTTGAATTGGAAGTCTATTTGGGTATCTTCAGTGATAATTCTTAATGAACTTACTTTGTACCTTTGAATACATTGACATTCTAAATTAGTAGGCATAATATTTTAAAAGTGAAATAAAAATAGAGTTTTGAAAAACCCATTGTCCATGTTATTCTTTGTTGAGCTTTTTGATTTCTAAGATGTTTCAGAACTTCAAAGAGAAATGCTGCTGCCTTTAGATTTTTAACAAAATCCTACAGTGGCTGAACCTTTCAGCAAACCTGTCAGCTTCTCTGTTCCAAGGACAACTGCAGTGTCATTTTCTATTCCTGCTGGTATTAATGGAAAACCAACCTTTTGACATGTTTAGGCTATGTCTCAAAAGTCTATCCCTCGCTGGGGTAATGAAGGTTAGAATTCACTAGCTGCAAGTGATTTGTGTCCTGGCTAAAATCCCTTCTATAAGACCTGCTTGGAATAGGTAGGCATAAATACTGCACTGCATTTATGTGCTAGGTGAAAAATGTAAATGGAAAATGTGGTAGTTGAAGAGATTATATAGAGGCACATTTACTTCTCATGATTTATAACCCCCCCCCTTTAAAAAAATTGAAATAGAGCAAAACTTAAGCATCACAAACTTTCGTTCATCACAGTAGTAGCAACTGTCTTCTGTTGTACTTCAAACGAGAGGTAATTTTGGGACTAGGAATAGATAGATTTCTATGGTTTTGTATCTTCATGATTTAACTGCTATTTCCTAACTCTTCTGAACTCTCATTCACTGCAGTGCTTGATCAAGTTCAAAGTGGAGATATGCTTACTTCACAGTCTTGAGGAGCACGATTTTTGGTTCTTAATTTCTTAATCTCATTTCCCTTCTTTCTGAGGAAAATGAACCTGAATATAAAAGGAGAAAAAGCACTAGTGCCAGAAACTAGTACCAGAATAAAGGTGCTCCAAATGTATTCAGTGAAATAAAAAACTACTTCATTAAAAAAAACAAAACTACTTCATTGTACTGATTTGTACTGTTAAAGACAGCAACATGCTTAGGTTAAATGTGTGAGATCTGTCCCGATTCAGTGAAGTGGTTTCCAGCTGCAGAGGTTTTTAACTGGCTGATCAATGGCATGTTGGCCTCAGATCTCACCCTGCTTTTTGCAATGCCATGTGATTGTGAAGCAACGTATGTGAACTTGCCTGGGTGACAGCTGTCAACTGTAAATGGCCATATGTAATGATAAGTAAAGTTGTTGTCAACTGTCAATAGGCCATATGTAATGATGAGGAAAGTTACAGGCTGCTGTCTGATTAGATGTAGGATTAGAAAAAAGACAACACCAAAACCTGCCCCTGAAAAGTCTAAAACAGGTAATGATTTTTTGAACAGGGCCTTGTGTTATAAATAAACTTACACATTCATATTTCTACTTCATCCTTATTACCCTATAGAGTGATAAATTCTGCTTGTTAATAAGTTCTTTCAATTGAATGGGACAAGTTTTATCAGTCTTACAAATCAAGGGTGAAAACCAGTGATTGCCTAGGAAAACACTGGATGGGAAGGAATTTGGTTAGCAGGGCAACTATCCTTTGAAAGACTTCTTTGCATTCACCCTCCTCAGTACAGGTAAAACATTTCATTTAAGACTAAGTATTTGCAAAGCATTTAGTGTTCCAGGTAATGTAATGGGCAAGTGTGAAATGATCACTTTGGGACAAATATCATCGTCAGTGCAGAAGCTGATCAACGGCATGGGCATTATGGACTGTTAACATCTGTGGGAGCTGTTCTTCGGCGTCTTTTTTAAAGAAGGGAGATGTTTTTAACCATTAGTTCCACTCATGGTCACCATTGTGTGATTTCTTAGCCTTTCTGTGGCACCACCTTCCTTCAATCATTTGAACGAAAAGATCTTGTCCTATTCATCATTTCCTTTGTATCACACATTCACCTAGAACAAAATATCCTTCAAAGCATAAACAAATAATGCTAGCCAAGCCAGCAAAAAAAAGATCTATACTGAGGGTGAGAGAGCAACAAAGACACTACATAGGAAAAAAAATGAACATGAAGGAGAGAAAGAATATAGACCTATAAAGACTTAAAAAAAGAACTTCCTGTTTTTTTGCCTTCAAATACAATAATAGTAGGTCCCAACATTTTATGCCCAGTGTCCTGAAGGTTGCAATTTGTACATCTCAGAAATACTAGTTCTCTGAGCATGGTGGTCCCTGGAGCTATGCTCAGAATTTTCTCTCTCAAAGCAAAATCACCACAAGCCAAAATCAGATTTTCCTTTGTGAGCCTCCCATTCACCTCCCCACAGTGTGCTTCTGGAAAGTTCTATTCTCATTTTTTCTTCTCCCCTGAAGAGGGAGGTTCAACACAATTACTTCTAAACTATTTGTTTTCTGACAAGTTCAGTAAAACTTCACCTCGAAAGATAAGCTCCAGAAAGACTTTCCCCAAGCTCTAAACTTAAGAGAAAATGTGAGAAATGATTTGATAGAAAATGTCATTGGTTTTAAAAAAGCTAGTTATAAAGAGCTCCTGCTTCATAGTGAAGACTTACTGTATCCCCAAGGCTGTGCTTACACTACCTCTGCAGATCCCTTAGCATTATCTTGCAGGGGTCTCTGCTTCAGCCACTATGATCTTTCCTCCTGGTCTTCAAGGCCCCAAATTCCTGTATGTTCCATCTCTTAGCACAAATTCTCTCTTCCCTACTGATCGCACCTTTTTGCTGAGTAAATTCTTGTCATTGGATAGGTTTTGAGCCTAACTTCTTCAGGGAAGCAGTCTAGATATTATCCACTGTCCTGTGTTCCTAGTTCTTTTTTGTGATTAGATGATTAATGTTCATCTGCCTTGCTAGCATATAAACTCCAACAGGGAAGAAAGCAGTCTTTTATCTCCTTTTGGTGTCTCAACCCTCTGCCATAGTGCTACTCATAGCAAACACTCAGTATTTTTTTATCAGTGAACATCCTGTCTGTGACATCTCCAAAAATAAATCATTCTTCTTGTTGAAGACTGGAACCTTTTTCATCTCTTGAGAAACAGTCTTGTTTTTGTTTATTTTTTTAAAAATGGAGTCTTCAGATGTCGTATTTCTTCCTTGAAAGTAATTAGTAGAAATCTTGTATTTTTGTTCTCTTAGGATTATTTTTTATATGGCCGCTTCATAAGTCTCCTCTCCTTTTATTCTTTACCTGTGGTCTTTTTTGTTTTTGTTTTTTTTGGTACCCGGGATCGAACTCAGGACCTTGCGCTTATGAGGCAGGTGGCGGAACCACTGAGCTAAATCCCCAGCCCCTGTGGTCTTTTTATATTGAGTGTCACGATAGGCCATCTCAAAACTTTTCAGGAGTGTGTGGGGTATACAAGAATAAATGAGATGAATCAAACCCAGGAAAGCCCATTTCCCTGCAGTGGCAGTGGTGTTGAACTACTTTATCATTGTGTACACATGGCCCAACAAGAATTTGATTTTGTTCTCAATTTGTGGGAAACATTTAAAAAATTTCTTTTACTTTGCACCTGTACACTACTTCTCTTCCAAGAATATTTAAGCTTTAAACACTTTCCAATCATTACTTGATTAGCTGCCAACATACCAGTGTTTGTAATATGGAGGAACTAAGGCAAAAGAGCCAACATTTTAGAATTAAGAAAAAAAAACAAACCAAAGTTGATAACATGAGAATGTATTCCTGGCTCTGAGTCTCTTACAGTTTCATTTCAGGTGATATGGTGCTAGGTTGAAAATCATCAATGGGGAATTATTATTTCTATTTCCAAGCATTTTTTTTTCAGTTTGAAACATTAAATTTGATATGATTGACAGTGAGTGATATGGCCACCATAAAATATTTTCCTTCAACCACTCTTTTTGAAAAATTAGTGACTATAAATAACTTGAGAAAATCAACAGGAAAACTAATAGGCAAAAAATTAAACACTTTAAATAGTCAATGTGATATGACAACTAAGAAGACATTTTATAAGAAAATGTTATTAAAATATAAGATTCAAGAAGACTAAAACAAAAAATATTAAATGTATGTATCCCAGTGGTGTAACACTGTTGAAAGTCACAGATTTTAGCCAGGCATGGTGGTGCACACCTGTAATAGCAGCACCCAGGAGGAGGCAGGAGCATCACCTCAAGTTCAAAGCCATCCTGGGCTATGTAGTGATATGTAGTGAGTCCAAGGCCACCTTGAACTATATAATGAGATCCTGTACCCTCAAAAAGGAAAGAAAATCACAGATTTTATGGCCAAAGACTGAACTTTTTGCCTGAATCTGAAATGGCAGTTGATGCTATTCAGTGGTGTTAGTGTTTAGCATAGATGCTAATAAAATAAAATATTTGCTAAATATACAATTCTACTTTGAAGCCATTTACTGTTTTGGATAAGTAGAATTTTCACAAATTAAGTCACAGATACCTAAAATGGGTATTTCTCCCTTTCTGTCACTAAAGAGCTTTTCTTCCTTTCTTGTAAAGTTGCTTATTTATTAAATTTGAGTTTCATATGTGGACCATTTCCTAAGCTGCCCTGTATTTTACATGTCTTATTGCTCAGATGTTTAGGTTATTATCTAAAATTTATTGGTAATGTTTGCCAGTTTTAAATCTTCTTAAAACTTAGTCAATTTTCACACAAAATAATTCTAGACATGGGGCATAGAAGACACACATATGTTATATACATATTTACAGTCCTCTTTCCACATCTCAATACTGATAAAGACCCTGGTATAGATTTTATTTTTTTATTTTTATTTTTTTGGTACTGGGGATCGAACTCAGGTCAAGCGGTAGAACCACTGAGCTAAATCCCCGGCCCTCTGGTATAGATTTTAATTGACCAAGTGTGTTATCCCATCTGCCTAATTCTACTAAGGTGGCCAGGATACAGAGCAAATTTCAGATCAAGTTACAGACAGATGAAATTAAGTTTCCTAAGTGTATTGCCTTGGTTTCTTTAATTCAAAAATTGTTTTTTATTCCCTAGTTTTTATGTTCATTAATTCAGTGACTCACTGATAAATACTTTAAAGTTATGTTATTTAGTAGGTGCCATCCTAGGTGCTGAAGTTAAAATGCTAAGAAGGAGAACAAAAAGGAAAAAAATACTCCCCAAATGTAGTTCGTGTTCAGAGGCATCATAGATCTCAGAGTCCAGGAATAAGAAAAGTTAGTGCTAACTAAACAAACACACAAAGCAATGTAAAATTGTGATTGTACTGAATGCTACAAAGGATGGGTAGACACTGTGATGAGCTCTCTGATAGGAAGGCTTGAAATAAGCAGGAATTTAGAGAAATTTTTCCTGAAACTGGGGTCATTTGTAACTAGATGAATAATATAATTGGTAATATTCATGACAGTAGCTAGCCTTTATTGAGCACTTACTGTGCTGCAAGCCCTGTGCTCTCCATATTTTACCTGATCATTTTACCTAATCCTCTCAAGGTGGCACTGTAGTTTGCAGAGGGAAGCTAAGCACCGAGATTCCTGCTAAAGAGTGCTCAGCTCCCCAAATATTCTCTTTAGTTCTGCCTACCTGAAAAGTGGGGGAAGAATGTGTAGGCACCAAAACTAGTATAGAGGCCCTGGAGTGACCACTCACATTAAGTAGAAGGGGCTGAAGGAAGACCAGTGGGAGTATGAAAGATAAAGTTAAGAGAAGCCACCAGAGAACACACCAATACATCCACTTTACGTGCACCCTAGGTCTCCATTATACCCCAAGTGTCTTTGTCCCATGCAAGGGAAGGCACTGTTATTCAAGGTGTTGCAGATCCTTTCAGGAGTTTAAGATCTTTCAACCCATCTATTCTAAATTAAATGGAAAATCACACAAGCTAAAGTTTAGTGAAGTTCACTACCACAAGCAAAGTGATAAAGCCTGTTTATTTTCCCACCCTTCCTTTTCCTCTTCCAAATATGGAATCCTATGATTTGTTATAAAACCACCAACTTTATATCAATTTGCTTGCATTCAAGATTTAAATCTTAGTAACATAGTAGGTGGTAACTTTGGTCAGTATCCAAATTGATAAATAGGCTTAGCTCAAATTAACTGTAGCACAACCATATAAGAGATACATAGATCATGACCTGGAAGAGTTGTCATTGTTAATTTGACCATCTGAAAATTAAGAATATTTATAGTCATGCAGAAACTCCAAATGTAGTTAGATGAAGAAGCTTTATTAAATTAGTCCTAGAACCTTACTATTTGGGATTATTTTATTTTATTTTGGTACCAGGGATCAGACTCGGGTCCTTGCACTTGCAAGGCACGCGGCCACACCACGGAGCTAAATCCTCAGCCTATTTGAGATTATGTTAAAGGACTTTCAGCCTATTCTGTTATAGTAATAATTACAGACAAAAAGTACATAATAGCCATATGTATAGTAAATGACTGAAAAATTCTGTTGCTCTTTTGGTAAGTGATTAGTTAGTTAAATCATTTTGTAATGCTGATATGAGGCAGTTTAGGGTTTGTAGAATGACTATGTTTAATTATATCCAAACAATACATAAAGACTGATACTTCTATGGATTAGTTGTGTGAAAAGAAGTGCCTTCACAGAAGAAACAGGAGTTAAAGGTCAAATGCACAGGATTATACATAGACAGTTTTAAATTTTTATTACTTTTTTCTGATTATAAAATGAAAGTTATTTTTTAAATATTCCAAGTAATAGAATTACAAAGGAGAAACCAAGTCTCCATAATCTCATTTCCCCAGATATAACAACTTTAACTGTTTATTTTATATCCTCTTGATACATATATCTGTTCTCCCCTTAAAATGTTCTTGAAGTCTTTAATTCTGTTGATATACATTATATTTATAACCCATTATTTGATTTGCAAAATGCTACTTCAAATACATATTTGTATACATGAATACTTAGAGGGTTTTTTATATAGAGGGAAGATTACTAGATGTGGCATTGCTGCAGTAAAAATCATACACACATAAAATTTTCACACATTGACAATTGCAGAAAGTATACAAGCTTACAAATTCACTAACTATATACGAGTATCTATTCTCTCAGTTGTTAGTACTGTATGTGATCTTTTAAAATTGCATCAGTAGGACGGTTGAAAAGTGTATCACACTGCAGTTTTAATTTGCATGCCTTTGATTCTAGCATATAAATACATGTTTGGAATAAGAAAATGATGGTTTAAGAAGATGAACCAAACTCAATGGAAATAAAGATCAGGTTGATGTACAAAGTTGAAAATGAATCTTCTATATTGCTCTATTCTAGCATTTTCAAAATGTCCTCATATTTTTGTAAAAGTCCTCATATTTTTGTACATGTTATGACACATGCATTGAAAGGTTTGCTTCAGAAGAGAATAAGCAGAACTATAGCAAAACCTTCTTTGTAATGAAATTATTTTAATTCCTTTCAGGCAAGAAATTAGTTTCATCAAGAAAATTGATTTAATTTAGAAGAGATGCAATATTTATAGCCATAACCAGGTTAAATATTTTTCTTCACTCCTATATCAGAAAATAGCTTCTAACCAGTGTATAGCTCCAAATCAATTAGTTCAGTTTAAGGTTTTCAAATTTTATTAATACTCCTCCCATCTTTATGACATTTATTTTTCTGTAAAAATCTTTGCGGTTGTTCATATAACTTCACAAAATAAGCAAATTAACTTTTGATGGCCAGCTAGCTCTACCTGACCAAAAGAATAAGCTTCAGTCTTCATAACTGAGTTATTTTGGTTCTTAGAGGTGATAAATGGTTATAAAAATCATTCTGGTAACCTTAATTTTATTTTTATTTTCATGTGCTCCAATTCATTAAAAAATTTAAACTATTTACAGTAAGAAAACTTATTTTATTCCCAGTGCCTTGAATTACAGTCACAAATTTTAGTGGCTGATTAGTTTTCATGAATCATCCATTACTTACTGTATTTTTGAAATATAAATTGAAGGGAAATCCAGACTATCAATATCGTACAAATGGCAACTTTGTTGGTTGCCAGAGCTACATGCTGTGGATTTTAAGTGTACAACTTTTGAAAGGCAGCCTAATGAGCTTGAATATTCCATGGAGACTGAAAGCAAAATAAATCTTTCCATGTCCTCTCCAGAGATACCTTTGGTCATCCTTATGCTGCAAACTAGAAATAAGGCTTTCCTCTGCAGAGCATACCTTGTGCTGTAAGAGAATGGCTTTTGTCTTTCATTGAGTTTCATTGGCGGTATTGTCCAGATATAAGCTTTAGTTCTCATTTAAGTGACCCTCCTGTATAGTCTTGGCCAGGAAGAGTGAGAAATTGTTTTTAAGCATCCCAAATTTTGTTCTTGCTTTGAACAAGTTTTCCATTTCAAATTTTCATTAAAAGAAATTTTAAACTATAAAATAGGAACAAAGAAGCTGGTGTAATCAAATCATGCAAAGCCCTTCATGTATTTAAAATCTAATTGTCTATACCAAAACTATTTTAACTTGTATCCATATCTAGATTCATTTTAACTAGTAGAAATGTATCTCATGATTTTGGATGTATTGATATATACTGGTAGCATACTTTATTTTTAATTGCAAGAACATGATTTAGTTATAAAAACAGTAATGGAAATCTTGATTATGAAGCTTCAATTCTTTCCAATAATGTTGAAGAATGCTTAGGCATTCTCTATTTTTATAGATTTGTAAAAACGGAGGGAGCAAGTTCAGAGTACATTTAATCAATCTTTCTATTTATTTCGAGGCACCACACATAAACCATTACACTTAAGTGAAACAGTAGCCCTAGAAAAGTGATTTAGAAACCTATTTACAGTGAATACATTGTTGTAAAATCATGTCATCAAGAAAATTTTGTATAATCTCCAGTTGAAAATTTACATTGCATATTAATTTTAATGGAAATAGAATGATTGTATGAAAAAAGCAATATATTCATTGTACATGTTGTTCACTAGTAAGAGCCACTTGATGGAATTGGACCATTTTGTAATGAGTTTCTTCTACTTGCAACTGAGCGTAAGCGTTCTAGAGTAAAATTTAGCAGCCAGTCTTGCCAGTCTTGCTATATGTAGTTAGACATTAGTCTGAGATTAAAAGTGATATTTTTCTACTGATTTTATTAAAGGGGAGAACTGGGAAACTAACTTATTGCCCCAAGAGGAATTTAGCCAATAAAACAATAATGTGTAAAATAATTTGAATACTTACAAACACTTAAGAATTTAATTTTATTATATGGAAATCTGGACATTGACTTCAAGATACAGCACAGATTGCCATACTTTGAATCTTTGTTCAGAAAAGTTGTTGTTCTTAGGGAAAATGTGGTTTTATAGAATATTTTGCAGCCTGACACAATGAATTCTTAGCATCAATACTGACAAATGAAAACAGAAAACAACAAATGGCAAGTGAGTTGTTAGAAAAGAGAGGATAGTGAGAGCCAGGTTTGGGTCTGAGATCAGCTCCTTTGATATGCCAATAAATAGCCATTATCTCTTCCTAAAAATCGGAATTTTAAATTAGGGTATATAATTGGGCCATATCTTACAAAGTAAAGGAAAACACTTCAAACTAAAATGAATTTTGGAGACAGTTTAATATTAATACAACTACTACATGTAGTTTTTATTTTTTTAAAAGGAATAGTCAGGCAGTAAATAGGACTTCAGTGTATGTCACATTTAAGGATTTCTTTATATAGTGCCATAACTTTATGTATATAAAAAGATACATACATTGTGCTAAAATTACCATAATGCCTCATATCTGGAGCTGTGTATTCCCTCTGTGGCAATGCAATTTTATTCCTTATGTCTCCAGGAACCTTATCAAACATATATACTTAGAACATTGGTTAGAATGGGAATGGTCAGGTTAAATCTCTTTTTAACTGAAAGTGAAGAAATGCCATTAAAAAAATGGCAGACATGTTTTTGGACCTTATTCTAGTTTTGAGACTTTTTTCTTAGAGGAAAATTTTATTTTTGTGTTTTTAACAACTGAATTCCACTTTTTCTCCAAAGTGTAAATTGGCAGATTAGACATTTCCAAGGGTTTGTTCAGTGTGAAGTTTTTCAGGTGATTTCAGTTTAATGCAACCAGATAATTGTAGCTCCAGGGCTTGGTTAGGCTGTAAAGCTGCTAATCCAGACAATATTACTCGGTCACATGTTGTGCTTATAGGAGACACCTCTGCCTTTAATGGTCTTTCCCCATGCTGGTGATTTCTAGTTTCAAAGTTCTATAAAAATGAGGCACACTAGGCCAAAATTAAGCCTGGAAAAAAATATCAGAATATGCAGGTTGGGGCAAAATGTGAAGGCTTAAATCTTCTGACAGTGATAAAATTTGCTATTTTCTGGCATAAATTTCTGCTTCATTTCTTATTGCTAAGAAAATTTAGTGGTAAGTTTGATAACGATCTATGTCTTCTTTGTTTGTTGCCATGATATACTGTCAAAGCATTGATACTGTAAGCTTTTATAAAATAGTTTCACTGCAGTTATTTGTAGAATTCTCCCTTTCCATAGTGTAGTAATTCACTTCCCATATTTATTCTTAGAACTTCTTCTGAGCAGCAATTGTAATGAAATATTGAATAATGATCACATTGGGATTCTGAAGATTGTTACCTTTTTCTCTCACCCTGATCGAAATTTGGTATTTCTATTGTAGTCAATCTAGCAACACATGCTTATAAATAACAAAAGCAAATCTATTCATTTGTCAAACCTTTGTTTGCTCTCATGACCTACGCACTAGCGAACAATTTGGAGCTAAAGTAGCTTTGGGGAGAGGCAGTATATATGTGATTAAGCCTTTCTGTTCTGACTTGGAATGTTGAGATAGGCAGAAGCCCTACTTCAGAGCACACTGTAGTAAGCCACACACAAAATAGCAATTAGGAGTCTGGTGTGCCTAAAGTGAGGTTCAGAATTTGAATGATTTAAGATATTTTGCATCCAAGAAGGTAGAAAAAAGGTAGGAATTGAGAGTTAAATCAGTGTGGTTCCTTGTAGCATCGCATGTCAACTAATGAGGACAAGACTGCTCAGGAAAGTGCCTAGCATAGTGCTTAACTCGCTCCAGATGAGCGGGTGAGTGAGTTATTTATTTATTTTTGTCTTCTTCTTCCTTCTTTGCTTCCCCGCCCTTTCCTTCTTCTAGCCTCCTTTTGCCTCTCAACTCTCAATGGGAAGGAAAGATACTATTTTACTGTAAAAGGGACCTGATCCATAATCCATTCTTCCCGTAACATTACATTTTCCCAGAAATATATGTATTAGTGTTATGGCTATTTATTATACTTAATTCTCTCTTTCTTATCCTAAAAGAAGTGTATAAACAAGAAAATGGACAGTTTCCATTTGCCTCTTATTCTTGGTAACTGTTTTCTAACTTGGAGAATGCTCCTCTTCCATTGAGGTGGTCAACATGAGGACTGGTGCACTGCATCTTAGTCACTGTGACCCAGTGGGTCTCTGGGCTGTGAGGAGGATGAAGGTGCTTAGAGCACATGCTTGCTATTCCATTCTTTTCCCAACCTTGGTGACTCTCATTTGCAATCTCAGCAACTGCCATTGTCCTCAGTGGTACAAATGTATGTGTGTGTTCTGGTGCACACTGTCCCAACAGAAGTAAGAATAAGAATGGGAGAAAAGAAGAAAAATGGGAAAGAACTGTCCAAAAGAAAAGGTAAGTGTTTGCTCCTTTCTTTTTCAACATGAAAGAGAATCTCATATTCATTTAAAAATATATGGCTCCATTGTCTCTCTTCTCCTAAATGAGAATTAAGATGGACTTATTTTTCATGCATTCTGATAATCATTGTAATCTGAAGTCATTCTTTTAATGAAATAACAAAACCTTTGAAGTTCACTTTTCACATATCACTTCCCTTAAGTAAAATTATTATGTATAAGTTATTAGAAGATCATCATTTGTACTTCATGTTGTAGAAAATTTATTGGAAATATCAGGCAAAATAACAACCTAAAATGACTTTTGGAGGCTAGCTGTATAAACAGTATATTTACATAAAAACAGGTAATTACATAAGAAAATATGTCATTAATGTCAAAATGAATTTACTTTATTTGTTTTGAAAAAGACAACTTGATTATTCCAAATACTTAGTAATTGTTACATTATTTTTTTCTTGTCTGATTGCTTATAGAAAAAAACAAATCTAAGAAAGAGTTGCAAAAGCAAAGGGTTTGCTTTGAGTTTATATTATTCAAAATTTAAGTTACTTTGAAGGAAATTACAAAGCAAACTTTTAACGTCTGATTTTTGAAATGTTTATTAATACTAATCCACATACACAAGTTATATATGCTTTATTGACAACTTTGGTATTGGCCAAATAAAGCCCAATTAATTAATAAAGGTTCATTTCATTCCATATCACAGCACACCAGCCAGTTTAAAAATATTGTAGTGGTAAAGTGGTGTGTAGTTCAGTAGACTCAGTGACAGAGCACTGGCCTAACACGGGTGAGGCCTTGGGTTCAATCCCTTGCACCACAAACAGAACAAAGCAAAACAAAAATTGCAGGGTATGATAGAATAATGATCTCTGAAACTTTGGTTGAGCAGGACCTAAGGTGCTGAGGAGGAGTTTAGAGGCTTTTCCTCTGGATTTCTACCTTTCCAGTGTTTCAGCTTGGCTTCCAGTGGAGGTTTAGAGTTAATAAAACATTCATTCACACCCAACAACATACTAAAGTCAGAAAACACAAGCCATTAGGAATTGTACTCTGCAGTTACTGAATCAATTTCCTACGAAAATAAATAATTTCTTGGCAGCTTCTCATTTCCAGTAGATATTTGTTCCTCAGTTCTTTCCCTAGTGATGTCCTATATAAGGCTTTTAGAGAAATTACTAAGCATTTCAGATCTGCTTTTTTTTTCTTTTGAGTTGTGGATACTGACCTTTTTTTGGGAGGGGGCTGTGTTTGACCTTTCACTGAACTCCCAATGTGTTTATTACTTTCACCTACTTAAATGCCCTCATGACACTTTCCTTGAATAATTTAAAAATGCAGACTAAAGTCCCTATGGTGAAAGGGTAAAAAATTCAAAACAAAAATTGGTGTCTGGTAAATGTCTCTTCTTGCCAACTAACTGCTTTGGAAACTTAATCAAATCCACCTTCTTGCTTATATTTCTCCCTTGGTTTTCACTACTGCTTTTCAAATCCTTTTAGAAGGAATCTATAACCAAATAGTCTGTGAACATAAATCAGGCAAAGACTCATCAACATGGTGGCAGCTACAGCCAAATTTGACTAAATGTGGAAACTTAGATACTATGCAAAGTTCTTATTGGTCATAATTTCTTAATTTTTGACTAACTTAAAATGTTGTATATAAGTCTTATTTTTTAAAAATTCAATTGTATTACTTTTAATTACATGAAATAGCCAAATTTGACTAAATATGGGAACTTAGATATGAATGAAAATTGTGTATCATTAACATATTAAAGCACTATCCTATATCTCAAGTTATAATGAAATACATAAAGAAGTAACACACATAATTAAGGGAACTCTTGTAAAAAGATAAATGTCTGCTCTTCTTTTCCCAGGTCATGTTTATGAGATCCATTTGGCTATAATAATTCTGTTACCCAGGGTAGAAAACACATTTAAGCTCAGCCTTTTCCAAGATACTATTAATCTTGTATTAGTAGAGTTCAGATTAATGTAGGGTTGCTGCTGTTGTTTTATTTTATGTGTTTCTCATTTATTTGTTGATCCTTTAGTTTTTAATAAACCAGTGATTTTTCATTATGTATTTGAAGTCTGGCATTCTGAAGTAATGGGAATAAATATGAACAAGAAATAAATTTAGAAAACATAAAATTATTTAATCTATGCCTTTGAGCTGCCAAGCTTTACTCATAAGATAGCTTTAAAGCCATCTTTCATAGGCTATATGATTGTATGAAGCTTGAAAAATTGTTTTCCAAGCCCACAGCAGAATAGTGAAGCAAGTCAGAAAGATAAAGGGCCATCTTCAAGTCCACATGGAGTGAGACTATACAGGGGATGAGATTAAAACAAACAAAACAAAGGCAAAACAGGCCATAAAAATCAGATGCAAGTAGTGCAGACGATTGAGCCCATTTAGTATAATGCAGGGTTGGTTATTCTGAGCATTGCTGACATTTTGGGCTGGATAATTTTTGGAGTGTGGCTGGGGCATTGTGAGTAAGGGAAGAAGTTGCCCTGTGCATTTTGGAATCATTAGTGGTAATCCTAGCTTCCATCTACTAGATGCTAGTATAGCACTGTTCTCTCATTCCCATTATAACTGTGATAAACAAAATTTCCTTCAACTTTGCTGAAAGTCCCCTGAGGGCTAGTGAGAACCACTGGTGTAGCATTTAACAACTTTATAAACCTTGGTAATCTTTTAAAGTATAATTGTGCTACTTCTTATGTAACTACAAGCCATCAAAAAGGTTATCATCTTTAACCTTTTCTCTTTAGAACGACAGGTAAATATGTGATACATTTCAAAGAGCTCAATATTATAGTGTTGGAAATTTTTAAGAAATTGTTGCTTATGAGGTAAATGTCAGTCATTGCAGAAATTTAGGTATAAGGAATCTTTCATATTCCTATGATGTTGAAAAAATATAAAATTTTATGAAAATTTTGGTTTAGTATACAGTAAAATATTACAAGTCTTCTGGCATGACCTCTTAAATTGATACTAAAATTATCTGAGCATTCATTATTGACCAGCCCCAACACAATAGGAAGTCCAAGAAAGTTGGCCTTGGCCTCCATATTTAGATTTGAACAGCCAAAATTAGATATGAATGAAGAGTCCATGAAACAAAGAAAAGTTTCCTGAAGAGTGTTCTTAATAATTTGTAGAGCAAGGCATGCCTTTCTTTTATTCTTTTCACTATGTTTTCCTAAATAAACATAATAACATAAATTTGGATCTTTGATCTGTTCATTTTGAGCATATTGCAAAAGAATGCTTACATTCTCCAGCTTGTTCTTTCCAGGGATCTATTTAAAAATCTATCTGGTTATTTTTTGCCAAATATGCATATAGGCCTTCTTTGTGCTGGCTCCACCATATCCAAATGGGAACAAATAGCAACACTGAGAGTTTCATCTATTCCAGTCTTAATTTGAATGTCCCACATTCAGAGAAGTCTCAAGCCTTCTTAATCAGTGTTTCCTTCAAGTAGACCTAGGTTCAGAACAACAACTTTGTGGGAGATTGGGTGCTTGTCTGAGGTTTACTGAGTTGAAAGTTTAAAGTTTGCTTATGCAAGGGAATGTTAAGCTTTGGTCTCTGAATTGCCAAGTTAAATTAACTTTTTCCACATGGCACGTTTGTGTAATTATTATTTGACGTCACAGTCCTATAATTTGTTCCTATGTTTTCTAAACACAATTTTAGTTTTAATTTTAGTTTATCATATTTCTATCTATTAATTTGTCTTTATATTTGTTTTGTTTTCATAGCTGCCCATCTTTTAAATTTTTTCACTTTTACTGTTGATTAAATTTTCTTAGTGTTATGTATTTTTATTACTACTCATTATTGTATTGCTTACCATGTGCTTTAAAGAAATTTTTCTTTATCACAATCTCTGTATTTATGTTAAGTATTATTCATTTTACTCATTTCTTTCATGTATTACTTTGTATTTTTCTATTGGTTTTCACATTTTTATCTTTCATAATGAGGCTGTGCATAAGAGGAACAGCTGTGAAATCTATACTCTGAGAAAAAAATGGTCTGAATATTTTACTACTCCCTCCCAAAGCCTCCTCTGAAATTTCAGGTGTCAAAAACTTAACTGACTGCAGGAGGCAGACAGAAGTGGTGAAGACTAGGACAAGCACGGGACAGTATATTGCTGCCACGTGGCTGGGCAGGCACAGTATTGACAGATCTTCCAAGATTTAAAAAAAAGTCACAAAAAGGGATAGTACAGTATATGAAGTCTCTCAATTTCTAGAGATATGAAAATTCTTTTAAAAATGTTTATAGCATATATATATAGGCCACATAGAACATCATGACTGGTATACTATAGCTACTTCTCAGAGCTGTTGCAGGGGTAATTAAAACCAGGTTTTGTATATTTTAACCTAGCAAAATACATTTATCCTATAGCATTATTAAATCATAAGGTTTCATTCTTATGAGGTCATACTTAGAATCAGAAATTGGCAATATTTGGCCAGCTTTTTTGTCCCAGAGCACTTCTCTGTTAGTTATGTTGTTAATGATCAGGATTCTTCCCTGTCCTAAGAATAAAGTTATTTTATAATTTTTGGTTATTTGAATCCTGAGAAGACAATATTAAGTATTAGATTTCTTTTTGTGTCAGGAAATTTCTTGCTTCTCTTTATAGCAATAATTGTGGCCCTGTCTTATTGTTCTTCATTATTTTGCTTTTGCTACTACCTATTGAACTCCTGTTAAATATAAAGAAAGTTTGTGGAGTTATTCCCCAAATTATCATAAGGACTGACAGATGAGCAAAAAATTTTAAGAATTTTAGAGAATATTATATAAATGGAATGTTGTATAACTAGAAAGATAAAATGTATAAAATAAAGTAGAAAATATGTAAGCTATTACTATTTTGGCAAAATAGTGTAACATTATTCGTAGATAACAAAGCAAATAGAAAAAAGAGAGAAACACAATGTGTATAAAAGGCAGAATGAAATGATCTGAGATGAATTACAGAAAGATTGATTTACAAACCTGTTAAGAAAGATGGAAGAAAATTATGAAATCTAAAAATAATTGGCAATCTCATCATTGATTGCTAGGTCCTAAATATATTTTATTTTAGACCCCGAACTGTTCTAGGATACATAAAGAACAATCATATTGAACATAAATTGGTGGATTTTTGAATACTTTAACCTATATTATATTATTTGACACTTAAAGCAGACCTGTGGAAGTAATCAGGAGAATTAGCCCCATAGCAAATGAGACCAGGAAGAGTAAATAATGTTTTTTAAGGCACACGTGTTTTTCATATGCCAGAAATAATATGTTAGCCTTTTTATTCCAAGTCTATCAGACTGTTCCAACATCGTGCCATGTTATCATTGGGAAATGGCATAATCGTATAAATCATAAAATGTACCTGGGAATCCCTTAGTCTTTGTGAATCCCTTACTGTATATGTAGAGACACTATGTAAGATTCTTGATAATTGACAGTATGTCTTTCATTTCATTGTGGAGTTTATTTTTAATGCTCTTTTGGGTATACAAACAGCTAATGATAAACCTCTAATCTGTATTCACTTTTGATTATATAGTATTTTCATTTGGTTGAGCTATATGGTTAAGAATTTCTTTTCCTTAGAGTTGACTGTGGTTGAGCTTATTAAAATCTAACCCTTTCATATTAGGTCGGAGAGAAGTAAGAAAAACAGTCTCAAAACTTAACCCTGTGGGGTTTGCTTGTTTTATTCATTTGCAGAGTTTCCACTGATTGTTCTAAGTGTGTGATTTGAAAACAGACAAGTGAGTCTTGTCAATAAGCTTTGAACCTAAATCATTATGGTGATTATTACAGGCTGAGATAGTGGAGAGACAGGAATAGAGTTTGGTCCACAGGTACACTGTTACAGTGAGATAGGAAGAGTAACTTTTGATGCTCTGTTGTACAAATTTGCTTTATAGATGACAGTAATACACTGGAGATTTCATAATAGCTGCAACAGAAGATTTTGAATGTTTTTATGACAAAGAAATGATAAATGTTCAAGGTGGTATATATGCTAAGCACAGTGTTCTGATCATTACACATTGTACACATATTGAGACATCAACTTGTACCTAAAAATGTGGACAGTTATCATGTGCCAATCAAAAATTTAAAAAGAAATAGTTTCAGGTTAATCATTTTCAACTGTAACTCGGAGAACAAGGCTAGGGCTGTAAGCCCCTGTTAATAATGGCTCCCTTTACCTTACTGGTTCATCTTAAAGCGAGAACTTCAACAGGAAGTCATGAAGGACAAAGCTCCTCTTTGTGTACCTTGTGGGTCAATGGATTTGCTCTCTGAATCCTGCACTTCAGATATATGGAAAAGCTCTTGATTCATATTCTACAAAACCAGAGAATGCAAAATGAAGGCTAGGTCAACTTTTTGTAGACAGCAGCTCCCTGAATTTTCAGTAGAATTTTTCCAACTTAACAGGAAGGAACAAGAAATCAATATCATGACTATGTGCTTTTCCTATTGTGCGCTATTTTATGTATATTTATATGGCAGTTACCAGGAGACCTCTGGAAATTGTAAGATTTGAGCTTTGTGCTGAGGCACAGTTTTATGGTGATCGAGAACTGATCTAAGTGATTGTTTTCCTCTTGGGGTTTGGTTGCTTTGTTTTCTTTTGTTTTGATCATCTTCCAGTTTGAACCTTGATGCTCAGAGTAAAAGTTCAATCCCATAATTTGTCCTTTTTCACCTCTTCTGTCTTGCTCTCTCTCTTTCCCCAGTGTCCCTCTCTGTCTTTCCCTGGGATTAAACAGTGGATATTCCATATATGAACCCTGTGCTTGGGGTATAATGCACTTGGGTGTGTTCTCTGTGCAATTCCCTGGCAGTCATAAATTAATTAAAAGTAGACAGGAACCGCAGAAAAAGAAAGTTCTGTCTTTCTCCCGCCCTCCCCCTCTTCTTTCTTTTTCTACCGGTAAATAGCCAGCTCCTTTGTTCCTGGCTGCACTATTTCATTTCTGCCATCATTGTCCTCATTGTTCTCTGAAACAGGAGGGGTCTGGGCCAGGAGCAGCAAGGTCTCAGCTAATGACGGGAAGTCTTTAAAGTTTGCGCTGCATTTCATCTTCTCTGTGGGAGTTTTAGGACGTATCCAGTGTTTGATCCCCACCGAGCAACTTTGCTTCTAGTTAATTAACAGATCCCCCATTACACACTCTCATCTAGAAGCACATGGGAGGCCTATTGGGAGGTAATTCAAGGCCAATCTGAGTGATGGCAGAAATTAGAGAAATCAGTTGTTTTAAGGCTAATGTTCAGGAAATAAAGATGTCCCATTTTAGGAACATCATTTGACATTTTTTATTTTTATATCTTTTCTATTAAAAATCCAGACAGGCAAACTGTTTTGTCCACGTAACCTTATAATGACAATTCAGGACTGTTTATAACTGCCAGGAATCAAAATAAAGAGGCAAAAGAAAGACAGACAATATTATGAGATGTAGCGATGTTAAGAATTCTACTCTCCCTTCTATTGCTAGCAGTGTCTTTCCTGCCTAGCCTATTAGCCAGGTCACAACTGTCCACAGCAACTTTTTCAGGGCTCATGAGGCAGAATAGCTGGCAGGGACATCTCAGTAGTGGCTCATTTTACAGCCAGGGCTACATCATACTTTGTTCTTGTGATGTTGCTTTTGTTCCAAGAGTGTCAAATTGATTTACAAATAACAGGTCTCAGTATTAGGATTCTTTCTGCCTTTAGCTTCTTCCTGTCTGAACACAGCAGAATAAAGGAAACTTATTCAGAGTTAGAAGGTGGCATATGAGGGCCAAGAAAAAAGCCCGCACCTTGTGTGACTCTGCTTTCCTGGTACCCGATGTATTAATGGCATTTGAAAAGGGAATGCCTCGTTCCATTTCTTATCCTTCTACAGTTTCCCCAGCCTTATGAGCAATGACCCCCTTTATCTAATGAATTAGGAGCTACTCCTGCCTTGCAATTCTCCGTTCGACACTTGGCGATGAGAATCAAACCGGGGCTATTTAGTGCAGCAGTAAATGGCCCGCCACATTAGCCCCCTGGTATGTTAAGCTATTAGGTTGTTTTACTGTTGTTAAAGTTACATTTGTTAGGTGGAGTTGCTGCCCTTCCACACAAACTCAGCAGTGCCTGATGCTGGTGGAGGCAGCACGTGTACAAAATGTGTGCCAGCCAAGACCCAAACGGTCAGGCAGTGTGGCTGAACTGCAGTAAGGAACATTGTCCTGTCTGCAGAAGTAGGAACATGGATTCTTGTAACAAAAGTGGGTTTGGAAGAGAGAACCACTGGACAATCAGTTTTCATACTTTGCTGTGACTAAACTAATTACATGGGCTTGATTAACCATTAATTTATAGCAGTTCTTAAGTGAACCACTAATTATCAGAGTGGGTAGAGAAGAAAGACCAGGGTGAGAGGGACCAGAGAGAGAAGCTGGTGCAGTCGACCATCCACACCAGACTGGCAACTGTGGCACACACACTGGAGCTGAGCAGAAGCCTGAGGAATGGATTCTCAGGAGCACAGGAGAGAAATCTTCAGTGTGCTCAATGGTCTGTATGTGGGTGGGGGTGTGAGAGAGAAGGAGAGAAAAAAACAGACAGACAGACAGACAGACACACACACACACACACACACACACACACGCACACAGAATATTTCTGCAATGAAAAGGAAATGCCAGAACTATCTAGCTCCATGCAGCCAGCTTGCAGGGTTGAGTTGGCATTTGGTAACTTGGTAGCGGCTGCCAGTGTGTGTGTGGTGGGAGAAGAGGGAATAGACAACAAGAAAAACACATAGAGCTTAAAAAAAGATGTAAAATGATTCACTTCATGCCATATGGACAAAAATGTTGTCACAAAAATAAGGCCAAAAAATAGTGCCAGGTTAGACTTTTAGTTCAAAAACATATGTATAATCATCCCCATGAACATGAATTTTAATTAGTATTTTGATAGAGAGAAACCAGATATTTTTTTAACCTGCTCTGTTCTTGTTTTCTGTCCCTCTCCCAGTTTTAGCCTCCATTAAACATTCATGTACTGTATGTTTTGTGTCTGCATGAGGAAAATGCCTTATCCCTGGATTGGTGGGAATGCAAACATCTTGGTTTTCTGTGGCATACAAAATATCTTCTCAGTGGAGTGCGCGAGCAGAAGCTTATCACAGGGAAATCTATAGCTCTGTCTGAGACCCGGGCACACCAGGGAGGAAGGAAGCCATATGCCTTTCTCTTTGTCAGTGGAGGCATCTGTACCACTCGGTTCCCCACATCCACCCTTCACACCATCCACATCTTGTCTCTCTGGGATGCCTTTTCAACATGCAGTGCCTTTCGTATTTATGCACATTATGCGATAGGGCAGTTTCAGGGTAAAATTGATGATTGTAACTATAGAAAAAATGTAATGGCACTTGTATTTTATTAATAAACATAATATGTGCTTGCATTTTACTTATCATTTATACTCTACCCACTTGTGAAAAGGATTTGAAATGACAGTACTCATTAGAAGATTCTGTGCTGAATCATTTGTCCTTAGCAAAGCTCTTTCCCACTTTCAATGAGGTGCTTTGATTAATGCCCTGCAGGTGATAATTAGATGATGATATAGCAAAATGCTTATATTAGCAATGATGTTGCTGCTTAGGAGGCCATCCATGCCTCAGGTATTTTATCCCCCTCAAAGGAATATAGGTGAGTCATATATTTGTATTATAATTGACATAAGTATATTTTTAAACCTGGCATTAAAAATCAATCAGTCCCTGGTGCAGAAGCATTAACCTATTTCATATTCTTCATTAGAATATTTCGTCTTTCCCCTAAGCATTACCTCTGTTTCAGTCCACTCCAAAGGTAAAGAGAAAATCAATAATGGTCTCAGTAAGGGTAAATTTTACCTCCCATGTGGGCTTCCTCGGGGACTTTTCAGACTTCTATTAGTTTTGGCAGTGACTAACACAAGCAATTCTTTTTTTTTTGCTCCTCCTTCTTTCCCTTCAGGAATCTCTGGTTCCTTTAGTTAAGAGTGTTGTGTCTTGTTGGCACTTGTTGAGTTCACCGTCCTGATGTTGGCAATTTCTGGGGGCTGCTGTGTGGCTCTGCTCTTGGCCCAAAGGCATTAGTCATCATTCCTGTAAGGGTTATGCTGTAGTTTGCATCTGAAGTGTGGCCCAAGCCTGCTGTGTTAAAAGTTTGGTACTCACAATAGCAATATTGAGAAGTGGTAGAAATTTTAAGAGGTTGGACCTATGGTCGACATTTAGGTATTGAATGCATGCCTTTGAACCCCTTGCTCTTTGTTTTGCTCCTTCTTTTGCTTTTTTCTTTCATGTCCTGGTCATGAGATGAATAGATTTGCCATGAGCTGTCACCATGATGTGCTGGCTCATCCCAGGCCAAAAAGCAATGGGCCAATCAGTCCTGGGCTGACCCCTCCAAAACCATGAGACAAAGTAACCTTTCTTTTTTATAAGCTGGTTATCTCAGTAATGACAACAACAAAGAAGACTAACACAGGTGGAAACTATAGAAGGGAATGTGTTAGTGCTTGTACATTGGCCCAAGACCCAAACTGAGATTCATGCCTGGCCCTTCCATAAAAGCTACAGAAAAGATGGTCTTGTAATTATCTGCAAGTGATCTCATTTTCTAAAGTGTAGGAAAAAACCCTATTGCTCTACATACCTGACTGCCTTCAGAACTCTAACTGGCTTATTTGGGCTGGAAGCTTGTCTTATGTTTTTGGTGTCAGATTTTCTGTTGGATCCACAACATTCATTCAGTCAGTCACTACTTTGAAGCCCCTAATAGGAGTTATAAATCTGAGGAAATTATAGGTTGTTTTTTGCTGTAAAGGTATTTATACATAGGATATCTCTTGGTACTCAATTTTTAAAAACTTCCTGTGGGTTTAGATTAATTCAGGATTTCAGATGTGTTTTGTAAGAAAAAAATTTGAAAAAGTCCTAAAATTCATTTTCTATCCCTCACTTCAGTTGTGATTATTTCAAAATTTGTCTATACACATAGATCTCTGTTCAAGATAGGAATAAATATGATATCTACAGAAAGCATCAAATAGTAGGTTTCTCAGCCCTGCTGATGAGAGATCCCATAAGACTAACTCAAGCAGACTAAGGCAGCCTTGTACCCACCAGTGGTTTTGTAAGAATCATATGATAAGCTATAGAAACATGATCCAGGGCTGGGGATGCAGCTCAGTGTTCGAATGCTTCACTAGTACATAGGAGGCCCTGGTTTTAATCCCTAGTACCATAAAAAAAGAGAGAAGTATTCATATAGGTTATTAATTTTAACATTATTTGCAATTGTGAAATATTACAAATAACCTAAATCTCCATTTACAACAAATCTGTTGAGCAAATTAAAGTACGTCTATACAATTGAGTACCATGTAGTAATAAAAAGTAATGAAGATCTCCATATACTAATATGGAGATGTTTCCAGGATGCTTTGTTAAGTGGAAAAAATTCTTCAAAGAGTGTATACAGAATGCTATTTTTGCATAAGAAAGAGGAACAGGTAAGAATAAATACATGTGTTTGGTTATTTTTACAAAAAGAAATGCAGGAAGGACAAGCTAAAATTAGTGAAAGTAAGTGTGTCTAATGTGTGTTTGTAAATATACATATATAGTACATATGTATGTATTCTTATATACATATGTGTATATATACACATATCTGTATTCTTATATATTATATATTCTTATATATGTCTTCTTATATATTCTTATACAGATATATATATATATATATACACACACATACATGTGTATTCTTATATAAAGAATGAATAGAAGTCAGTCCAGAGGTATCTTGATATGTAGTTTTGATTTTTGAACTATGCAAATATATGTATTCAGAAAATAAAATTTAGCAAAAAATGAGAACATATCTGTGATATTAGATAATAATGAAGAAGGGAAACCAAGTTATAATCATTTTTGAATGGTACTTCAGGCCATTCCTAAGGAACACAACAAGCTCAGTAGAGGAAGCATTAAAAGATTTATACCTACAGAATGTATATATTATTGCCTGTCAGATTTACTCCTTAAATTTTGTTTTCTTTAATTCCTGCAACTAGCATGAATCCTTTCCCCCTATTGTGGCAAGAAAAGAGAATAAATGGGACTGATAATCATTTTCTCTACTTTTGCAATCATAATTTGAGTCAATGATGTGATTTCTTGTCTTCTGTCTTTAGGAGAAGGGAATACAGAATCCGTAAAATTATGTGTCTGTTTGTAAGTAATTGTAATTATTAAAAACATAACACATTGTAGGAAATGTTACTGGCTTCCTAATGAGCCATATTGTTTTTTCTCTTTAATTTTTATTTACTACATCAACAACATCAATAATGTACCATTTTGTACTAATATGTAACCAGCTCCCTGAGAGCGAAACACACTTTTGGAGTTAATGTTTTTGGGAGTTATTAAAATTATTTAAAGAAAATAAAAACATGACTACAGAAGGAAAAAAAATTGAAAATTTTTAATTTTTCCAACCTATGGGTTTTTTAGTGGCTCAAAAGTATTAAAGAACATCTCAGAGATTTTTCTTCTGTCCTGGATATCTGTGATTTGTCAGGTTCTTATAAGCCTTATATAAAATAAATGTGATTGTGTCATTGAAAAATTGACTAGTATTGGGTCTCCTTCAGGTAATGAGCTTTTAAAAAATTACTGAGAGGAAAGCTGATTTTTGATGATAGGTAAGATGCAGATACGGATTCATGTCTAAACTTCTGATCCTAGCTTTACCTGAGCAAAGAAAAAGAATGGAGTAGGGATTTTACAAAGAGGTTCATGTTCCTTGTCCATGTAGAATGTGTGTTGAATTTAACCAAAATTTATTGGCACCTATTGTGTGTCTAATATTTGACAAATTTTTTTTATCCAATGACCTTTTAATTAAATAAGTAAAATTTCACACAGGACAAAGCAGTCTGAGAATTAAGCACACTAAAGATAGAAAGTTAGAAGATGACTAGAATAAGACAGTGGTGAGCACAGAGTGAGCACTGTGTGTGTTTCTAATGGGACTGAAAGGAATTTATTAGACAAGAATAGCCTTTGGGGGGTAAGGTTTTAATTACGAGATAAGTCCATGATCATAATGTTAGAGTTGTACCACTAACTTATTGGTTCTTTTCCTCATGCAGTGAAATAGTGGGGGGGGGAATAAAGTGGAAACATCAGTTTCTTATATCAAAAGCTATGAGATATAACTGCTCCCAGCCAAAGTAGGAGAGATCTGGAATTTTCAAAAAATGTGGATATATAGAATAAATATGCAACCCTCCTGATAATGTTGGCTGATGAAATGAAATTCACCAACTGTAATTTTGGCACAGAAAGACACACACAGTGCCTGCATACACACACACACACACACACACACACACACACTCACACATTCAGAATATCCTTAATCATTTGCTATCTTATTTACATTTCATTTGCTAGAGTAAATTCTATCATTTGAACTTTAAAAAATATATTTCAATATTACTTAAGCAAAATAAGGAATAATGTGATTGGCTTTAAAATAGCTTATTAGCATTCAGATACTCTCTGAATAAATTATGTTTAAAAAAAAAATTGTTTCAGCTTCTGAATGGAGACTTAGCTCTAAGTAATCAAAATTGCTTTACTTGTGCAGAGCAGCAGTAAAAGCCTTGTCCACTGAGTGAAGTGGCAGGGCTGAGGCAACTGTGTCCCCTCATTAGATGATCTTGCAGGCGCTGTTTGTCATCCTGGGTTGCCAGGCTCAGTGTAACAGTAGTACTGGCTCAAATTAATGGTAATTCATAATGACACACTATGTCCTTCTAGTGCAGCAACAATGGGAAGCTGGTGGGGCATTGTCTACCACTGCTACCTCTTTATTTCATTCCTTCCCACTGTAGTGTAAGCAGCCACCTTTGCATAAACCTTACAACTTCTTTAGCTAAGCCGTGGTTAAGAATGCAAACAGACTGGGGAATTGCCTCCTGTTCTCTGGTACTAATGTTACATAAAGAGGTTGTCTGACAAGAAGCCAGTTCACTCTGGCCATTTTCTAAAAGAAGCAAAGTGCATGCATGTATTTATGTGTGTACATTGCTAGAGCTTCATTTGGGAATGCAAATACCTCACCTATCTCTGCTTATGGGGAAATATTCATAGGAAATATTGAGATAAAATGTTTACAAATATGATCTAAATCCAAAGATAATGAAGGTTTTCTGACTAGATGAGTTTGGTTATTTGACACATTTTGAAGGAGACTTCATGCTCATATATATTTGTTCTTCAAATTGTAGCTTTTCTACAAGGACAGGCTGAATGTTAGAACTGATGCAAAAGTTCTAGCAGCAATGCAATTAGACACATCCTTCTAGCAACTCTAACTTGTATGTTGGTATCAATTTATTGTCTTGATTCCAATAATTTCTTTTATCTGTGGAAGAATAAACACTGCTACCCATGAAAGGATTCCTACAATAATATCTGGATGTGGCTATTTGTCTGAATCTTTGGACTAACCACAGATGTAGAAAACAGTTGTGTGCATTGACACAGTGTTGAAAGTGGTGTTGCTTAGTGGGTATGTGGTCCAGGACAGTTGTATCACCCACTGATTTCCCAAGGCTGAGCCTGATCTCTCCGTGGGATGTCTACTCCAAGCACCATGGGCATGGTGTGATTTTAACAATGTGAAAAGCTTGCTTCTCACACACCATTTATTGTTGGAAATTTCACAATTAGATTCTTTCATTTGGGTTACATTAAAAAAACTTTTCTGGGGCCGGGGATTTAGCTCAGTGGTTTCACCGCCTGCTGTGCAAGCGCAAGAGCCCAAGTTCGATCCCCAATACAAAAAAAACCCCTTTTCTTAGCATAATCTAAATGTTTAGAAGGACTAATAGATTATCATTTCTTACAAATAATTATTTATTAATTCATTTATCTGACATTTATTTCTGGTAACATGATTCTCTCCTAAAAGTCCTTCAGTTCAGAACTAGTGAACGTTACCTCATTTCACAAAGTTCTTGAATAAAATATATCTACTTTTGCATGTTAGGGTGTTTTGTTTTTGGTCTTGGGGATTGAGCCCAGGTCTTGAAGCATCCTGAATCCAAACTACCACTGAGCTATGCTCTTAGACCCTGCGTGGTAGTCTTTTACAAGCCATGGCTGAATACCCACTTTCTTTATCACCTCTGCCTCACTCATATTTAGTCTTCACAATTTCAGTGAATAGCAACTCCATATCTTCTATTTGCCCATTCCAAGAACATGTACAGTATTCTCAATTGGCCACTGCCACTGTAGCTCAAGATAATCTAAGTGATTGTCTGGAATGGTTGGGAGGAAAGAGTATTGTTGACCCAACATGCGAATAGTAATATTAAGTAATATTGAACCTATTAAAACCCGTCTTGTGATTTCCTGCTTTTATACAAACCCTTAAAATGAATTCTCATTTTCCTAAGAACAACAGTCAGCAATGGCCTATGAGGCAAGACACAACATGAGCCTGCGTCCCTCACCTGGTCTCATTTCTTGTTACTCTCAGGTTACTCACTGCATGGCAACCATTGTGAAAATACAGTCATGCCATCATGCTGTTCCTTCTGCCTGGAGAGTTCTCTCCCTAATTTGCACACCTCACTTCTTAATGCCTTTCTCATGTATCTACCACCTCTCTCACTCCACTGAAAATCACAGCTCCTGCTCTCAGATTTCTGTCTACAGGTTGTTTTGTCTCTGAAGGACTTAATGTTATTTGATGTTTTATATTGTATTCTTGTCTTTCTTCACCGGCAGTCTAGAAGATTTTTGTTCCTGCTGTGACCACATTATTTAGAAAGATCTCTGAGATATACTAGGTGCTTAGTAAGTAGTTTTTGTAATGAATGAATTTAAATTTCTAACAACCTTAGGTAGTTTCACATTAAAGAACTAGAGATTTTAAAGCTGAGAATCTAATAGATTTGTTCAAAGACACTCCTAACCCTCCCAGTAAGAGAAGAATTTGTCCATGTTCTCACAAATACATTTATTCAATCAACTACTGAGTATTTATTAAATTCCTATTTTAAGTCAGACTCTGTTTTAAATGCTGGAAGTAAAGCAATGGACAAAATAGGCAAAATCATAAAACCAACTAGTTTTAGAGATGGTAAGTTCTGTATAGAAAATTAAAGACAATGAAGAAGATGTAATGATAGTTCTGTTAAAGGGCCTCCTCCAGTTGTCTTAAGTTTTCTGTAATCTGACCAGTAAACTTTCATATTAGTAACAGTTACTTCATTCAGTACATTAGCAAACACAGAACACAAAGTGGGAGAAATGATACATGGACATATTTTGAAGAGATCTGTAGCATCTAATGGAAAGATAATGGATTTCTAAGACAAGCACTCATGGGTTTAAACTTCATGTTTACCACCTGTTAACTATTTGACAGTGGGCAACTAAGTTCAACCCACTAACTTCATTTTTTCATGACACTAATAAAGTACACATCATAGGATTGTTGTGAAGCAAAAAGGCAGTGGATAAAGTGTCTAATGCAAAAGTCATTAAATGGTGTTTTACAGCCTTTTATCTACTATGCCAGTAGTAGTTCTAGAAGGTGTGACTCTGTAGTGATTAGTGTGCTATAGCACACTGGGCTCTTTGGAGGGTACTTGGCACTAACTCAGAACCTTCATTTATAAACTTCATTTATTTTTGCCCCACAGAAATAGCAGTATACTATGCGTGTATAAATTGTATTATTCTACTTAACAGACTTTATTATGAAAGTTTTGTCATTTACTAGAGAAACGTTTATTAGAGAAACATTTAGAAAACGTAGATTAGCAAAAGAAGAAATTTCTATAATGCTAAAATTAACATACCATTTGAACATTTATTTTAAAATAATTTTTATATTGTCTCTGTGTGTCTATATGTGTTATATAAACTAAAAATTCTCTGCGTTTTACAAAAATTACTAATTCGGAACTTTAATGTTTGGGGCAAAATTGGTTTTTAGAAACTTTGGGCCCTGGAATGATAAGAATGTGTATTTAAATCTCTGCTCTGCTAAGTATTAAGCCTCTTTTCTCAGTATATCTGAGATTATATTAATAGGGAGGTGATTTGTTTTCTTTTTCTCCATTACCCCTTGTTAGCCATTTGGATTCATTCCTTTTTTTTATACTATCAGTGATTTAAGATAAACATATTGATGCATAGACTCTAATTGTTTTTTGAATTATTTCCTCTGGATGTATTCTCGGAAATGAAATTACATGTACATATGAACATGTGTAAAGTTGCTGTGGTAGCACATATGATGAAATGTATTTTCCAAGATTTGCACTGTTTTCAGCTTCCAGCATCCATGTATGCGAGGCTCCACTTCACCCTCCTTTCTCCTATGAGATAATAAAATAAAAATATATGATCATTTGATATGAGCCATAATTGAAAACCTCCATCAGTTTGCTAAGCAACCATTTGTAGGTCCTGTGAAATGGAGAGAAATTCTTCAATATCCTTTAAATGAGGCTTCACTGAGAAGGTAGAATTTTTGAATTGAGTCATGAGGAAGAACAGACAGAGGAAAAAGGCAGAACATTCTCAAGTTGTCTCATTTTTAGGGTTTAGTCTTGGAACAGGAGACCAGCTAAGGGAGGTATCATAGTAGTCAAGGTGAAAAGGACAAGAGCATGGAGCCAGCTGGGCAAGAGCTACGGAGAGGCCACAGCCCCAAGATGGGATAATCACCTTTCAATGGTCAGTTAGATGTGGAAAAAGAGAGAAGAGTCTCCCTGCAGGCTTAGCTTAGGACTTTTTATTGGAGAGTTACAAATTAATATAAATCATTTTTTTCTTTTAACATTTTTTTAATTCAGGTAAATTAAAAATCTGAGTCACAGCAAACAATTTAGTACTTTTCCTTTGGGAGAAGTGTTTCTTCATTCTTTGCCTGTCCTGGTGGCAACTGATACAATGTTGACCAAGCAGAAAGCCTCATTGTGCTGGTTGCTGTGAGTGATATAGAAGGAAAAGCCCCAGTTCTACCAATATACATATGAAAATGTCTTTCCTTAGGGCATTTCACCTTTCCCATTGAACACTAACTAAAGTTCATTAAAATGCCTGTCTGTATTGTTCCTTAAGTATGAAAAATTATGAATAGCAAAATGATCTCACATTGATAGAACACCTACAATGTGCAGTCTTGTTCTTGCTATACATTAACTCACGTAATTCTATTAAACATCCTATATGACACGAATTTTTATAATCCTATTTAACAGATGAGAAAAAGGAGGGACAGAGACTTTAAGAAAAGTTCCTGGAGTCACATATACGTGCTATAGCTGGGATAGCCCAAATTAACAAACTCTTGATAGAGGAAATATGGTATTTTTATTTATTAACTTAAACAACAATATTAACAGTAGGGCTGGTGATTTAGCTCAGCGGTTTTGCTGCCTGCTGTGCAAACCAGAGTTCAATCCCAGGTACCAAAAAAAAAAAAAAAAAAAAACCAAAAAACAGACAGTACTAACAGTGAAAATATATTTTTTTTTCCATGAGGGTAAACTTTACTCACACTTACTCAGAACTTCTTTGGAACAAAGGTTATTAATCTTCTATTTTTTATTCCATATTATTTCATTAGCTTAATTAATAAAATATTAGGTGGGAGAGGACTAGAAGTTCAGCTCTCTAATTGCATGTTTGTTTATTTGTTTTTTTTCTCTGACAGTGTCCCCTGAGCTGAAGCTCTTAGGGGCCTCACAGACCTGAGCAACTTATCAACATAAAGTCATAACTATCACTCAGGTGATTTTAAGGATTTTTGAAGTTCTGTGCTGGAAACCACGGACAAAGATGAGATTTTTTAAAAATACCATGCTACAACTATTCTTTATTCCATTGATTTGTCTTGGGATCTTTCATAACAGTCAATTGACAGTAAATATATTTGTTTATTTTTGTACTCTCAATTCTGCACTGTTGGGGCTGTATGTGTATCCTTGTGCTAGTATAATACTCTATTATTGTAGTATTGATGTCAATTTTACCATGGAGAAGAATGCATCTTCCAACCTTTCTCTTCTTTTCCAGGATTGTTGTACCTGAATCACTTGCATTTCCATATTTTAGAATATTTTAGAATGAGCTTTTCAGTTTCTACAGAAAAGCCAACTAAGACTTTGATAAAGAAATTGTGTTGCATCTAGATCAAATGGGAAAAAATTATCATTTTTAAAAATAAATTTTTGAATTCCTGAATATGGGATGCCTTTTCATTTTCTTAGATATTCTTTACATTTTTTAATGATGTTTTTATTTTCTAATGTACAGATCTTCCACCCCATTGTTAAATTTATACTAATATTTTATTCTTTTGCATGATATTATTAGTGAAATTATATTCTTGATTTCATTTTTAGAATCATTGTTAGTGCACAGAAGTATAATTGTTGTTTGTATAGAGATCAGCTGCCCTCGACATTACTGAACTTGGTCATTATTTCATATAGTATTTTAATGAATTTGTTAAGATTTTGTAAACAGAAGTGGTGTTTTTACCAATAGAAGTAATTTTACTTCTTTCCAGTCAGGGTGCCTTTTATTTCTTTATCATTCCTATCAAACCTTATTATAACCTCCAGTACAGTGCTGTAGGCAGGCATCTTATCTTGTTCCCAACCTTAAGGGAAAAGCAGTCAGTCTTGACAGTTAACTATTCCATTTATTTTTCATAGATGTTTTTGAATAGATTGAGGAAGTAACCTTTGCTTGCTACTTGGTTGAATGTTTTTAATCAGATCATATGATTGTGTCCTTCCTTTTACTAATAAGGTGTTGCATTGTTTTGTGTCTAGATATGAAGAACCCTAGAATAAATCCCACTTCGCTGTGGTGCATAATTTTTTTATAGTTTATGTACTGTAAAACAATTTAGGTATTCCAGAAACCACACAAAATTGAGTCTGTTTTAAATGAAAACAGTCATAAAAATCAATAATTGAAAG
This sequence comes from Heterocephalus glaber, assembly GCF_000247695.1. The sequence continues at coordinate 14,715,341 of NW_004624752.1, forward strand.
TTGCAAACTTCATCTGTTTCTTGATGACTTCTAAGTTGCCAGACCAGATTCCTAGTAGTAGCATTCTATTAATCTAAAAGTATCATTTAAAATACTGAACATATAACCTGGTTGATAATATAGGCTCATTTTAGGGCAAAAATATTTGTGTGATTTTCATTTACTCCGTTTTTATAACCCTGTTACATGATCTCAAATATCATTAATAAATGCTTTAACATCTTGAAATTATATAATTTAGTCATTCAAGATGGTTTACTTAAAAAATAAAAAATAAATGATGTTGTTTCCCTTATAATTATTGCATATTCACAAATACTAAAATCATAATAAAATAGTTACATGTTTTGAAAATATTTTGAATATTTGATTCATGACAAGATTATCACATTGCTTTATAGTTTGGAAAAATAAACCTTCAAGAGGTTAGATAAATTTTCAGAGACACATGCCTTCCTGTCCTGGGACCATTGATTAAACTCTATCTCAACGGGGCCCGGGATTTAGCTCAGTGGTTCCGCCGCCTACCCCTCAAGCGCCAGGACCCGAATTTGATCCCCAGTACCAAAAAAAAAAAAATTCTATCTCCATGACAGTGGAATATGGTTCTGATAAAATGACTGATATAAGTTGGGTATTTCTGTTTTTATTTTCCTCTTTTTTATTGTTGATTTGAATTTAGAGATTATAAAATAAATTTATAAGCTATTATTTCTTATACTAAGTGTCCTTGTACAATGTAGTTTCTTAGTATCCCAGTACAAGGCAGCACGTGCTTTGCTAAGTGCCAGCAGTTAGGTATTTAATAAATTTTAGTGCCATTTGAAATGTTTCCTGTAAAGTACTTAAGCCAGAAGAATGTTGCATTACAATTATATTTTAAGTTAACCATGATGGATTACAGAACTATCTAGGGACTATATAATTGTCTATCTCAATAAAACCAAGCCCAGGATCACCATAGGCTACATATACACTGATGTGTGTGTGTGTGTGTGTGTGTGTGTGTGCATGCACATATGTGACTGCATATGTGCACACATGCGTATATTCACCAGACTGAATTAATAGTATAAATATTTTAGGTGATTTAATTACTGTGGCTCCAAAATAACTGTTTCACATTTTTACACATCAGCTCTCTCCATATTTTGAAATCTCATCAATAAAAGTTTACTTTTTAGATGTTCACTGATTCAGTCACTGGCTGTTAACTGGCACAGTCATATTGTCATTTGAGTCTGACATTGTTGTAGACCTATGAATCTGGTCTTGAAAGAGGTGATTACAATGAAATTACTTGATATTCCTGCATAAGTTTTCTATTTGAAATCTTATTTAACTTTATTTGTGATGTTTATTTGTTTTCACCTGAGTATTCTGAAATTACTTTGATTTCACACTGAATAATTTTCTTTCTTCTTTTTTTAAAGCATTAAAAGAAGTAGATAATATCAAGGACACAAGGAGTGGGAGAGATTGGACTGGGAGGCTGACCAGGTCAGGAAATTTGCATTATCATTTGCTGATCATTATTTTGCTGCTCACTTTACAGTTCTCAAATCTTCTGTAAATTTATTTCTTAAATGTGCTTTTTGGGGGGATGTCTTCAGATGTCCAAATTATGAAAAATGTTTTTATATCAGAAACCTAGCCTTTGGGTATCCTCTTTTTAGGATTTGAAGATGCAAAGTAATTTAAACCAATTTTCAAAAGTAGAAGAAAAATTTTACCTAATAAGATAGTACATACTCACTGTGATTTCTGTTCCTTATGTATAATGTTTTAAAACATGAACTTTTTGATGGCTTTCCAAGAATCAAATCCTTAAAACATGTAAAATGTTAATAATTGTGCAGTTGTAATGGGAGAGCCCTCGGGACATAAAAGTCAAGTTTTCTTTCTTTTCTGCTGTATACTCGACACTCATGTCTATCTCTAAAAAGCTCTTGACCCTTCGCAGAGTCAGTCTATTTGTTAACAATAATTTTCACTGCTAAATGTTGGCCTCATGTATAAAATGAAGGTTAATTAAAGGAGACAATTTCTATGCACATGGAAGGATCCAGAGTTTGCTAGGAGCAAGTCATTGTGGAGGATTTGCCATTGCTCACTGTCCTCTGTAAGATGGAACTGTGCTGGCCTTCACCCTGACTGCTGCTGGGAGTGTGGCTGGTGGTTTTGTTTTCATCTGCTGTTCTTCTCAGCTGTCTTAAATGGAGATTACAACTCTTACTATTATGGTTTGGGTATTCATAGAAGACTCAGGGGTCTTCTCCTCTTTGATATATGCCAGACTTCCTGGTTCTGCAACTTCAGTGGGGTTTGTCTTAGCACCTCTCTATCCACATCTCTGATAGAGCAACTACCTGTTGGGTTTTCAGATTTCATCCCACAGAGAAATCAATGCCTTTGTCTTCCACTCTGCTCAGATCTCTTCAAGTAAAATGACTCAAGGTTTAACTCTTCTGATAGATGCTTCAGGGATTTTGTTACTTCCTAGCATAAGCATTAGGCATTAGACAAAGTTTTATTGGCACATAGCTTCTAGAGAACATTATGTCCAGTTAACGGAAAGACAACTTCAAATATATCTTGATGCAGTATGTATGCTCAAGAATTTCCTTAGCTTAATTAGGAAAAAGTTCTACTTTGGATTGTGCTGATACCTTTAAGATTTTTTTCTAGTGTTATTTCTCTGGAGAAGTTTGCTAATATTAAAAAGATGATTATCCATTCATTGACTCCTTTATTCATGCATATAAGGAAAGTTCTATTCCCTAGAAATTTAATTCCAGTGCAAGACAACATAAAGTGAAGATTTTAATATATATGTCAGTGGGGATAAATACTGAGAAAGAAAATAAAGCAGGGTAAATACAGAATGATGGGATGCTGTTTCCAATTCACTGTCTAGAGAAGGCTTCTCTTATAAGGAGAGGATGTAACAGATATGAAGGGAGTGAGAGAGGAAACCATTTAGATATGTGAAGGAAGAGAGGTACATTCAGTGGGAAGAGCAAATGTGAGGAGTACTGAGGAAATGGCAAGAATAGCCATGGCAGGAAAAGGGTACGAAGCAGGCAAGTAAAGGAGGAGTCTGGGCTCAATGATGGGCTCGTTGCAGGGAGCCTGGAAGACTATGGTGGGACACTGACTATTATTCCATGTGAGATTCCTAAGTGGAATTTAGTATGTGAGAGTCATGATATGACTCATATGTTTAAAGCATCATTCTCAGTTTGGGTTGTGTACAGCATTTTAAAAATGTTCTTTATTGATAGAATATAAATTATGAATACACATAGATTTAAACTAATAATGATCAGGCAAACATTGTATAATAAAATTATTGACTTGTTATTGTATTCAAGGAGCTAATGTTGGATAGTGTAGCTTTCCCTTCTATTTCTCCTGTTCTTTATTTGCAAATTCTTTAGATTTCAAATCATGTTATCTGGCTTTGTATCATAACTTGTTACATAAGAATGCTCTTAATGAAAATGATATCTAATATTTACAACTTGCATGCATCTGATCTGTTGCTTTGCACAACCCGATTTACCATTTGTTTGGTGTTTCTAATTTCAAGCAGGTTTGTATAAGTCCAAAAATAAGTCTAGAATTTTCTCTTCTTTTTGCAAGAAAGGGTGTTTGAAAATCATGTAGTGGTTTTATTATAATTATCACATGATCAATAAGAGTACTTGCAAGGAAAAAAACATGGGATTGTTATAAATAGTATGAATTATTAGAAAGGATGAATCTTGTAAGCAGCTCTGAAACTTACAGCTGAATTATCATACAGTACTAGATCCTTAACCTATGTTTCATAGAAAATGTACCAAATGTGGGGTATTTTAAAATTTTTCTTTATATGTCTTAAGCTATTATGTCCATAGATAATTAATATAAGTTGGTTGAATATGGAGTAATCTATGTTACAAGTAGCTGATTATAATACAAGTGAAAAAGATAAAGATATTTCATATAAACAAGAGTAAAATGTACACAATTATTTCTAGAAAAGTTATTAAGGTAAAGAAGATATTACTGAAGATATTACTTAGAAGAAAGGGTTACTTCTGTTATTCTTATCATGATGAATCAAAGCTAGTGAAAAAGGAATTAGGAGGTAGGTTGGTCTGTCTTCTTTTTTTTTTTTTTAAGTTTTTACAGTTTATTAATCCTCTCGTGAAAAACCCGCAGTCACTGCAGACAGGCACTGCAAAATCTTTACTCCTTTGGCTGTTCTCTGATCTCCAGCTCACTTTTTGCCAGCACCAACATTGGCCTTTGCGGTGTCCCTGACTTTCTTCATTCTGTTCTTGCATTCCTTCCGCTGCTTTCTTGATGTCTTTTTCTTCTCATACAGGCCGTGTTTTGCAAGTCTATGTTTGGGTTCATTTTTCTTCGCATAATCCAAAGAATCATAAATCATGACGAAGCCAGTTGTCATGCCACCCCCGAAATGGGTTCTGAATCCAAATACAAAAATGACATCCGGTGTAGTCTTGTACATTTTGGCGAGTTTTTCCCGAATTTCTGTCTTGGGTACTGTTGCTTTCCCGGGATGAAGGACATCAATGACCATTTGTTTCCTTTGAAGTAGTCGGTTGGTCATGAACTTCTGGGTCCGGATAGTTACCGTGTCATTCATGATGGCAACAGATCCTCAGGCAGCCAGGGAAGGAAAAAAAAAAAAGGTTGTTGTGTCTTTTACTAGCAATCTTGTAGATACCAAATAACTTTATCAAACTTAAAAAATAAATTTATTAGACTGTTAAAAACTTAGATAAAAAACTTAGATTTCTATTATTTACTATGCAACAAAAATACCTGTTTATCAATATTTAGTATCATTTTATTTTAATTCTCACTTATTCTAAATATGTCTTTTTTAGTCATCGAAATTTTACTTCTTCCTCCAGTTATGGCTCCTTTCATATACAAATTTCTCCAAAGCCTTCACTTATTTTTTCATTCTCTTCTCTCCTTGGTTTTTTTTTGTTTGTTTGTTTTATTTTTTTTGGTACTGGGGATCGAACTTGGGACCTTGCACTTGCGAGGCAGGTGGTGGAACCACTGAGCTAAATCCCCAGCCCTCTTCTCTCCTTTTGACTTCTCAGTCCTCTCAACCTCTTCTTAATGACCTAGTCTTGGTAAATTTATTGATAAATCCACCATGTCTTAAGGCAGTTTTTAGTCATTATTTTATTTGGTCCTTAGGTTCATTCAACCACATGAGTAACTATCCCACCAAACTCTGTTTTGAAAGACTCTTCCGATTGCTTTTCACCAAGAATGATTCTGTTCTCCTAACATACCTTGAAAAGTCTTGAATGTGCCAAATAAACTTGGTGTGAAGAACTATGTCTAAATCATCATACAAAAAAGCTACAAGGGTATCATTCTTTGATGGTTCACAGAAAAGAAAGAAACTTCATAGATGAGGTGGTATCTGTGAGCTGTCCTTTATATGCATATGATTTTGTTCAGCACAGATAGTGAACACTGGAAACATTGCCAACTATATGTTTAAGGTTCTAATGTCATTTGTTTGCTCTTTGTTTCTCTCTCTCTCTCTCTCTGGCTGGCTTCCTTCCCTCCTTCCTTCCTTCCTTCCTTCCTCCGTCCCTCCCTCCCTCCCTCCCTCCCTCCTTCTCTCTCTCTCTCTCTCTCTTTCTTTCTTTTCTTGTAATGGGGGTTGAACACAAGGCCTTTGCATTGAGTTACATGCCCAGTCCCTGAGCTCCCTTTTATTTTTATTTTGAAACAAACTTTGACTAAGTCTCTACATTTCCTGGGCTGATGAACTGATGATATTCCTGTCTTAGCCTCCCAGAGTGCTGGAATTACAGGTGTGCATCAATGGACCAGGTGATTCTGGTATCATAAGCGTCTTCTTGGGGTTGGATTTGAGTTAGTTTGGATGCAGGTCAAGGTACACAAAAGGGGCACAGTGATTGTCAATGTTATTTGGGCTCAAATGGTAGAGGACTTTGAATATTTATTTTTTCTCCTCCTCCTCCTCCTCCTCCTCC
>NW_004624752.1:14721528-14781398 GCF_000247695.1 Heterocephalus glaber
GGGCTTGCAAGGTAGGTGCCAGAACCACTGAGCTCAATCCCTGGCCCTGAATATTTTATTTTAAGAAGCCTTAATTCAGGTAGGCTTGGAAAGCCACTGAAACATTTGTTTTGGGAAAATTAGGGCTATGTCTTGGATTGATTAATAAATATGATGGTACTATGAAGTTTACTGAAAGAGAGGCTGTGGGAAGGAAGATGAGAGAATAGTGCAATCATCAAGCAAGAATGCAAAATCCTTGGAGACAGAAAAGAGGCAGAAATTCAGAGATGGACTCAGTCGGGCTTGGTGACACTGAAGAGTGACAAAAGATGACTTCCAACCTTGAGTAACTGAAATAAAGACCACATGATTCACAAGTCAAGAAATTAGCACAAGTAGTTTCTCTAAAATGCTTTATTTATGCGAGGACAGATTGTTTTGAGTGTTTTATGTCTAAAGTACCAATGTTAATATATAGAGGAAATATTCCATGCACAGATTCTGGAATTGGTACTGCAATTGAAGATGAAGTATTGTGAATTTAAACTTGAAGGTGAAAGTTGCCTGTAGTAGAGGAAAGGTGATGCAAACTGAGGGAAGCGTCTGAAAGACTAGTTGAATGTCATGTGAAATTCTAAAGACCATGTGAAACTGTGAAAATAAAAGTAACGCTGAAGTTTGAATTGTAGTTCTGCTGCTTTATAAATGGCATGGTCTTATAGAAGCCTCTGGTTTACTTACTTATTCGTTTATTTTTCATTTCTTCACAAGGCCTGCCTTAAGCAGTATGCATACAATAGCACTCCATGCAGGGTGTATTGACGCACTGGAATATAGTCATGTCTAGATTATGGAGCTTCAGGGGAAACATTCGTGTATTCACTCACTCACTTTTTTTTTTTTTGTGGTACCTGGGATTGAATTTAGGACCTTGCATTTGTTAGGCAGGCACAGCGCCACTGAGCTACATCCTGGCCCATCACTCACGTATTCTTACTAAGTGTTAACCTAAGGAACTCTAACATTGCCTGAGTTTTCCTCCATTGAATTTCTTGAGCAGAATTTTTATTGGTTCAACTTGACGTATTATTCTCAGTTAATTATTGGGGAAAAAAGGCCAATTTAGGGGCCAGGGATTTAGCTCAGTGGTTCCGCAGCCTGCCTTGCAAGCAGAAGGTCCCGAGTTTGATCTCTGGTACCAAAACAAAACAAAACAAACAAAAAAGGCTAATTTACACTTTGTTCATAATGGAATCATGCCATCTACATCTCACACTAATCATTCTCTTCCTCACATTGGTTGGTGTAGCTCTAAAGGAAGTAATGGAGAATGTTGCCTTTCTTCTTACAATAACAGGAAAGGCTCACTACAGGTTTCCTTTAGATACTTATAATGAAATATTTGATTCACAAATGATTTAAATCATCCTCCTTAACAGTAGTTAAACACACTGATGTTATAGTGTTCTGCCAAATGCAACTACTGTCATGTGACTATTGAGTTTTTGGACTGAAGTGTCTGTTAGAAGAGGGGAGGCCTATCCCAGAATGCTTCACCAGAACTTGCCTGGGGCATCCCCAGGAACCGGAGCTGACACAGGTGTTCAGCACAGTTGCTTACTGCTTCCCATCAAGAAGGATGGGGGGTTCTTAGCGCTGCTGGTTTGTGGCACTCAGCGTATTTGGCAAGCAGTCAGCCCTGGCTGTGGATTTCCCTGGGGAAAATAAAAGCCACAGGGAAGTCATCAGTGTGACCTTCTTCTTGGTAGTTGGCACACAGTCCCACCACAGGGAACCTTTCAGTTGTCATTTGCTACAGGTAGCTATCAGGTGCTCGTGGAGGTCCCCCATTCAAGGTGGAAGGTAGAGAAGGAGAAACAAAATACTGAGCAGAAGCTTACTAAGTAATTTCTAGTCATGAAGCTTAATACCAACTGATATGCTGATAGAAGGGATGGGGGGGTTAAAGGAGGGAGTTTCTTTGGTTCTGTAAGCATAGTTATAAGCTTTGCTATTTAAGTCTGACCCATCATATTGAAATGCTGTCACTAGTATCATTAGCAAGTAAAGTGTTGATAACATAGTCAAATGCGCAGCAGAGTTCTGGCTCTTAAGTGTCTGGACTAACTCCCAATATTAGGAATAGAAGTCAAACTGCCATCACTTTTCCTGTGCTAACAGACGCCCTGCCATTAAGCAGTCTGAAGGCAATTTTAATAAAATACATAGCCCCGCTGAGTTGGCCTCAAAAGATAAATAAGCAATGCAGAAAAGAAGCTTTTGTTTAAAAGTAATTATTTAAACTATGCATTACAGGTAATTTTCTTTTACCAGTAAGGCAAATGCTATCAGAATTTCAATAATGATTTCGTGGCACTTATCTAAATAATGTGATATTGTCATTTCTAAGAGTTAAAGCAGCACTTTATTTTTTCTTATATAGAAAATGAGAACAAATTGGATCCAGGTATCATGTGCATGTGTTTTACAGTTGATATTACATTTTTGGGTGAATAGTGTTGTATTCTTGGACAGATTTATGGAAATGTAACAAGCTGGTGATAGAGTTCTGGGAACTGCAGACTTAACTTCCAAACAGAGTAGAACAAGAGGGCAAGGAACATCTTTTTATTTTTCCTTTGCTATCAGAAAGGAAATCACATTTCAGTCTTTTAAAAACTCTTTAATAGGATGCTTATATGTAAACCATGGTCACAAGGGCATAGTAAATGTGTGCATGGATCAGAGGAGCCAAAGCTTTGTTTGCCAAAAGGTAGAAAGCTCCTAAAGCTTTTTAAAAATCTATTTGGGTACCATTAAAATGATCACCTTTTCTTTCCTGCTTAGGAGCGACACATTACCATGGAACCCTTAGCATAGAATTCATTCTGGGCTCACTATGGGCAGCATGAGAAGTGGCCTGGGTGAGGATGATGCCAAGGGGACCTGGAAGGCTGACGTTTCCCGTGGCCCTCCAGGGGAAGTGGTGTGGCAGGCCTGCTCGGACAGCACAGTCCTCAGTTCGAACCAAACTCAGTTCCTGGCCTATTTTTCATGCTGTGTCAGCTTAAGCAAGTAATTTGTCCTCTTCAAGCCTTTGAGAATCTGGAATTCTTCACAAGGCCAGAAATTACAAAGGACTAAAAAATGTTGGAAAGAACTTAGGGACAAACTTGAAGTGGCTCCTGGTTGCTGAATCTGGGACATTTGAGCAAGGAAATAATAGTAGTAATGATACTCAATATATTCTATGCTAATATCAAAATTATTGAATACATAAATGAGGGAGAAAGGAAATCTCTTTTTAAATAGTAGAATACCACTTAATAAATGAAATGAATGATGAAATAGAAATAATCATTTGGATTATTTATAAGAAAGTATTGTGTTATTATCCATTGGCTTCACTTTTTAGAGTCTTATTTGTCTATGACTTGTATTCTAACATTTTGGCCATTCTTTTAAGATTATGGTACACTGTGTATTAATGTTATTTTAAAATTTAATTTTAATTTATTATAATGTTATTTAATTTTAATTTTATTTTTAAATTTGTTACAAAATTTTGCTTTAATTTTTTCATAAAGAAGACTGCTTTAAAAAAACTTTCTTTATTAATATTTACTTGTATTACATTGAAATAAAAAATAATCACTTGGTAGCATCACAATAATAATATTTTCAAGCAAAGATCATCAAACGGATGCTAAATTACTGGGTGGAAATATCATCATAAATATAATGTTTACATAGTGTCAAAATATCTTGCCCCAAAATACTTATTAGTTACAAATTGGAAAATAGTAATTTTATGTTAGAAAAGCTAGCAAACACAAATTTGAACATGTTAAAAGTTAACATCACTAATAAACAGAGTTATCAGCATCATGTGCCTTTAGATTGCACTGATAAAAGCATAAAAAGTGATTTCTGTCTCTTCTTGTTAAAAATACATAAACTTGGGCTGGGGATTTAGCCCAGTGGCACTGTGCCTGCCTCGCAAGCACAAGGCCCTGTGTTTGATCCCTGGTATCAAAAAAAAAAATCCTTAACTATGAAGAAATATCAGAAACTCAAATTGAGGGACATACTATGAATAACTGCAAGTTCTCTTAAACAGCAGTAAGGTTGTGGAAAATGCAAAGACTGAGAAAGTGTCACAGATAGAAATACACTAAGAAAATATGATAACTAAATATGGTTCAAGAAAAAGAAAACAGTGGAATATTTGTTGAAATTTGAGTCAGGGCTATAGATCAGCAGATACTATCATATCAGTGTGAACTGTTTGACTTTGTTTATTATATTGTGCTTCTTTGAGATGTTAATAGTTGGGAAGTTGGATAAAAGATATGTGGCCATTCTTTTTACTATTATTACATAATAGTTTTGAACTTATTTCAAAATGAAATGTTAAATTGAAAAGGAAAATAATATAATTTTTCCTTTTATACAATATATGCATGTAGTATCTATCATTGTTTCTTTTATAAAGGAAAGAGTTTCTAGAAACATCACTAGATTGCAAGAAGAAAAGAAAACAATGTGTATTAGCATGACTGGTATGTAACATTGTGAACTGGGTCTTATTCTGCTGACTGGCTCTGTTACACACCATGTTAGCATTTAGGGTATTTACTATACTTTCATATTTTTCTAGTCTATTTGCCATTAAAACAGGAATAATGTTCTCAGCCATATAGCTTCTAATTATTCACGCCAGTGGCGGAGGGCAGAGATGTTGAGTATGGAGCCCATAGTCAATAATTTTAAGAAGCAGTCATGTGAAAGTTAAGATTTAATGCCAGTGAAGGACCAAGTGCATTCTAGTAGATTTAAAACTCTAGACTAAAAATATTTTCATACAGGGAATGCAGAGCTAGTATATTTACTTCCATGGACATATGTAAAGAAATCAGTAATCAAGCAAAAGCATTCTAGGAAGTAAGGGGCACAGTACACAGAGCAGCCAGTCAGTCTTTGAGCCAGATTAAGTTAGAAAGAAGAGCTGGACTCAGACCTGCCAAACCTTGGTCGTGAGAATAGCTCTCAGTAATACCTTGTGACAGCATTAAAGGACTAGAGTAAAGGATCAATAGCAATTTTGAGTTGCATAAGGTTGTTATTTTCATATGCAAGGTGTACTTAACGTAAAAAATGTTTGAAATAGTTACAAGATGTAATCAGAAAAATTGACTATATTAAGGAAAAAATTCTATAGGTAAGGAAATTCAGATTATATTTTACATATATTTTGTAAACAAGGAAACTCAGATTCAGAATTTTCCAACTGTACAATTAGTAGGTTATAGAGAAAGGATTTGTATTGTAGCCCTATATTCATTTGATTTCAGTTGATACATCTTCTTATAGCATCAGAGAATTCCCTAAAAAGACATGAAATTTCTGTTATAAGATTTTTCAGATGTATTTTTTTTCCCTAAGGAAAGGACAGAAGTTAACTGATTCCATCAGACTTTCAAAGGCCTCTGTGACTTAAAACAGGATAAAATATAAATTTACTTTCTACAGTAGTGAACAAGAAGTGGAAATATTTTTTGCCAAATTTGGGAATATATAATTCTTACAATACATATTCTCAGAAAGAGTCAGAATCAGTAGCATGTAACAGCAATTTTGTAGGACTTACTCAGAATCAGAGTGAGTGCCAGAAATAAAACCAGAACTCCAGCTGCCAAAACTCAGGGAAGTGGTTATCCCACCGATCATGTAATGAGTTGTCTTTTGTGCATACAGGTCTCTGATGGTCCAACACTAACCAGGGAACCTGAAGGTCTTGTTCCCAGGTCAAGTATCAAGGGAGGAGGTCAGATCCAAGGGAGCCTTGAAGGACAGCTCAGTTCTGGTGCTCCACTGAGACGCTGAATAGCATTTTGAGCCTGAGGATGATTTGAACAAAACTGTAGCTTGCAGGAGAATCCTGGAGTGGAGTTAGGGACAATAGTAGAATTAACTTACCTACGTAGAATGAAGATATTTTTCTAAATAGGACAGAAGCTGTTGTTGAACACTCAGGTTTGTTTTGTTGCTCTTCACCTGAAACACAGCTCCCAGAGTCTTAGCTTCCCAAGTTACTCAGGGGCAGTGATGAAGCATTGGAGGGGCCTTCTCTGTTCAGAGGCAGTGAACTCTTGCTTTAGAAGAATATTTGAATGATGTCTGTCTGTACATGGCTTTGCCCAAAAGGTTACAGCATTTGCAGACACCCAAATATTGTTCCTTTCCATGAGCATGTGTATTTTCATGGCAGGGTGGATAAAACTTTTTGAAATATTTCGTTCTTCACCATTAGAGTCAGAGAATCACCATTCCTTTTCATTCATACATGTATATATGACTTTCAGACCCAGGGCCTGCCCCCCCACTCATCTTATGAACAATTTAAGTTTAACCACTCATGATTGAGAAAGCAATACCAAGTCTAAGAGCTAGATAATGCTTGTCTAACTTACTTGTTTTATAGATAAACTGAAACACGGAGAGGTTAAATTTTGTATCATTTTATACAGTTAATAAGTGACAGAGACAGAAAAAGTACCCAGATTTCCTGATTCCTGGCCCAGTTTTCTTTCTGCTATGGCATGCTGCCTCATTACACATATGAGATTAGAACAGAATTATGTTTGTTGAAATGCATGAGAAGTGTTGTGGGTCTTTTGATGATGTCTTGTGCAAAGAGTGGGGTCAGTCTATCCTCGAGTTTTATTGTTGCTTTTGTTTTGCACTCTAAAATTAATAAATGAATTATATCCCCTGTCTACCCCAAATTAATAAGGCTCTATTGATTTTTTTCTCTTCAACAGTCTGTTGTTTAGAAATTACCTTTCTGTTTCAGAATAAATGTGTACATACCTTAGAGTTACAAGCACTTGAGTTCTAATTCACTAAGTGACTAATCTAAGAAATCACCTCTTTGTTCAGTGCACTGGATTTCAAGTGTCTTCTGATAGTACTGCAGTGGTAGTGTGGGGATTTGCAACTGGCAGGCAGGAATTGAATTGCCATCATTTGGCTTTAGCAGAAACTGGAGTCTTGTCTCCAACATAAGCATGAGCCAAGGTACTGTCTCCTTTTTTCTAATTTTAGTTGGAACCATTGGCACTGATCTTACCTAGACAGACTAGTGTTATTTCTACCCAGCACAATCTGCTGAGATGGGCTCTTTTCCAAGCCATTCAGTTGAACTTCTCCCCCTGATTTACCAAACAGAGATCTGATTGGATATAGAGGGCAGGAACTTTCACCCTTTTCATTAGAAGTCATCTGTTCAGACATAGAAATTCTAAGTTTAATTGGTTCAATGTATGACTCAGAGAGAATTGGTTGTTAGGACTGAAAATTGCAGCATGCTTTAATTGTGGGTCAGGAAGTAATTTCTCCAACAGTTTGGAGCTGGGACATGGATATTGATATGTTTAACTGTTGGAGGTTGAGAGAAAAGGTGAGAAGCGCTGTCTACTTTTCAGCCCTCTCCTATCTTGTTTCTAGAGCAGATGATTTGAGCCACAGTTCTAGCATGGCCTCTGATCATGAGCATCTGTTCCTGCTGTATCTCTCATGGCTCTAGTCACAGTGGCCATGCCTCGAATCAGTCTGCATTCCCTTAGCACTGCCCTCACTGAAACCTCCTCAAACCATCATTGCCCTCCTGCAACTAATCCTCCTATAATTGGGATGAAGAGATGGCAGCACAATGTCTCTGACCTTGACCCTGTGCAGACACGCATATACTCTTTTATCCTTGCTATAGTTTGCCACAAGATATTTGCAGAGCTGAAGGCTGACTCCAAAGACCTGTCATTTGTTTGGAGGCTAAACATAAAGGGTTTCTGTTATTTCCCTTCCCATCCCATCCCAACTTCCCTGCTTTGGATTTGTGATGTGAGAATTGGAGTACAGGGTCTTCATGTTAGCATTCAAGATTTCTTCTTCCTGGGAATCATCCTTATCCCTAGATCAAAAGTTCCACGCAAAGTCTTTTGTGACTACATATAAACAGTGATTTTGCATATATAAAAGTACAGGATTTCCTACCCTCTGGTTGTCTGTGATCCCAATGAGAAAGACACGGAATGAGAACATTCATGTAGCAATTTATTTCAGGTGTCATCATGTTGAGGTCTCAGTAGCAAATAAAAAGACAGAGACCCTACTCTCATGGGGCCCCTTGTGAGTTCATGGAGTTTATTAATAGTGTCTGTTATTCTTCAAAACAAGAGATCCAAGCACACCCACAACAAAGTAGCAAATAAAGAGATGCAGAGAAACAATTGTAGAATATGTTTAAATTCTATGTAGAAGAGGGTTTTAAAGTATGTACTACTGTGCTAGTTTTCCATTATGATAACGCATACCTAAGATGATGAACATAAAAAGAGAAAAGGTTTGTTTTGGCTCACAGTACTGGAGCTTCCAGTCTATGATCAGGTGGACTCATTACTTTCAGGCTGCTGGTAGGAGTGCCATGGTGACAGTGGAGAGGAGGACCCTGTGATGGAGCAAAGCCACTCACCTTATGACTGACATGTGAAAGAGTAGGAAAAGTAAGGGAGTGGGATCCCACTGTCCTTTCATAGGCACACACCCCCCACAATGAAATGTACCCCAGCTCCTCCACTCCCAGTAGCAGCACACTGGCTACCAAGCCTTTACCACATGGACCTTTGCAGACATTTAAGATTCAAGCTGTAGACATCACGTCCCAAAGATCTGGTTAAAAATTAACAAATCATTATCCAAGTGAAAAGGAGGCCATAAACACAAATCAAAACTGCTCATCAGAATATCATGTGTAGGAAGCAGTATCTTTTCAATTTTAAGATGCTAAAATTGTATGAACTTATTTATTCATTGTATCTTAATGTTTGAATATAAACCAGAAGGTTAAATTTAAGATATAAATAAGGGAAGATTGGTTGAAGATATTAATAAAATATAAAGTGTGTGGGTTCTTTACTGGATTGACCCTTTTAAACAGAAACTTCTACCATTATCTTCTTCTCTACTCAGTATTTCCATTTAGAAAATGGTGTTACATACACACAGAACCTTCCATGAAGTATGTTTCAGTAAAGTACATGAAGTAGAATGGCAATTCACGGGAATCCTAACTGAATGCTAATTCAATGCTCTTTTTATTTTGTATGCAGTTATTTCTTTATTATGCTATTTTGAATGTGATTTCTATATAATATTCCTTGGCTCAAAAATTGATCTGTAGGCTTTCCATATGAGGAGCATGTGCTTCACAGCAGGCAGCAGAAAGCCTGCCATAAACCGAATAAATACTTATTAATGGCTTTATATAAGGAGAATATGTACTCAATTATGAAGACTGTATTCACACTAGGATATTTCCTGGGAGTATTAATTTATAAATCCTTAACATCAGTGTTGGTTGATTTAATTTTTTAGCAAGAATTTACAGACTTTTCAGTTTTAAAAATTGTATTTTTTTAAAATCAAATTTGATTTTGCTCCATATGATTTGGGCAATTAGTGGGTATAGACCAGAGAGGTAGCAGTTTGGGTTACTTAGATCCAAAACTTCCTTTTTCAATTGAGTAACAGTCTAGTTAGACAAGTATAGTGAGCTCTGTTTCCATTTGAATGTTAATTTTACCAACAAGAAAATATGAATGATCTAGATAATTGATAAAAAGACTTTTTGCTCTAATTACTTAAAACATTTCATGTGGAAGTATTGTTTGGGACTAAAATAGCTGAATACTTATGTCAGTTCCCTCTTAGTTTGTGGGTTAAAATCTTTTTCAGCAGCAGAAAGTGGACTGAATTTTTAAAATTTGGTAGTTATGAATAATTTAATGATATCTAGAATGTGAGTGTACTTATTTTAAAAGATTGACAATATAAAATTCTATTGGATAATGTTTTTCATTGGTATTCATGATCTGATTCTGTATTTTTCTTTTTTTGGTACCAGGGATCCAACTCGGGTCATTGTGCTTGCACAGCAAGCAGCGAAACCACTGAGCTAAATCCCTGGCCCAGATTCTGTATTTTTCTAGTGTTGTTTTCTGTGAAATAATTTGTTTTAGATTACAACTAATGGATGACTTTTTTGTGTTTTATGGAAATGGATTACTTAAGTTTTGTAATCTTTCAAAACGCAGTATTAGTATCACCACTGTGTGTATATCTAATGCCAGCCCTTCAAGACAGCTGAATCTTGCCAGTCAGCTCACAATCCAAGGAATCTCAATCTTCCTTTCTGGTCCATAAACTCCTGTAGTTGAGAAAAGTGATTTCTAAAAGATAATTGTATTGATTAATTCAATTTCTGGGTTGAGCATAAGGTTGTAAATTGGAGATCACTCATAGAAATTGAATACAAAGGGAAAGTTTTTTTTCTAGTGTATTGAATGATTTATGCTGAACTCTTAAAAGCTTTCCAACCTCACAGAGCTTCAATAAACTTCTAATGGAGTCCTGAATGCCAGTTCTATTTTTGCTGCTGGTACAGTAGGTGGGAAACCTTTAACTAGTAGCATGAAGCTTTGTTTCATTTCCATTGAAATCCTCTTGGACTAACATGTTAAGATTTGTGATGTTTTCATTTACAAAGTTTCCAGTGTAATAATATACATATATTTACACAAATTAAAATATGTATATGTATATTTGCCAATATGTATATGTATATTTGGTGCATTTTTATATCAACATATTTAAACAAATCCAGCTTTTATGTATATGTATATATACATGAACACATCTCCACATTGTCTATATGGGCTCCATATTTATTATATGTTAGCTGCTTCAGTTTTTCATCAGACATTAGGTTCTCTAAATATAGAAGCTGTTTTATCCACATTCTAACACCCCCAACAGAGTATAATACAGTGCCCTTTACACAATGAATGCTAAATTAATGGTTGTGGTGAATGGTGACCAAAAGAATACACATTTAATCAGAGAAAAAGGTGCCATTTGATTTTGATACAGGTACATGGCAAAGATGTCATTTAAAGAAAACCCTTTTTATTGTCAATTAGAACTGTTTTATTCTTATCCAGGTAGATGGAAGCTAAGCTCTGCCACTTTTATATAGTTTTATTTATAATTGTGAACATGTAGAGCCACATGAGGCCATCAATCAGTTGAGAGATGAGGGCCCAACAGAATTATTTCTGTAGGTGGCCAATTTTTTTCAATCAAGGACAGCTGAAAGGTCATGATTAAAACAGTGATTTCCCTGAAATTGTAAGTAACTGTTAGTGATTGTTTTGCACAAAGATGTCAAAACTACTTTTTTCTCTGTAAAAGAAAATTATAAGTTCTTGAAAACGTTGGCAGTTTTCCAAATTTCACTTGCACTACTGTAATGTATTTTAATTACTGTACTTGAGTCAGTTTCTTTAAAAATATAAAAGGCAAAAATAAGTTAGTTGATAGTAATCATATGTAGATTAAACAATAGCCATCTAATGCCTCACTGATAACAGCATATTCATTACTCAAGATTGGCCAAAGATTAGGATTTAATAATTTTTACTCAAGGAGAGTGTATAGCATTAAGTGTAATTATTTATGAGAATGACAAATGATATCACTACATATTTCTATTAAAATGTGACAGTGATACTAGAGATGCATAATAAATAAGTTGCTTCATTTAGACCAGATTACAAAGACAGCCAAAGATAGCCAATGTTGCGATTTTCATAGGTGGCCCTTTATCCTCTGAGTCAGGTTTGCCCCTTGTCCCTGGGTAGTGGCAGACAGGACTTACTGCTGGTTGTCATCATCTTGCAGATGAGGTGTGGACCTGAGGCTGTGACCATTTGTAGTCATTAATGATTCCTCAGCATCTTTGTAGCAAGAAGGATTTTAACCACAGTGTCCTGGTCAGTTTCCAAATCAAGTAATTACATTCTCCCTTCTAATGTCTTCCTGCAGGTTCTGTTTCTGTTTGTTTGTTTGTTTGGGCTTTTTATTGTCATTGCTTGGTATATGGAGCTGTAGTTGTGTGTGTGTGTGTGTGTGTGTGTGTGTGTGTGTGTGAGAGAGAGAGAGAGAGAATCATTCTTTAGTTTTAGTTTTAAGCCATGGTGTGCTTTTAATATTAGAATAGGACTGAAGAGTTTTATTAGGTGCATATTAGTTTAGCTTGCATTAATAAATTGCATACCATACTTTTACTGTGTTTCATTTTAGTTGTTTTTAAAGAGATATTTATAAAGGAATAAATGAAAAGAAATAGTGTCAAGAAGAACAACAGATATGGTTGGCAGATGTGTTTGCAGTGCACCTATGTGCCTTTTCTTTGAAGGAAGGGGTGGGAGAAGAAAAGATGAATGACAGACAATTGCTGAGCATGGGAAGTGATTACAGAAGTCTTTGCAGACTGTGAGTTAATTTACAATTAAAAGTGGGTAAAGCTCTATTTGAGCCCAAGAATGACATGGTTCATTTCCATGTTAAATGTCAATCTTTTTCTCCATTGATAAACACTTTCAATTTGATTTATAAGGCAGAAGGAGATATCTCTGATTTTAAGAGCAATATTTTGATATGTCATAATTTTTGATGGCCGTGTTTTGAGTTATATATTTCACTGAGGATCATTTCTGTAATCTACAGAAAGATAAAAATCTATCAAATCAACCTTTATTGGATGCCAACCATATTAAAAGAACTGTTTTATGTATTGCTCTGGAAAATACTTCATCTGGTCCCCCTAAAACACTCTACCAAGTATTTATCCTATTATATTCCAACTGTTTATTTAAGCAGTGTTTTAGTTTCTTTGTTATTTTATTTATTCAACAAAAGTGATAAAAAATTTAAAGTATTTATTCCTAACCCAAGCATAAATTTTATCCATTAATTTTAAAAGCTGCATACTGGCAACAGTATGACAGAGTAGGAAAAGCATAAGCCCATGAGTCAGAGGAACTGTTGTTTAATCTTGGCTCCTACAAATTCTGTCCTTTCCAAGTGGATGAATTGCTCAGCTTCCCTGTCTCAATCTTTTCATTGATGATTTGTAATATATTTGACCTATCCATCTGAACAGTTCAATTAAATGGCAGAAAAAAACTTTTATCTTGTAAACAAAACTCTACACGGTAATATGTACTTTTTTTCACTAATAATCTGTCTCGAATCAGATTGATTTTACATATAATCCTCAATTAGAAATGACTCTTCTGAGCTTTCCAGGAATCTTGGCTTCAGACTGAACCTGACCTGGGTTCTGCTTGATTGAGGATTGATCTCCTGGGGTCATAACTTTTAAAATGTTCTCTTCCTAATATAGGATAGTTTTGCTTTTCTCTAATTCATTTTTTTACCATATTTGTGGAACAGAAGATAAACAAATGGAAGACTTTAGTCCTTCCCTCACATCTTTGGTTCTCTGAACGTAACTACACTTGGCAGAGCCTGGTGTATTCTCACTGGAACTGCAGAGGGCTGATAGCTGAGTATTGGAGAAAGACTCCACAAGGGGCAGGACAGCAGAGTAGCTCTTAGCCATCTGAGTATGGTTGTGCATAAAAGCATCATGTGATCTCACAGCAGGAAGATGTCATGTTAGAGAGGTGCTGGGTATCTCCCTGTGGGCAGTAGCTGATGTTCCCAGGAACACAGGTGCAGACACCAGCAGAGAGTCAAGATCTGTGACACTGATGAACTGGCCTGGAGCATGAGGGGGACTTAGCTGAAGGAGCAGACTGTCCCAGGAGACCAAATTCTCAACCATGATTGAAAACCCAGTGACAGAAGAACCAAGGTTGGAACCGAGTACAAACTATGTAAGGAAGCAAAATGCAAGTCATGTTGGTGAAACTCTGCTGAAAGGCAGCATTTTGCCTGCTTAGACTGTGATGTTGACCTGGATTTGGGAGCAATGAAGTGACTCAGATTGATTTTTTTCCTCTTTGGCTTCTTGCTCTAAGATATTCACATGGTTACTTACCTCCTGTCTCACACAAGACAGGATAAGAAAATTATATCCATTCTCAAGCATATAACCCACATTCTCTTCTCTCTGCACTTCAATCTCAAATGAAGGTTATTTTCTACCTTGTTTCTGTTTTCTCCTAACCTTCAGCTTTCTCCACTGGGAATTTCTGTAATCTGTGTTAGAAAAAGTTACACCATAGTTCATTGACTTGAGGAATATTTCAGTGCATTTTAACCCCTAAGATTCTGATGCGGGTGGGGGATTTAGCTCAGTGGTGCTGCCTCCTGCCTGGAAGGCGGAAGGTCCTGAGTTCGATTCCTGGTACCAAAAAAAAAAAAAGATTCTGATGCAACTTATATCTGTGGCTTGTCATGATTTAATTACCAGGGTATTTTGATGATACATAAAACATTGGGTTGTCCTGAAATCAGTGAAATAAAAACCTAGTCTAAGGTTTGGTTGTTACAGAAAATGGCTGAAAATACAGCCTGAATTGCAGAGACCAGAGAATGTTTAGAGTGTGACATGTTACTAACATTGTCACTGGTGCTCATAGAGCCGCAGTAGTTTATAAAATCCTTACAATGTCTAAGCTTCCATTTCTCCATCTTGCCACATTTCCATTTTGTATAGGAGAAGCAATCAGAAAGGGCTTTCCAAAAGAGAAGACTCCTATGCAGGTGTTTAATATTTATTTTGTGTCTTCATGATAGAAATGGATTCATTGTATTTAATGTGTTCTCTTTCTTAATAAGACCTTATGAATCATAGTTTAGATTATCTGTGTCTTTCCATCTAATTACATATATTTATGTGTCCAGAAATGGCATCCTGGGTTTTGGAAATGAAGCCACAGGATTGCTATTCTTTTCGAAATCCTTTCTTAGTTTATAAAACTTTCTGTGAAATTGTACATTTTCACAGTTCTCCCTAGCTTCCTGAAACTGAAGCTGACCTTTGCATTTTCAGTGCTATTTTGGTTGTGATATCCTCCCCAAATTTTCATTTTTATCTAGAGGAAGTAGAATAGCAAAACAGTGAATAAATTGACTATTTTTCTATTGTCTACCTGAAAGGAAACAGATACTTGGCAAGGTAGTTACAACATTGCCTAGGTTTCTTCTTTTGAATGAATATACATTTTTTTTGGTACTGGGGATCAAACTCAGGACCTTGCGCTTGTGAGGCAGGTGCGGTGCCACTGAGCTAAATCCCTGGCCCTTGAATGAATATACATTTTGTTCTGTAAAGTAGAGGACTTTGTTTTCCTAGTACAAGAGTGTAGTGTGTCGGCTGTTGCTAAGCTTAGTAATTAGGGTTGTGTCTAATATTGGAGTTTATCTTAATGTGTCTTACTATTAGGGCAGTGTCTGAATTTCATGACTTTATAAAGCATACGTACATAAAATTCTTCACACAAATTTTTTATATTAAGAAAATAGTGTGCAGGGTAAATGAGAAAGAAAGCACAATGTAACTTTACTTGAAAAATGAAATGAAGGGACTGAGGATAAGAACTAGAGTCTATAAACCAAAAAAGAATAGGTATTTATAGAATTGTGGACTTTCATATATTACTTTCCCCAGGTGATAATGATCTTGTGTGGAAGGTAGAATCAGACTTCCATTGAGGAAGACTTAGACGTTAGAAGGAAATCTCCTAGATGAGACTTGAGAACTCTTAGTGCAGTATATCCCCAAATTGTTTAATGCATGCATGGTGTTTGAAATCACCTATCAACAGCACCTCAAGAAAGAGTGGCATCCTGATTATGATGTATTACTTGAATATGAGAAATAACTCTCTTAAGGAGGAAAATTATTTCACAAAACTTCAAAATTATGAATTTTAAAAGACGCATAAAGGTTTATATAATATGGATGAATCCCTAGTCTTTAGGCCTTTCCATTGTAAAAGAGCTTCCTGCTATGCTTTTATCAAATATTTGAACAGCGAGAAGTCAGGAAAAGACTTTGCATGCTGAATTTTATACTAGCACAGGAGTTCAAGTTCTAACAGCCTTCCCAAAGCCCTGAATTTTGTGGAAGTTTCCAGTAATTGCTAATAAGTAAGAGAAAGCTTGGACACATGTGTGAAGGAAAGTTATTTTAGCAAAAATGAGATGGGGTATGATAACTGATTTAGGATGGGCATCGAATTCAGAATTTCTGTCCTTGTAGATAACGTTTGCTGAGGAATATATGTCAAACGTGATCACTCAAGCTAATGGAATTTCATTTTGCAACAAACCATTTCTGGAAACCATTTTCTATAACTACACATCTTCAAGAGAAGATAATATAGGAGTCATTGTCATCTCTTACCTGAAGCATTTTGTTAACTTTTCCTCACCCCCATGCTCTTTTTACTCTAATCTATTTGTTCAGTGCAAATGGCCAGTCTTCCTAAATCAGAGTTCTGATCCTAATGATCTCATGCTCAGAAATGAAGTTCTCTTCCTGAATGTACTGCTGAGTGAAGTCTAAAATTTAGCCCTACTTGTTTTGGGCCTTTCCTTGATATTACTATGAGTTCATGGATGTCAACTATGTTACTTGTTATTCATTACCCATGCTTTGCATTGTTCTATTGTATTTTCCTCATCATTTTCTCAACGACTGTCCAATTTTCACCTTTCCACACGCTAAGTGTTAGTTCTCTAAAGTTCTGGAAATATTATCTTATTTTTTCACTTTTGAGCATTAAATATATACTCATTGCTTGATTAATCTTGTTTCTCCCTACAGTATATATATTATGGAGATATTATTTGCAATTACAAAACATAAAAAGTACATAGGGTAAACTGTTAATCCTGGAGTATAAGTATCAAGGAGTATTGATTATTTAGGGAGCCCTTTATCAATTGAGGATTTTCCAACACTATGCTTTCCCTTTTGTATTCTCCTGCTACCTGACTCTAGTTTTATGCCTTATTCATTTAAATTCTGGCTTAGGAGGTACACAGGAGGAAGTGAAGCATTCAAATCACTTGAAAAGAGTCGAGAGGCATTCAGCCTTTGTTCACTCCTAGCTTTCGATCATAACTGTAATTCTCTGTAAGCAATCCAATAAAACTTCCCATTGAGTTGCACTTGTGTTTCCTTTGAGCTTAAATTTACAGCCTACCATCAGTAGATTAAAAATCCATTAAAATCCATAAGAATAGCGAAAGTTACATATTCCTTTTGCTGTAGTAAAGATTTTTCTAAAAGATTTTACATTAAAACTCTGTGGCTAAGTAGAGATATTAATAGGCCATTTTAAAGTCAAACTTGGCTTGTTCTTAAGTTATGGAAGACTGCGTCCACCAGCAGCAGCTTCCCATATACCGTGAGATTTGAGTTTTGGACAAATGACTGAGACACAGTTAATTTTTTTTCTCATGTCAGAAAGGCAGTGCTAGACTCCATTACCAAATAGCAGACAACCTCAAGGAGAAGTAGTAATGAGGCTAGTTGGTGAAGAACATGCTAGGAAGAGGGGGATAGTAGATTCAGAGAAAGAGGGCCCAAGTAATTGTCCTGTAGGTATAGTGAGGAAAATGAAACTGGAGAAAGGATGAGAGATCAGGGATATAGAGAAGTAAATTTAAACTAATATACATATAAGTGGTAACAAAAAAAAATCACCATTTTGTAAAAATATTCAGGGATTGATATAAAAAAATTTCTGTGTCCTTTCAAACTGACATGTTTCATTGATGTGATGTTTTATACTCTTTGCTATAAATTATCTTGCTCTCAGTGGCTGTTTTTGCAGATAAGAATCAAATGTGAAGTCAAGAGGAAAAATATGTTATATTTGAAGCTCAAAAGGCATGAAAATGTGAGTTGGTTTGGATGCAACTTTTCCTGCTGTTTTTCCAGGTGATGTTCTGATACCAAATCTTAGATAAATCAGTTACAGTAATAAAAGATGGTGCTACTAGGTATTTCTTTGAGAGTTACCTATGGTAAAAGCTACCATACCTAGTATCCAAACTCTTCTGAGCTACTTAAAATAAAAGCCCACATCATTATATTTGAGATGGGATTTATTGTGCTCTTACATTTTCCCTGTCTTCATGACTTGGCTTCCTCTTGCTCAGCTGAGATGGTTCTCAAATCTTTATCCCTCTCTTCCAGGAGGTCTGACCTGTTTCCAAGTTTTGATAGTTCTACTTCCCAGAATTTATTTTGACATTATGGCATATTTTCTTTTTTATTGTTCAATGTGCTTTATCATGTTTTCTTTTATACAGTAGCATCTCATGTTCACTGGTGAAATGCTAGGGAAAAAAAGAAGAAAATAATATTTAAAATACAGTTCTGATTCTGCCAACCAAATAAGATGACTAGTGAGGTTTTGGCATATAGTCTTCCATATTAAAATATATGGGCCGGGGGCCAGGGATTTAGCTCAGTGGTTTCGCCGCCTGCCTTGCAAGCGCAGGTACCGGAGTTTGATCTCTGGTACCCTGCCAAAAAAAATATATGGGCCAGGGATTTAACTCAGTGGTGCCATCGCCTGCCTTGCAAGTGCAAGGTCCTGAGTTCGATCTCTGATACCAAAAAAACCCCAAATTGTATAGTAGTCAAGATGAAGTATTTATTAATAATGAATTTTTTTTATAAAAACTGATTCATACCATAAAATTTTCAGAGCTTATTTCTGATTTAAGGACAAGAACATGTTTTCATATGCTGGAATATTCTTTATGTCTCATTTTAATGACTGTGAAGCAGAGTTAATATATTTAATCTCTTTTTGAGAGGCAGTTAATTTTACTTTCTCTTTTCTACTTTCTATGCCCATTACCACTTCTGGTGTTGAAGCTGTCATCCTAAATTTCTTGGACTGTTTGTTTATTTATTTATTTTTTGGTACCGGGGATTGAACTCAGGACCTTGCACTTGCAAGGCAGGCGATGGCACCACTGAGGTAAATCCCCAGGCCTGAACTGTTTATTTTAATATTAGTTCAAATGATTGCTTGTTCCTAATGAACCATCTAATTGTTCCAGAATAAGTTAAAAACAAGAACAACCAAATAAAGCTCATGTGGCTTGAAAAATGGCTGTGATGACTTTCAATTTTCTCTAACTAGAAGTTACTTTTTTAGCATGCTAGTAGGTTCTTCTATGTTTTAATCATGAACTACTTTTTGATTTAATCATTAAACCTATGTTCACTCACTACTTACTACTCATGGTTCCTCAAATACTTTCCTACCTTAGTGTCTTGGCCTGTGTGTTTCTTTTGTCAATGACACCTTTTGTTTTTGTTTCTGTCAGGTACTGTGTTACTAATTGTTACACATAAGTAGAATTTACCTCCCTGGTTAACTGATTCTCTGGTCAAATTAACTGTGCCCTTTCTGCGCACCATAACATCTTGTTGTGTTTCTTATGTAAGCTAGTTGAGAACATGTTATAATAAGAAGTGCATAGTTTTGCCAAAATCGTTTTTTACAATTTCTCCATATACATTTCATCATTCATTCATTCAGGAAATATTATTAAGTATGTTCTGTGTGCCAGACCTTGTGTGGAGCTCTGAAATACAATGGCAAAAAAATTAATAATGGATAATATTTAATATTGAATGCCTGTATACCAGGTCATCTTCCAAGTGCTGTACATGTTTGATCTTATTTAATTAACACAAAAGATTTCATTGCTTACCTTCTTTATGACTGAGGAGATTATAGTATCCAGAAGTTCAACACTTACAAAGTCACACAGGGAATAAGGAACAAACTGGGGATTCAAACCCAGGTTAGTCTCATTTAAAAACCTGTTCTCATAGTCAATATGCTGTGTTGCTTCCTAAATCAAAGTCAGGCACAACTTGCCTGTTCTGGAACTTTTAGACTAGTTTGGGAGCCATATATCAAATGAACACCAATGCAAGCAAATATAAAAGTTACAGTGGAAGTGTTATGAAGAGGTTGCCTGGCACTATGAGAAACAATAATAGATTTTAAATAGCGTGGGAGGGTTAGTTTATGTTTCCTAAATTCCCTAACAGTGTGTCTTTTGAGCTGAAATCTGGAGGAAAATTAGGAACAAACTAAGGAAAGAACGTTCCCAGGTGCAAGAAAGTGTGTGTGAAAGCTCTGTGGTCGAGGGAGGACAGTATATGGGAGGACCTGAGAACTGGCCGCATTGTTGGAGTGGAGATGAGGGTGCAGATATGTGGGACCCATAATGCAATAGGTTGTGCTAAGTTTTGTCTGTTCAAGGGGCGATGGGAAATGATTAAATATTTTTTATCAGGAAGGGGTTTCATGAGCACATTTTAATTTTGTAAAGATCCCTCTGGCTGAAGCACAGAGAAGATTTTGCAGGAAAGATAGTTATATAATACCCATATAGGGGAATTGAGATATTGTACTTTATTTGAAAGTGTCTAGCACGAGTTCAGCTTGCAGTGAGCACTTAATAAATGCTGATGTACTTCATTCTTTATTTTATTCACAACATCTAACATACTTCTCTGCAAAAAGTAACAAAACAATAAATGCTTGCTCATTGATTGAGTGAATTAATAAATCATTATTGAGATTTTCTTGAAGATTCCCAGAAAGTAGGAACTCCATGCTTCACAAAGCAGTCCATTAAATAGCTTTATGTGAGAGAATATATTTTCTCATTTTGAGCCAAAAAATCTAACTTCCTATAATTCTATTTAATTGTGCCTTCTGGACCTGACGAGAATAAATACAAATCCTCTTCTGGGATAATCCTTCAAATAAATGAAAGTAGTTAATTGAAATATTTCTGTTCCAGATGCTTAAGCCCTGTAATATATCATTCAGACTCTTCTTTTTGTGTATCTATTCTTTCCTCAGCTGTCCTAATCAGAATCCAAACATTGCATGTGTTTCACCCAGTACAGAATAGTGAAGTTATGACTGCCTGTATTTAGAGTGACTTTCCTATTGAACACACCTCAAAATTATCTTGATTCTCTTGGAAATACTTAATATGTTTACTTGTGTGTCATTCACAGTATACCTTATCTGAACTGCTTGAAGTCATTTCTTTTTTATCTTATGCTTATGCCATGGATTGTGGAACTTATCTCCATAGGTTTACACTTATCATTACACTTATTATTTAAATTTAATACTTTTGATTTGAATCTTTTTCAAAAGTGATTGTAACATCTAATATAATCATTCTTTCTCCAAGATTTCTTTCTCATACAAATTTGTGAAAACTTTCTTTTACAACTTTAGGTTTGTTGTTAATACTGTCAAGTGAGATAGACAAGGTTGAAGTTCTTATTTTTACTCGTTTTCCTTCTAATTGACACTGATTTAGCCAGATGCCATTTGATTAGCTATAAATCTACCTACTTGTGCATTTATCTATCTTGTAATTTCTTATCTTATTTTTAAAGTTCCTGGAGAAAATCAAAAGAAAATCTAAAGCATGTACTGAATCTCTAGTATAATTAAAGATTTTGAAAAAAGACAGTGCAGCTAGTATGGAATTATAGATTGTTAGTAAAGTAAATAATAACAACTGAATAGTCATTATTTGTGCCACATACTTTTTCGGGTGTTTACATGCATTAATTAAATTAATTTACATACACATACACACACAAAGGGAGGTGGGTACTATCATGATCCACATTCTATAAATAAAAAATCTGAGGCAAAGAGGTGAAATTACCTGTTACATACACATAGTTAGAAATTGCTTACTAATCACCTTTTTATCACTATAGCAAATACCTGAGATAAATCAATTTAAGAAGAGAAGCATTCCTTTTGTCTCAGTGTTTTGGAGGTCTGTGTTCATGATTGGTTAGTTCTGTTTCTTTTGGGACTGTGCAGAAGTAGGGCATCATGGTAGGGAGTGAAAGGGTTGGGGGAAGTGAAGCTTTTCACCTTCTGACCATGACAGAAATGGGAGAGAGAGAGAAAGGACCTGGTATTCCACCATATCCTCAATGACATGCCACCAGCAACCCAAAGACCTCCTACTAGGTACCATTTCTTAAAGTTTCCACAACTTCCCAGTAGTTCTACTCTAGGGAACAAAGCTTTGACACATGGGCCTTTGGGCGATGTATTTGAGCCAAACTCTAACAGTTGTAGAGTTAGGAACTGGATTAATCCGCTTTCCCATCACTGGGACAAAGTCCTTAAAACCCATAATTTAAAGGAGGAGAGGTTTATATTGGCTCACAATTTCAGTGGATTGAGTCCATGGTCTGCTGGCTCCAAGGCAGAAACCATATGGTAAAAGGACCTGGAGAGAAAAGCTGCATCTTTCATGGTGACCAGGAAGCAGAGACAGGAAGAAACTTAGATGAGAATATATCCTTGCAAGTCATGCCTCCAGTGATCCACCTCTTCTGATCAGGCTCAACCTCTAAACCTGAAATTTTGGGGGATATTTTCAATGTAAACCATAGTAGCAACTATAAACTCTTGTAACATGACTCAACATGCTGTGGCAAACTGCGTATGCTATAAAAAAAAAATAAAAACAGTGAAACAATGTGATATTTTCATTAAGAATTATTCGGAAAATTTTTTAAACTTGAATTTTTTTTTTTTTTTTGGTTCCGGGATCGAACTCGGGACCTTGCGCTTGAGAGACAGGTGCCGGAACCACTAAGCTTAATCCCCGGCCCTTGAATTTTTTCTTATGTTCTGTGTATTTTATATTTCAACAATGTTGCTTCCCAATAAAAAAAATTGATGTACCATATATTTAAAATGAATAACTAGGAATCCACTTTACAGTGAGAACAGAATCAGCATAGTTGAGAAAACTCTGACTCAATCAAATTACATTACCCAAACAGCTCCGTTTTGTTCCTTTTTGTAATAACACAATAGCAAATGAACAATGAAGTTAGCTGTTGAGAAAGATAGGGAAATCTTTACAGTTATTCATGAGAAACAAAATAAACTACATACTGATTATGGTATTTCCATGTCTAGAAAATACAGTGGACCCTTGAGTTATGACTGGCCTGACGTAAGAACAACTTGGGTTACAACCGGAATTTTAGTTTTAACTTATGAACAAAGTCTTGAATTATGACCTAAATACCAGCTGCTTGGAGCCAGCTGACTATGGACTGAAACCTCTGCAAACTGTGAGCTGAAATAAACCTTTCCTTCTTTCACTTGTGGGTGGTGAGTATTTTGTTTCAGCAATGAGAAAAGTAACTAAGACAGCTATTAAAAAGTGGGGCCTGTTTAGAGGCAGGTTTCTAGATGCATGACCTGGAAGGGTGTCTCTCTCTCTTTCTGACCTTTCCCTTCTCTCTCTGCTTATGGGCCACCATGATGTGAGGAGCTTTTCTTTGCAGAACTTTCCACCATACCATTCCTGCATTGGAGCCAGCTGGCTGAATACCCTGAAAACTGTGAACCAAATAAACCTGTCCTCCTTTAAGTTTGCATATCGTGTATTTTGTTCCAATGGCAAAGAAATTGACTAAGAGAAATTTTGGTAGTACAGAAGTAGGGTTGTTGCCGTGACCACAGCTGGCCATGTGGTTTAGAATCCATTGGAACTGGTTTGCAGGAAGAGTTTGGAGATAGAAGCTAGAGAATCTCTAGAATGCTATAAGTGGAGTTTGATGGGAGATTCTGGTCAGAACTCAGAAGACCATAATGCTGTTAAACACGCAGACAGAAAGATTTGGTTCAGGAGGTTTCATTTGGGAACAAAGACTCCTTTGGTAGTTGGACTCAAAACTTTGTGTGTTATGCTTTGTTAGAAAACTTGTTAATATTTCTCCCATGTACTAACACTTTGCAGGAAATTGAGATTAAAGGTGCAAGACTCATCAGAGGAATCTAATAAGTAGAGGAAATTTCAAGTCACCCCAACATTAAGTCTATGGCATTAGTACTGTTTGCTGCTTTTAGCTTAATTTATAGTGAGACTCAGGAGCAAATATTAGAGATGTATAATTTGAAAAGTGTATGTTTTCAATAGAAAGAAAGCACTGCAAAGTTGAGGCCTCAGAGAACATGTTGAAAAGATTAGCATTAAAAAGAAGACAAGTATTTTGCATCAGGACAACAGTAAAGATGGCTTGAGGGCATCTCAGGAATAAGCAAGACCCCAACCTTCACTGGCTCAAGGGTATGAAAAGGTGAAATTAAACTGCTTTGGAAAACTTTGCTTTGAATAGAGAGCCCCAAGACACCCTGCTCAGAAAAGGACACTTAGAGAAATGGTTCCCTGGGATTTGGTTCACAGAATTCAGCAATCCAGGCACTTGGAAATCTGTGGCTGTGATCCAAGGAGGGCTTGCTACTGCTTGACCTGGTGGCAGACCTTGGCATCACCCATGTGTTGCCATTTTATTTGAATGGAGAATCCAAGAGTTGTAGGGTCAGGGAGATTTTCTTTCAGATTTCAAAAGAAGGCCTATGAGGCCAGGCTGTGTGACCCTGAGAGTGCAGTACATGAATTTGTGAGAGTGAAGCTGGCAGTATAGTGGAGACCCTAAGAAGTTGGAGGTGCCAGGAATGTGGAACATCTGCTGAGGAAAGCCATAGGCAGTGAGCTGAGCCAGCCTAAGAGAGGAACCTTGAGGGATGGAATGAGCAATACAGGAGGGCTGGGACTGTCCAAGCATTTTGGAGCTCACATCCTACCACACCTTGTCCTGGGTGCTGGATATAAATTTACAGGACTTAGTGTTTGTCCTGTTGGGATTTGCTCTTACTTTTGTCTCATTTTTTCTATTTTTGTATGTCTCCTTTACTTCGTGCCATTGTATATTGGTAGTATTTAATTTTCTTTTTGTTTTTTTACAGGGCCCCACAGTTATGAGTTTGCCTTGAGTTTCAAAGTACCCTGTACTTGAACTTTTCAACAATTCTGGAATTGTTAAAACTTTGCTGATTCTTAGAGATGAGAAATACATGAGTTTTGGGGGACCAATGTTGGAATATTATGTTTTAGATTTTGAATGTCCCTCCCAGACTCTCATGTGCTTAGAGATGTGACTTTTGGAAGGTGATTGTATCACGTAGATGCTACATTCATTAGGGGATTCATCTACTAATGAGTTTAGCAGCTGAATGTGTTAGGAGGTGGGGTGTGATTAGAGATGGATTGCTGGAGGTGGTGGTCTGGAAGGGTATATCTCCTTCTCTGGCTCCTGGCTTCTCTCTTTGTTCTCTGCTTCCTGACCTCCATGATGGAAGCAGCTTTCTTCTGTCAGACCTTTCCTCCATATCCTTCTTGCTTTGAAGTCAGCTGACTATGGACTGAATTCTCTAAAAGCTGTGAACTATAATAAACCACCCCTTCTTTATATTATCAATGTTGGGTATTTTGTCCCAGCAATGAAGTGACTAAGACAGATAATGTATAGTTTTATTGGAACTTGTAAAAAACTAGACTTCTGGTACTTACCCCCCCAAAAACAAAAACTAGACTAAATATATCCTTAAAGGGATATATAGGCTCTTAGAAAACCTGTAGTAAGCCACATGCTTGTGAAGTTGTCTTATATGTTGGTACTGGAATATACCAATCAATTTCTTTATGGAAGAAATCTCACATTTTGGTGCAAACTATTATCCTGGAACTGTGGTCAGTAAGAATTAACTACTTAGAAATTTTGATTTATTTCTAATAGTCCATATATTTAGTAGTTTTCTACTGAATTATATTTATGTGTGTAATCTTTCATTAAGGTGTTTGGGAGAAAGCTTTGCTTTCACTGAAAGTATCCTGAAGGTGAGAAAAAAATACTTCAATAACATATTTTTCCTTTTGGCTCCATCAGCAACAACAAAATCCTAATTTGGATAACTAATATCCTTAAATATTCTCAGAAAAGAGCCGTAATATATTAGAGCTTTTAGGTTGCTCCCACAAATCATTTTGCTTTACAGCTTTGATCTTGAAATATGTGGACTGATGCTTGATTTATACTGTTGGTCTTTCTTGTGGATAGCGAAGTGTTCTTGCTTAATGTTATTAAATAAGCCCAAAGCTAAAAATGGGCCTCCTTCATTCTGGATATTTGAAAAAGACATTTCTCTTGAAATTATATGCCTTATCATTTTAGTTGTCATTGTTGTGGTCTGCTAATGCCTTTTTTCTTTTAGGAAAGTATTATTCAGTATCATTTTAACTTGTTATCTTCTGAAATCTCTTTACCTTGAATTAATTAGTATTATATCTATGATTTGGGCAATAATATTTAAAGAAGTTTATTTGACCTATTGTTTTGTAACCATGAGCTGGCTTCTATCTTAATTGTAAATAGGTGGTACTTCATGGATAACAGATCTGGTACCACAACAAAAAAGAAATAAAAGTTTGATGGATATATATATATATATATATATATATATATATATATATGTGGGTGTAAATATACCCATTTGAAAATTTGGGCCACATTCTAAGAAGGTGTATATATAGAAGCCCATTTTTGTGTTGTAAGTATTCATTTTATTTTTTGTTTTCAATGAACTTTCAGTTCTCTAAAAACAAAGATCTTACTCTTGTTCTTCTTTGCCTCCTAAAATTCAGTACAATATTCAATATATTTTTAAATGTGAAATAATGATAACATAATTATTGTATTTTCATTAAATACTGTGTCCCAGGGTGCCCTTCGTGGTATACCACCTGAGCCACATTGTCCAACTGTCACAATAACTCTACAAGGAAAGTCCTCATATACAGAGGAAGAAAGTGAGACACAAGGAGTTTAAATAACCTGCTCGTGATACAGAATAAGTAGAGGTTGGTACATTAAAACAATATGAATTTGGAAAAAGAATAGAATCCATAGGTGTTGTTTTTGTAAATTATTAGTAAGCTGTATTTTACTATTCAGTCATTAATTGAAATATCTTTATTTTACCTTCATCACCTTTAGCAAATGTAAATTGAGACACGATTGTTGGCAGAATATTGAGCAATGGAGCCAGATGAGCAAAGCTACAAGACTATAGAAAAGAGTGGAACCATAATTGAGTTGGCATTATCTAATTTGCATTTCAGCGGACTCAAACTCAAATGAGGGATTAGGTCATAAAATCAGTTTTTAAGGTGAATGTAGGAATTCTTCTTGGAAACTCCCAGTAAGATGAGACCAGTACATCATTCCCCCGTAAGATGTAGTACAGCTGGTTTTTCCTACAGCAGCTGAACATCCTACTGTCTCTTCAGGTGTGAAGCAGGGAATTGAGACAGCTGGTATTGAGAGGCATACAATAGGAGAAGTACTTTTCTTTAAATGCTAGAATTGCCCTTAAAGTATGATGTTCATACCATCAGAGACTCCAGAGATCTGAGAGGAAACTTCAGATTCATATCTCCATGTCATGCTCACTCTGAGCCACCAGTGAGCTAAGTAGAATGATGGTAAAATCATACTAATTATATTAGCTGTGTAAACATTTCCATAATTTTACTATATGAAATTCTCATAGGGTAACACATATATGATGAGACATTGATGTATAATCATACGATTTAAAATATGTATTTTAATAAAGCTTCATAATTTGTAACATAAAAATTTATTTTGATTTCTGAGTGGCTTAAATTTACACTCCTTAATATTTTGTTGTTGTTTTTTGGTACTGGGGATCAAACTCGGGACCTTGTGCTTGCGAGGCAGGCACTGGAATCACTAAGCTAAATCCCTGGTATACACTCCTTAATATTTTGAATGGAAGGAAAAGATGAAGAGGAAACCCAAATGAAAACTCAAGGGAATTGATTAAAGTAAAAGGGCCTTAGTGCACATCCCATTACTCCTAAGGAATTGTAAACTGAAAGCATAGGTTAAATAGGGCACTGATAAATGTGTGTACAATCTCTACAGGTTCTTAGACTTAAGGTTTAGAAATTCATTTGCAGTAGCCCTTCTAGGAATGATTGGAGTCTCTTCCTGGAAACTAATTCATGTTAACTAAAATTTACTGTATACACTTGTTAATTTGTGTGTGTGTTTGTTTGTTACTCAGCTTTCCATTACTATAGCATATATCTGAGATAATCTACTCAGAGTGAAAAGGTTTATTTTGGCTCACAGATTTAAAGGATCCAGGTCCATCGTGGTGGGCATAAGTGATAGGACAAAAGTGCTCATCTTATGGCCAGGATGCAAAGAAAAGAGAGAAAAGGAAAAGCATCTAGCTCCACAGTCCTCTTCAAGTGCACACCCTCTCTGACCGGGTCTCATCTTTTAAAGCTAACTGCACCTCCCAATAGTGCCATCCGCAGAGCTAGGCCTTTAACACATGACTCCTTGGTGGGACATTTATGATCCAAACTCTGGCAATAGTGAAAGAGGCAGGTGTGTGTGTGTGGGGGGGGGGTGGTGAATTACGAAGATAACTAGAAATTTCCTCAGGAGTTTTTCTTCTCAAGAAAAGTTTTTTTTTGTTGTTGTTGTTTTTTTTCGTACCAGGGATCGAACTCGGGTCCTTGCGCTTGCACAGCAGGCGGCGAAACCACTGAGCTAAATCCCCGACCCAAGAAAAGTTTTCTTAAGGGCCAAGGATTTAGCTCAGCAGCACAAAAGTCATGAGTTCGATCCTTGGTACCAAAAAAAAGTTTTCTTAGTACACTTGTTAATATGTTTCTGAAGAATTTCTCATGACCATGGAGGGAGAGCGGAAGCAGGAGATGGTTTTAACTAATGTCATAGGGCCATGAAGCCTTATAAGCTCTCTTCTGTCATGGAGGAGTAAGCTCATTAACTCATTAGCTTACTAAATACATCAGAAAACCCAGCTGACTGTCAAGGAAACTTACCCAGGGTACATTTTTCCTTGAAAAATGTTGACAGGAATATGATTATTCCCTTTTGACTTTTTGGCTTTCTAGGTACAATTTATTTGTATAAAGAGAGTTCTAAATTGTTAAATATTTATGTAGCTCAGAGTTTAAATAACTTATGTTATATTTTATATTCCTTGATAACATTTGAGATATTTAGATTTAGAAACAGTCTCCTATCATTTATATGTTAACAAACCATTTCTCCACATTATCTTTTCTACAGATAGTAAATCCTATCTATTTTACACTGATTTTTATTAAATTTTGTTTCAGATGATTGTATGTTCTGTGTATCTGGAGCCTCTGAAATACAGATTTCATGGGGGTAAACATGGGTTTTGAAGATAAGGACACTTAGATGAATACACTAGCTGAGTGATCTTAGGAATATTACTTCATCTCACTCTTAGTTTTTCCATCTCTTTAATAGGAAGAGCGAAACTTTTTATAGGATTATATATGACAATTACTGTTAAATAACAGGTACAAAATAACAGCTTTAATTTCCATACAAGATTTTTACAAGAAAATCAACATTTTAAAAATTCATAAATTTTTCCACAATAGTTTTTCTACCAAAGTGCCAAATCTGGCCTGCCAGAACGATTTTTAAATCATCTTTGAAATGCCAACTTTAAACATCAGTAACTGTCACATAAAAATCTGTATTTCTCACTCTTCTTGAGAAAGTACATATTCGGCCACATTTCTGTACTGACAGCAGGGAGAAGCTGAGTCTGGGCTGCTCCTCTGGACAGAGCACTTGCTAAATGGCCAACTGCAGTTGTTTAAATGACCTCTATAGGCGTTTGCATCCAGAACTGTTTCACTTCATGATCCTCTTCCCAGCAACTCTTCATATCATAATATTTTGACCAAAGTAGAACAAATGAATCTGTATGAAAATAAACATTTGCAACCCTTATTTCTATTTAAAATAAATATATAGTCAAGCTCTTGTTTGGGCACTCTAAGGTGATCATACTTTCTCTGACTTGTGATCTAAAGATGACTCTGAATATTTGAAACTGAATATTCCATAAACTGTTACTGTAATTCTGAACCACATGGACACTCAGTTAATGCTGTTAACTATAAATTTTCAAGGTAGTGTTTTCAGTTTTATTGCCCTCATCTTGGACGGCCTTGGAGTGTGGTGGCAACTATACTCCATCTGTAAAATTAAAGTGCTAAGTTCATCCTTGAAACAAATGGCAAAGCTATTTAGGATTGGTTTTAATCTGATGTTCTGGCAAGGATTCCATTGAGGCACACAAATTAAAACATAGTCCTGGGTCAATTATAGGAGTGTATCTTTTGAATGGGAAAGGCTCAGTGACTGGTTTGACAAGAGCCTAGTGACCCTGCTGAGTGTGATTAATTTTATTGTCCCAAGAGAATAATGAAAATAGGACCCATGATTAGCTTTCAGGCTAAAATTGTACACCATTATCTAGATGAACAATATCTAAAGAGCGCCCCCATAGAACATAGGAGAGAGAGAGTTCAGTACAATCAGACTATTAATACCAAAACTACCCTCAAATATAAAAATAGAAGCATAGCTCTAATTCCAGAATATACGATATATGAGAAAGAAAATTGTGGAGACAAGGACTTTAGGGTCTAGATTATTCTTACACTCATGACTGCCCATCTTCTATTTAAAAGCCAGCCACAATTAAATACCACAGTGAATTTAACCAAATAGCACATTTACATTTTTTAAGATCTTTATTATTTTTTTTCTGAGTATTCTCCCTTGATGAGACACACATTGCAGTGGCTAAAAGGGGTCTTTGGAATTAAACTGCCTGTATCTGAAGTTAGGTTCTGACATTTATTAGCTGGCTATGGGATCTGAAGCAAATTACTTAACCACTAGCTTACCTTAATTTCCTCAGCTGAAAAATGGTGGTAACTGCAGTGCCTTCCTAATCATACTCCTGAGAAGAATAAATGAGATGGTGGTAATAAGCTCGTAGCCCACAGAAAGGCCCAATAAATACCAGTTGTATTGGTCTAAGATACACTTTAGAACTCAACTCTAGGTTTAGGTAAAAAAGGATTCTGTGGGAAAAAAGCTTGGCTGCTCTGAATATACTCTGACGTTACTATGAATCACTGTGGCCAAGAACAACAGTTTTGTTCTGCTAATTAACAAATGATCATCACTAATTAGCTGTTGTCTGTAACCTGAAGCTGTAAATTTGGGTACTAGAGAAATGGCACCTTTCTGAGTGTTGAGAGGGGTGTGAGTCAAAAATATGGGAAACCTAATATATATAGGCTTATAATTAACTTGGACTTCTACTGCTCTATCCCATCTCCACCTTTAATGCAATGTGTATGATAACAGCCAAGAATAGACTTTACACTGTAGTTATGATCTTGGATTTAGCACTAGACCTTCTTTACTTAATCCAAGCCCTCTTTTTCCGCAAGCAAACTTGTGCCCTGGCAATCCATTCACTTAGTAGGAGACTTGCTCGTTTTAGTGCTCCTTAAGCTGCAGCAGTGGATGGCACTGACACCTGGCTGTTGATGTAGCTTAAGACAAGTCACAATATTCTTAATATTTAACTCATACTATTATTAAATTTTTTCTCCACTCGGCTCTAAGAATTCATAATGTCAACTTTCTAAAGTAAATTTACTATCCCCCTTCCATTTTTAAAGCATATTTAAAATATCGCTTCCTGTTTATCTGAGGAGTCTCATGGGGATATTTTTAGTGGATGGTAGCAGGCCTTGGCTTTAGAAGAGAAACCAGGTCAGTTCATGGTGGAGTGGTCATTGACCAGATCAGTTCTTTAAGAGGACCTAGGGTTCCTTGTTACTAACAAGGTCTATGATATCAGGGAAGCCCTCTGTAGTGGAAATAATTTTATTTTATTGTAGTGAACAGATAATACGAATGTTCAGACCCATTCCTTATTTTTTTTTGGTATATCCTGCACTTTATTTTATGGACCAGGGAAGTCTAATCTTTTCACATTGGCTTCACAAACCTTGTGCCATCATGTAATGTTCTCTCCTGGTGAACAAGGGGTAACAAAATATACACAGGTAATATATATATACACACACGAAGATATACTCATACAGACACATAAAATATGCATGCCATATATGACAGATATAGTCCATTTTGTAGCTGCACTCTATTCTTTAGTAATTATATGTATGTCTGTATATAAAGAGTTGTCTTTGTCTCCAGTGTGTATATATTCTCCCTGTAGTACAGGAAGCTGTCAGTTTCTCCACTGGGGTAGCAACAGAACTTTGGCGAGCAGAATGCACTTACAAGGAAATGCTATTACTTCTATTCTCCACTAGACACTTTAGTACTTCCTAATTTTATTTAGGATTTTGGTTGTTTCTCCCCTTTGTGGGAGTTCTTCGTGTCAATTTTACACGATCACTCTGGCTGAGTAGAAATATTACATATCAAACTGCTAGAAAGATACACCTGTTCTGTGTACGATGTTAGGGAACTGAGCAGAAAGGATGTCAAT
This sequence comes from Heterocephalus glaber, assembly GCF_000247695.1. The sequence goes on from NW_004624752.1 coordinate 14,753,775, forward strand.
AAGCAAAATGTGAGATGAAGACAGGAAGATTTAACTTTATTTAATTGCCATGAAAAGCATTTCAAGTATGATTCTAAATATAATTTATAAATGTTGATGATATTTCCATGCTTCAGTTAGTGTTTGCACAACTCTGAAATACTGTCTTGGACTTTTAAGTAGGGTCTTGTCAAGGAATGCTGCATGATTCTAAAGTTGCTCTTATTCTCTGCACAAGTGGCTCCAGAAGTAGGTCTTGTTAAAGAAGACTGGAATCTATGCATTCTCTGTACTTCTGCATTTTTCCTTGTGATACTCTGTAGTCGTTTACAATGTGCTGCTATGGTTTGATAAATGTCACCTAAAAATCCATATGTCAAATGCTTGGGCCCCCCAGCTTGTGCTGCTGTCGGGGGACAGCGGGAGATTTAAGAGATAAAGCATAGTGAGAGGTCTTCAGTTCATTGGAGACATGTTTTTGAAAAGGATATTGGAACACCTGCTCCTTGTGCTTCTTCTGTTGTGTACCTAGCCGTGAGGTGAATGGCCTTCCTCCATCTACATGCTCCTACATGATGAACTGTGCCTCCACAGGCCCCAGGCAACAGAGCTAATCAGTCATGGAGTGAAACCTCCGCATGTACAAGCCAAATAAACCTTTCCTCTTTATGAGGTATCATTTCAGATATTTTGTTATAGTAATGGAAAGCTGACTAACACAGGTGTCTAATCATTATTCTCTGCTGAGTGATGTGTATTCTTATAAGACAGGAGATTTATTTCTTCCTTGTTAGTGTGTTGTGGATTTTTCATTTTCCTTCTTCCTGAATATCTGGAATAGTAATTGGTGTGGTCTCAGTGAGAACCCCTAGACTCCTTACAATTCTCCGTGTAATGGTTATATTACATAAAACGGACAGTAAGAAAACAAAGCAGCCATCTGTATTCCTTTTTAGAGTGGTTTTTAAATGGCAGCAAATCTAAATTCATCTAAAAACGTGTCAAGATTTAGGTTTCTGGATCCCATTTCACAAGATTCTGTTTCAGTGGGCCTTGGTGTTTCCTAGAGTGCTAAGAATACAGGTGTGTGCCATTATGCCCAGCTATTTTTGACTAAGACTAAGAATCAGTATTTACAGGGAATGTTTTTAAACATGGTTGGGCCAAACACCCAGAAATTCTGATTCTTTGGGCTTTGATTTAGGGCTCAAGCATCTGTATTAAAATATTGCAGTGTCCCTCTTTACCAACAAAAAGAACTCCAAAGGTGATGTTTTCTTTCTGTACAGCCAAGATTGATAACACTGCCTCAGCCCTTAACTTTACCATGCTGTCGTTTGAATACTCCTCAATGATTGCCAGGTAGAAAGCTGGAAAAGGTTGTACTCTTTGTGAATAACTAATACAAACAGAAAAGGCTACATTATCAAATGCTCCTCGTTTATACATTGATTAGGTCTCCAACTATGACAAGCCCAACTTAATTGTTAGGGAAAGAGTAAATGAGACCAGTAGATAGCTGGAAAATAGAGACCTCTTATTTTATTTCATAAGTGTCACATCAATCTATCCAGTTAAGTGATTAAAGGGAAGACTCTAAACTGCAAAGAGAACCAGCCCTGATTTGTTCAGGGTCATGAGCAATGGCTTCAGACCATCTTGCTTGCAGACACTCCTTTCATGTTTTTATGCTGTCAGTTGACAGACTTTGCAAGATTTATGGCTCAAAACTCAAGTGTACACATATGTGAGAGGGTGGGATGATGGGATGAGTTAGATGAGGTGAAATCAGAGGAGAGCAGCATTTGGGTTTCACCATGAATGCCACAAACTAGCCTTTTGGGCTTCTACTTTGCAATCTCTCATTCTCTTCTCTCTTGTTTCATTCTCCCTTTCATCTCTATAAACGTTGTTTAGCTTGGAAAATTTCTGGTAGAAAACACAAAAATAGAAAGTGAGTCTTCAAATGAAAGCATCTAATTTTTATTAAAAGATTCATAGGGTGCTTATCGTAAAGAGCTATAAAGGATATACTAATAAAGATTTAGGATCCTTGTTTCCCAGGAATTGATGTTATTTCTTGTTCTCTTGAGAAAGATATACTTTTCTAACATAATTAACTCTATTTTATTGGACCTATCTGCATCTTTTTAAAACTTAATTGAATTGAAATTTCTGATAATTAAAATCTTATAATGTCTCCACAGTTGGGACAGTAATGTCCTGAGTTTCTCTACTTTTCCAATTTTCCTCTTTCCTACTAGGAGGGAACCCTCTGCTGTAGTTCACAGATCCTATGCTCCTTACTGGTTTTCCCTCCTTCATTTTCATCCCATTTAAACTGAAACTTTATAGGGAAATGTAGCAGTGTTACTTTCCTGTTTGAAACACTGTTGGGGCTCTCTAGGGCATCTTAAATCCAGATTTAGTACCACATCCAAGGCATATTTGGGGTCTCAAATTTGTTCCCACACCCTACTACCAGGTACGCTTATAATACATATGCAAGTGTACACACACACACACACACACACACACACACACACACACACACAGGTGAGGTTCAATAGCCATGCTGTTATCCCTCAGTCCTTGAAATAGTGCCCCCATATTGTCTCACATCTGAGAACGTTCTCTTTGTTTTGCCAGGATTACTGTTTTTTTCTAGAACATCTCAAAAACCCTAAGTTCAAGACTCAATCATATTTTCAAATAAAAATTGAAACTTTACCCCTCAATGAGAGTATGGCAGAGGTCCTTACTTGATATGCTTCTGTAGTACTATATGCAACATATTCTACTGCTAAACAGCCACTGTTGTGTGACATTATCTCCACCAGACATGGCATTTGAAAGTAGATTCTATTACAGTGGAGCCTCAAGTTTTGACTGGTCTCATATATTTACAACTTGGGCTACCAACCAGAATTTAGGTTTTAACTTACCATCAAAGTCTTGAGTTATAATCTGAATGCTAGTCTTTCCTGTGTGGGGTTAATTGGGAAATCCTGGGCCAATGTCTCTGTAAGGACTCTGAGATCTCTCTGGAAGAAAGTGTGGCCTAAAATTATACAGGAGACTTTGAAGGCTGTGAGGAGGAGCTGAGCCTTCAGTTAACCCTGTGGTTGATGGCACTGTCACTATAGCAGCATCCATAGGCTTGCAGGTAGACAGTGGTGATATGGAGGAACTGGTGGAGGGACACTCAGGAATTGTCTACAGAGGAACTTCAGCAACTACTGGCTGAGCAACAGAGAATGGCAGCTGAGGAGCTTTCTGAGGAGGAGTGGGGAGTATCAGGAATCAGTGCAGCAAAGTTCTTCTTCTGAAATAAAGGAAATCCTGAAAAATGGACAGAGCTACAAACATTTGTAGAGAAGACCCAACCAGACAGAGAAAAAGCCAATTGTTTCACTCACTTGCTTAATGACAATGTCATGTCATACAACAGGAAAGTGTTAAAGAAAAGACAGAAACAGACAACCTTGGACCAATTTTTAGTTCTGAAAAGGTTGAGAGTTAGTGAGCCAGAAGCAGGTCTTAGTGGACTACAGACTCTCCCAAGGAGAGAAAGGACACCAGAGAGCCAGATTCCTGATGTTCTTATGGAAGGGGACTCCTTCCAAACAGTAACCACCTTCCATTTCGTCTTCCCTTCATGCAAGCCAAAGATGTCAATCTGAATGGTGAATACAATATGAAATTGTTGTTTCTGGTAAAGTAGGCATATTTTATAAGTTTTTGTGAATACCCTAGGAAAATTATTGGTGTTTCTGGTAAATTGTGCACATTATACAACCCCCTTTTTGTTTGTTTGTTTGTTTTTTAATTTTGTTTCTTTTTGGTACCAGGGATCGAACTCGGGTCCTTGTGCTTGCGCAGCAGGCAGCAAAACCAGTGAGCTAAATCCCCAGCCCTACAACCCCTTTTTATATAGAAAGGTTAGTTAAGGGGTGTTTGGGGGTTTCAGAATGCATTATTGGTACATCTATTATTCTGTATGGGAAAAATAGTCTTGACTTACAACCAACTTGAGTTACAACCAGACCTCAAGAACTGAGTTCATAGGTCAAGGGTCCACAGTATGACTAATTTTTCCCCATTGCTTCATAATTGATGAGCAAATCATAATCCCAAATTCAAAGCTTTAAGAAACTATGTATTGGTTGATTAAGTACATTAAAAAATCAATATTAGAGATTTGCCTAAAAATATGTTTTAAGGGCAGAGGGAAAAGCGTCACAGTAAAATATGTGGAGATTGAACTATCCAGTTTCAGTTATGTCTTGTTTCTAAGGCATACTAACTTGATAACAAAACTTTCCCAAGTCCACTGTATTCTGGAAGCCTGTTAGACCAAGCAGAACTGGAAATAGTGCTTCACTGGACTGGCTGTTTGCCTAGCCACTTTCCTTGGGTGTAGTGGTTTGGAGGAAGGAGCCATCCCCCAAATACCACATGAATTCATTGTGATGTTTGTGTTTGTCAGGTTTTGGTCACTGTAACTAAATACCTGAGATTATTAGAGAGAAAAGGTTTACTTTGTTTCAAAGTCTTAGTGTTGGTTTCCAGTCTATGATAGTTGTCCCTGAGCTTTGGGCTTGTGGCAAAGCTGTATGCCATGGCAAAAACTTGTGGTGGAACAAAACTATTCATCTCATGGTCAGCAAGCAAAAACAAAATAAAACACAATACAACAAAACAAAGCAACAGAAGAACATTCTGAGGTCCCACAGTCTTCTTCGAAAGCACCTGGCCAGTGACACAGGGCCTCGCACTCACACAAGGCCCCACTGCTAATGCCTCTACCACCTCCAAGTGGCGCCACTGGAGAGCAAACCTTTAATACCTGTGGGGCATTCAGAATCCAAACCATGGCAGATGAAGAAGGGCAGGCTCAGTGGTTCAGTGAAGGTTTCTCATTAGTGACACTGGTGCTGTGTCCTCTGTGTCCAGAGCACCACTTTGGCTAATAAGCTAACTTCACAACTGAAAGCCAAATTCCATTATCTGTGTCACTTGGAGAGAGTATTTTGTACTGCATTTAATCAAAATGCATTTGGTGATATGTATTAAAAAAACACATGTGTAAATACCGAATAGTCTCTCTGGTGTGAAAAACTAAAAGTGTAAATAAGGTTCAAATGATATAATTGGTAATGTGAAATAGGAAGAAAAGGTCTAAAGGAGTTGGGGAAGTGGGAAGGTAGGAGAAAGGAAAGAAGGGAAAAGAAAAAACTTAGAAAAGGAAACAATGAAAACAAAGTCTCTGTAGATAGGGAAGGGTGGAGGAGGTGAAGGCAGGGCAGGGGAATGGGGAAAAAATAAGAACCAAGATGCATCATGTACAAGTACAAGCACCCAACGATAAATGTAAATGTATTTTATACCTAAAATGTACCAATAAACTTAATGATAAATTTAAAAAAAATGAAGATATTTTGCTTTAATGCAAACTAAGCAGTACAAATCTTCATTGGTTGCACAGTGCAGTAGTACATGCCTGTATTACCAGCCCTGTGGGAGACTGAGGCAGGAAAATGACAAGTTCAAGGTCAGCCTGGCCAACTTGGTGACTTAGTAAGACCTTGTTTCCAAAAAAAAGTGGCTGGGGATGTATTTCAGTGTGAAGGTCCTGGGTTCAAACTCCAGTACTGTATGTGTGTTTGGAATATTTCATTGGTTTTCAAGTTTTACATCTCAAATTCAAATATGTGTATGTATGGAGAAATGAAGTGTGTATTGAGAATGACAACCGAAAAGCCGCAAGTGACAGAGGCCCTAAAAGCACATTTTAAGTCTACTTCTCCATTGCTGTGCCTGGCTGAAGGTAAGATGAGGTTTTCCTTATCTTGAAAAGCAGTGCCTCCCACCAAATCTTTGGCTTTTACTCCGTTAGGGGGCCTCACTTGTGCTCACAAACATGGTGTCCGGTTTGTCATGTGATGTTTGCCATGTGTCTCTTCCCTTTGCTTTGACTAGTGCAAAAATGTCACCTGCCACCATCTCATCACGTTGTGGATGTGGCACAAATTCCCCATCTCTGTCCTAAGGCTCTCTGCTCTTTTGTGGACTGCAAAGGAGAACTGCCTTGTGCTTTTAGTGTTCCCCATGAATTTTGTGAAACAACCCTTTATTATATTTTTGCCTTTCTCTTTTCCAGTACTCTGACACAAGCCCCTGAGAGAAATTGTAGGTCAGTAAACAATCTCAAGCTATGTAACCTGCAGTACTTAAAAGTGCCAGTCTCCTCTGAAAATTCACTGTCCTTAGTCTTAGTTTATGAACTTGTGTTATCATTTTCTCCTGAGATGCCTTTGTGGTTAAGGCAAATATCCACCTAATCAGTTCATTCTGCCAGCTCTCCAAACACCTTGATTTGCATTAGACTGGGAAGCCTGGGGCAGTGGCATGGGGCAAGTCTTTGTAGATTAAAAAATTGCCCCAGGTTAATGCAGCATCACCTTTGGTATCCTAGTCTTGGCTGTTCTAACTCCAGAGAGACTACTGTTTTAATACTTCTCATTTCTTGTGTAACTTTGTATCTTTAGCCTAGTGTCAGGCGTGTAGTAGTTACCTTAAAAAAAAATAAATGTTGACTGAATGAGTGAGGACAGAAATCAAAACTGTGTTTATATCAGTACCAAATGCATCAGATGGCAAGATAATAATGCAGTGTAAATACTCTGAAGCCAATTCACAGGCAAAATTATTGTGTATAATTGTTTCTCTTGAAGTATAATTTATTAAAAAAAACAGAGGAACTGAGAATTTACTAAACAGCTCAGATTTTAAAAGACAAAACTCAAAAGAGTTTTCATGACCTGCCTTATATTGATGAATTCTGACAATAATTATTAGAATGAGTTGTTTTTATTTTTCTTGGAGACTTAGAAAATGTCTCATGATGTTTCCTAAAAGATGTTCTTAGTTGCATATAATTTTATATAATACATTTTTAATTCAGTACCTTCTATTCTTCAGATGAAAATATGGCAAAAAATTTGGTAGCATATCTTCCATATTTAAAAAGATTTTTATTTACTTGAAAGACATTTTAATTTTTATGTGGTTGTTATGATTCACTATAAGAATCACCTCACTAGACTTCATAATCTAATTTCACTTTTTTGAAAAGTAATTGATTTGTCTACTTGGGAAATGTTACCATTGTATTCAAGAACTACACATACACCATCTTTTTCTTCACGGAAATTCAGGTTGTAGGAATAATGTTTATTTGCTGTTACTCACAATAGTGGTAACACACTAGGCTCTGCATAGGTAATACATGTGGGCACATTTGCATCCACCTACATAAATACATACTTAAGAAGGAATCCTATAAGCATGTGCTCACCTGCCCATCTTTTTATTGATATATAAAATTTTCCTCCTACCTATGGAGTTTGATTTATACAATGATGGGTCTTCTTTTATACTTACTAATTCTATTCTCTGTTATATTCCAAAAGGCATCATATTATCTGCCTTGTCCAATTTGCTTCTGTGTCTCATTAAAGTGGCCTGCTGTGAAGCTAATTTTTCTTGCTCATTTTATTGATATTTTGGGAGAGTGAGATTTTTTTTTTTCCTAAGGAATTCCTTCTTTAGTATGGGGTGGTAGTAGCTGTCAAAAGAAGGCTTTAATACCACCCTCTAAATCAAAAATAAAAGCAGCTTATTTTAGTATCTCTATTGAAATATAAATTACAGATCATCGATCTTTTCCCTACTTCCTTGCAATTATTTTTATTGAAGATTTTTTAAGTAAGACAATGCAATATATTTTAAAAAGCAAATAAACCTCAAGGGTAAGAATAGCACCAAATGGTTTTGTAAATGGCTATAGCACACATTTAACAGGAGAAAAACACAATAAAACCTAGCTTTGGTATTTACTACCATAGAAAATAAAGTATACCAGTGATTAGGTTAACAGAATTCTAAATCAATCTACAATTTTACCCAGGAGGAACCACTTAATTCTGTAAGTTCAGACTAAATTATTTCTGTAAGATTAACCACTTTTCCGCAAAAATTATATGTATATATGTGTGTGTGTGTATCTGCATATATTTATGCATATATAACTTTATAACATCTGGATGTTACACGACTGGCTTCTCTTGGAAGAGGTATTTCTTTTAGTGGCATCACTGTATCTGTTTTCTGATGTCATTATATTGCTTCAAAATAACTATATATATAAAGAGATAGAGAGATTATGCATGTGTATATGTAGCTCTATGTATAAGTAACTGTATATTTTCAAAAACTGACTATCCTTTCCTTCTAAGAGATGGCATTTGTGCTCTTGACCTGTAGGAGGAGGAGGCAGTGGTTGAAGACGTGGAGGAACCAGCAACTGCCTGGTTTTACTTCCTGGTCCTGCTGTGCCCTTTTACTGCTTTTAGTCTCAACTTGTCTGTCTGTAAACTGGAGGATTATCTTTTAAGAGGGTTAAAGAATTGTATGTTTGTAAAGCACTTAAATAGTCCCTAACATAGAAGAAGTGCTATTAGCACTATGCTGTTTGCTAAATAAAATAATGATCTCCATTCTGCATCAGAAACAAATACATATTGTATAGGATCACAAGTTATTTTTGGTAAAACTGAGAAAATAGGTACATTCTGTAGATCCATGTAGCATCAAGAGACAGATAACATTTTCCTTTGCCATCTCTTCTCAACTAGCAGACTCAGTTTGTCATGTGGAGGGTCCAGGAAGGGTGGAAGGAGAAATACTGGCATCTTAATTCCAGACCCAAGTCCAGAAGGGCCCACAGAAATCACAGCCCAGCTTCTAAAGGTCTTATCAATTGAATTGTGAGTACTGTACTGAGTTAAGTTTATCTCCTTCAATGGGCTCCATAGGCCATTGGTTCTGTAAATTGCTAATAGGTGTGTTTGGAAGAGGTTCCTATGGAAGATAAGTTAGATGAATTCTGGATTAAATAAATAATTCTGGATTAAATTCTGGATTAAATAATTTGCATTTTGATTCTGCAAAAATGCACATATTATGTATACATCATGTCCCAAATTGATTTAAGATTTTCTTTTTTTAAAAAATCATACAATTATTATTTTTCTAAAGATAGAAATCATTTGTGAGATAATGAGTTAGGTTTTTTGGTCCTTATTATTTTACACAGAGAAGAACTGAATAAAGCAAATACAAAAAATGTTCATAATAGGTATCAATTGAATAGTACTTTACAGCTTAAATACATTTCACAAGTATGATTTTTTCCAGTTATTTTTTTCTCTCCAACTCACTCACTAACCCTCCACCTCATTTCATATCTCCTGAGACCCTAAGGCTAAGCATACCTAAATTTTAATATAAGTCCTAATATAACACTTTGTTCAGAGGTGCACTACAAAACATTCATTACAACGTATGTCTTAAATGCATCTATCTTAAAAACATAATTGGAATGAAAATAAGTGGAACAAAAGTTTTAATATCAAAAATATAATTGAGTTCTTTCAAACATTGAAAAATAATGAGAAAGAGGAATTTCTTGGTCATTAATTAATATAGGTCTTAAGAAATTAGGAAACTAGGCCAGGGATTTAGCTCAGTGGTTCCACTGCCTGAGTTTGATCCCCGGTACCCAAGAAAAAGAAATTAGGAAACCCACAATTGTTTTAATGCTCTTCTTCTCCTCGTGTCTTTCCCTATACCTCCTGCAAATCCCATTTTTAAATTTTACTTATCACTGCTCATCTGCTACAGGCACATACATTTATTTTTCCACCTCACACTCTTCTCTAGCAAGCCTGTATTCCCACTGGAAATTAGAACATCACGCGGGGTAACTCATAGACAGCTCAAAAATATGACATGTCCCAAACAGTTCATTATTTCATACTACCCTTCCCCTCTTCCACAAAGAAAGGAATAAAAATTATCCTTCTTACCTTTTTTCCAAATCTTACAAGTAACACTCAAACTAAAACCTGGTTGTCACTTCCAATTCATCACCTGCCCTTGGATCCAGTGTCATCAGATCTTATCCATTCTTCTTCTTGTGTTTGTTTTCAACCCAGCCTTTCCTCTCTTCACCCCTTCTTTCTGTACTTACCTAGTAAAATTTTCCAGTGTTACTGTAAAGAAAAAATCCTTGAACATTTTCCAGCCTTTAGTTTTGGTCTCCAGTTTGTCTTCCACATGTTTGTCTGATCTTCCTGACCCCACCCTCATGATTATATCTCTGCTTCTACAACATCTTTTGATGGCTTTGCTTAATTCTAGTTTATCTCTGAATTCTTTAGAATGGGTTCACAAGGCTTCACTAATTAAATGCTTCTTACACTTGTAGCCACCCATTCCTTCTCTTTTACCTCTGTTCTTCCACCCTGGGCTCTCCCAGACTCCAGCTGCACAACTTATGCCTCTTTTCCTAGGTGTTTCTGTCTGCCTGAAATATGCTTTACAAGCCTAAATGTAGAGGTAATAACCATATGCCCACATTTTAGGACTTTAAGAAATATAGTTCCTTTGTATTTCTCATAAATCAAAAGCTATGCAGTGGAAATGTCATATATTTTTTATTTATCATATTTTGATCTATTCGAATAAAAATAATGAAAATGAGAAAATTGAATCTCTAAAAACAATATTAGAATTCATTGGGTTGGTGCATCAGAATTATCTAGACTACTTTATGATATGGAGTGTAATTTATGGGATGAAATAGTAATTTTATGGTTTATGAGGTATTTGTAAGTGAAAATAATCTATTTTAAGTGTCTTAAGCATATATTTCCAAATATTACATATGTTAACACTCAACAAATATTTGCTATAATGAAAAAAGATTATGTTAACTTGTGAGAACTTGTGATGTAACATTTAATAATAGATATTATTTTACCTCAGAAGTAATTCAAATGTTGACATGGTATGCACAGGTCTTTGAAATAACAAGTTGAAGTAAGTATGTTTATGTATTCACTGTACATAACTTGTGAAAGGAATGTGTATTTGCAAGATATTCAGATGTATATTTAATTTTTTACTGTACTAAAAGATAATCTGTTTAAAATAACTCTGAAACCTTTTACTGTATGGTTACATTCTAGATTTTTTTAAATGTGACTTTCAAAAATATCTTCTTACTTATAAGATAATTAGAAAAATTGCCATCAATGCTTTTCAATATTAACACTAAAATTACAATGCTATAGAAAATAATTCTCTTTTGGGAAGGCAGTTGAAGAGGATGACATATTAACTATCTTTTACAACCAATGTCTTCTAAATTATAACAGAAAAGGGAATATTTAATATTCTGAGTTAGAAAACATTCAGGCAATGTAGATGAAAAGTAACTTTAATATTCACCCATTTATTTCCCTGGATTTAACTTTCTTTTCCTAAATATTTATAGGCTCCCTTAAGAAGCAGCGGCCTGTTAATTAGCACTGATAGTGATTTGGTATGAATTAAGTAGTTGTTCTCATTCTGGGACAGCCAGAATAATTAGCAATGAGGACAGGTAAATCTAATTTACTATTCAACAGAATTTCATAATAGTTAAATAGACAACATTACTATTTGTCTCTTTGTTAAGTAAGTTAAATGTTCATTTTTGTTTCAAAAGTGAATATTATATGCCTAGGAGTGAGAAATTAGATAAAAATATGTATGTATATTAGAGCTTTTTTAATTAAAAAGGAAAGCATATATTATTGTAATTTTGAGACTTGACAGTAATTTAAGGGAAAAAGCTTTAAGTTTATATACACATACACGAGTGTGAATGTTTGAACAGTAAAACATCAGCTACAATTGCTGCTGATGGGTATTCCTTCTCTCATAACAGCACGTGTGTTCTGTGTTATAGAATACAGTATTATTTTGTGTCAAGGGACTCATTGAAGAAAATGGAGTGAAAGGTTCAAACTTATGGAATATTTCCTCTCTGGATAGCCTCCTCTGAGCCCATAAGTAAAGAAGGATTAGTTGCTCCATGGCCAAATATATGTGCCTAATTTTGTAATAAACCTCACAAATAACCTATGCAAACTATACAATTTAATTTCTACTATATTATATCTCTTGTATTGAAATAATCTTACTTTGATGAATGATTTGAATTATGTCTGCCATTTTTGTCATTTCACAAATTGCAGAATCAAGGCGTTCTGTGAGAGTGAGAGAGACAAAGACAGAGAGAGACAGAGACAGAGATTGATAGAAATATTTTTAGGCCATAAAGCATGTCTTTTTTTTTTTTTTTTGGTGCCGGGGATCGAACTTGGGTCCTTGCGCTTGCAGGGCAGGTGGTGGAACCACTGAGCTAAATCCCCACCCCAATAGAAATATTTTTAAAACCAAAAACACAAAAGATGAGTGCATATTATAGAGTGAGAGACAAAGAGAAAATAATTATTTCCATCTTTCCATTGGCTGCCACTAACTTTTCAGAAGGAAGTCAATATCATTATCAGAAAATTTTGAATACCCATGTTGCTTTCACTCTTTCAATTTCTGTTTACATTTATTAATTCATACATAATAATTATACAACAGTATTTATTCTGTGTTTCCATACAAATTTACATTATGCAACGTCAAATCAGGGTAACCGTTATATCCACCACTTTAAGGATTTATTACATCTCTGTGTGAAAACATTAAGGATCTTGTCTTCTGTTATAAACTATATAATACATTACTGTTAACCATTGTTACCTTATTTATTTTACAATGGAACAGTCCAACCTGTCCATCTGTAACTTTGTACCCATTGAGCAGTATCTTCCCATCTTCCACCCCTATTAAGTATATTCTGGAATTGTTTAGAATGATAGAATATCTTATATTCTAGGTGTTAAACCAGATAACACAGGCATAGATCAACAAAGCAGAGAATGTAGTCTAAAGCTCAGAATAAATAACAAATAGAGGGAATTAAGATTTAGAAAAAGGCCAGATGCAGGAGAGTGATGAGTTGACACAAAAACATTGCTTGTTTGATCTCTCTTCTCTAAGGCAGTGTGTGCAGATAGGTCATGGCCCAAGATCGCTGTCATTTGGCCACCTCCCAGAATCTGGATGAGAGGGGCTACTCCTTATTAAGATAAATGCAGATGTATCCGCAGAGGAACACTTCCTAAGTAGCAGACCTTCTTAATGCTGTGTGACTAGTTTGGGATTCTTCTTTTTTTTTAATCCTTTGCCTTCTCATTTGCCCTGTATCATTTCTGAAAGCCATATTGTCTCATTAACTTGATTATGCTATGATTTGAGTTTATTTTTCTTCATATTTAAAAACTTTCCAGCGCTATCTTTCTCTGCTTTGCACTTAAGTGAAATTAAAAGTCTGACTGTTAGGTATTGCCTTTAGACCAGTGAAATAGCTCCTCCAGCTTACATCCTTAGGGCCTCATTAGAAAGAGGCTCACAGCATGCCTGACACCAGTTAATATTTGCAGAGCTCATTTACCTACATTGGAAACAAACCAAAAAAAGGCCAGAGGAATCCTACTGAAGTGAAGGAGGCTGAGGGCACCAGTGCCCATCATCTGGGTCACCCTCTCTGTTGGAAGTGGATGACCCCCCAGGCAGTGTCTCCTTATCCCTTTGAAGCTGAAAGAGACCTGTTGAAAATGGGTCTTCAAGTAGCTTTGTTGTTAAAGATTCCACAGGGCAAAATAGGTAACCTATAACCTCAAGAGAAAAGGGAAGTTGGGGGAAGCATTCTTTTCTAAAACCTGAGATACTCTTCACATAAATCTAGTTAGCATAAGAGTTTTCCCCAGGAGGATAAAAGATAATAGTCACTCTGTCATGACTTTGGCCCCATGGGATTCTCAGCTACAATTTTACATTGTTTAGAAATGCAGATTTTGATGGTTTTTACTTTGAAAAAAAAAGGGCTGATACTTTCTTCATTACTGTCAATCCTTATTATTTTAGAATATTTTAACTACTTTGTAGTATTAGATATATGGCATTTAGATTACTATAGCCATAGCTGCAGTGATAGGTGAGCAGAACCTATTATCAGTTATTATATCCAACTCATTAAGGAGCCATTACTTAAATTCAATTATGATAATTTTTGACAAACCTAGGTAAGTGTGCCTAAATCATATACACTAGTTTTATTAATCCAAAATTATCCTCAACCTTCTGTATATTCTTGAGTGGACTAGAGATTTTAGAATATCTGGTCTCTTTGGTAAAGTGGTTCTAGCCTATTTGAGTGTCTTTCAGTACAAGCACGTTGGAGAAACAACATGTCAAAAGTTCTCAAATCTCCATAGGATTTTTATTAACTTAATTGCTGTTGAAAAATTGTGGTGATCAACCCTAGGTGCAAGACTTTTCTCAGTCTCCTCTACTTAACTTTTTCCTTCTATTTCCTAACAGTATTTCTGAAGGAATTAAGTGTCTTCAGCATTGATCAGAAGTTTCCTCACCAATGATTCCTACAAAATTTTAAGAAAATCATAAATTTTTCTTCAAAACCATGTATGGAGTTTTGATTTTTTCTTCAGTAGAAAAACATCTTAGAATTGAAATTGTTGCCAAAGAGCATGTACATATTTAGAAGCTCTTGTTGTCTAATACCATAGGGCTTCTGTTAACATTCTGAAACGCTAAGTATGAGTTTCCCTTTTACCTGGACTCTCAGGAACAACTGTTAAATATTTGCCACTTTTATGGATGATAATTAAAGTTATGAGAAATGCCCTTTAAGATTGTCAAATTTAATAAAGTGTTGTTAGTAATCACTCTTTTTTTCCTTCGTGCAACAGCTGATTCTACTGGGTATGCACAACTGCTTAAATTTCTCAACGTCTGACGTTTTGTAATACCATTCTTAATTTATTTTTCATCCCACTACTCTTATTTGGTCTTAATTGCTAATGTTAATCAGTAATAAACATTCTGGCCTTGGTTCCTTCTCTATATTTTTATCTTCTGCCCTAGTAAACAAATCCTGTGGGTCTATTCAAGTTTACCTCTGTGTGCTTCATACCTGACCTGTGAAACATGGTGTATGTGATACAGCAGTAGTTATCTTCAAATATTTGATCCAGAGTGGTATCTATAAGAATCCTGGGTAATGTAGAAGACAGTTTATATGATTCTATTTTTCTGTCTCAACAGCTGAGGTTCATTGAGAAGTACTTTTTTGGGCCAGATTATATGTTTAGTAAGCATTAGATTCAAAACTCTCTAGAAGAGGCCCATTGGTTATTATCTAGATATCTACCACTTTCTTTGAGAAAGGACTAAAAAAAGATGTTTGGAATCCACACGTAAAATTGGAAATATCTAGAGTTAAGGTGACAACTTCACAGTGGAACAACCCCTACAAATAGAATCATTTCTATTCAATAGACCCAGTGTGATGTGGGACTAGTGATAGCTGTTTTTTTTCCCTCCGGTACAGGGGATTGAACTCAGGACCTTTCGCTTGCAAGGTAGGCGCCATGCCACTGAGCTAAACCCCCATCCCAGTGATACCTATTTCAGCAACATTGTTGTGATATGATCATTGAGTAATGATTATGATGAAATTTTTGTAAATTTTAAAGTTCTATAGGTGAGGGAGGTGTGTGATTTATTGTGTATGTGTTTATGAAGTCATTTCTTGAAAAATAATTTTGATATAGCACATCATAACTGGCATTTGAATTTTTTGTATTAAGCCACTCTTCTCACTGTTGTTAATATTTGGTCAGTTCCGTTTGAGCCATAAAATACATAGAAGAAAACATTGCTGTGGAAGGAACTGAAGCACGTTATTGAGATGTGTCTTTTGTGTCCAACCTTTCCTCACTGTCTTTGTGTAAACAAAATTTTAATGATGGATGTTTTCATCTTGTAGACTTTAGCTCCTCTTGCATCATCAGACCTCTTGCTTGCATCAGTCTTCCACATTGCTTATGGAGTGATCTTTCTACGAGCAGAGAGTTGATCTTCTCTCTTCATTGACTGTAGCAGTTAGCAGTCCAACATTGTTAGTGTTTCAGTCCAAATACTGTACCATAGATGGTAAAGCTTGCCTCACCTCCCCTATTCTGGTCACTTGCATTCTTATCACCTATGTCATGTTCAGAGTTCAAGACATATAACAACTGATGATAATTTTTTCTTTTCTTTTTGTTGTTGTTGTTTTTTTGGTACCGGGGATCGAACTCAGGTCCTTGCGCTTGAGCAGCAGGTGGTGAAACCACTGAGCTAAATCCCCAGCCCTTATTTTTTCCTTTTATATTTTCCCTACTTCACAGATTATAACCATTAAAACTTTCAGAATATTGTAAGAATTTACATGTCCAACTATGTTCAAATAATTTTTGTGTGTCCTTTTTATCACTAAAATGTAACCATTTTCTGTTAAATTTATTTTTAACATTTTATCATTTCATAATCTTCATATTAGAGAATATTGTGGCATATAAAGCTAAGGGCTAAGATGTTTTTGTCTCTTTATATAGATGATAATAATTATTATCTTTTCTTTGTGCTTTTCTAGATGTAATTTTTTTTTTTTTTTTTTTTTTTTTTGGTACCAGAGATCGAACTCAGGTCCTTGCACTTGTGAGGCAGGCAACAGAACCACTGAGCTAAATCCCTGGCCCTAGATGTAATTTTTATTTGTATTAAAACTTTGATTATCAGATATCCAGGGATAGGAAATTTTGCCTGAGGGCACATCCTGGTTAGAAAAAATTTTTCCCATTATCTTGTTGAAAACATTGGTGAGAATATTCTTTTCTGTCCAATTATATTATTCTGAATATTGTTACATCCATAAGAATGCCCGGTATTTGCAGTCTGTAATCATCATGTTTCTGTATAATTATTCACCTTGTCAATTACTTGGATATGAATGTTGAGCAAGTACAATGTTAGGTCAAATAATACTGATCCCAGAATATTCTCTGGAAGCAGTTCCTTAAAATACATTGATAACATGAATTTATTTTATCACTTCTTATCTTCTAAAATTAGAAGTAAAATATATGATTAAGACTTCAGTTAATGAGATACTGGATGATTAAGTTATTTCTAGGCCTAACTGATGGATATTGAGTGCAAGGGGCAGAATTTAATTGGGTTTCTGAACCAGGCGATAGGTTACTGTAGCTGTCTGTGATAACAGAAAACATAATCCATACAGTCCAAGTCAGTAGTTTTATTAAATATTTGCTCTTAGAACAGAGTTTGTTGCAAAATAAATGCTTTCTTCAAGATTCAAATTATTTTAATCATTTTCCCATTTTAAATGGAGAATTGAACTCATAATATTTATGGGGAAAATCCAAGAACACAAAAGAGAAGCAGGGACCATGTCTTCCTCATTTTATGGCCTTGAATTTAGACTGTTGTACTATTGAACTATTTGTTTAGTCTATTGTCTACTGAACTATTACATTGTAATAGTTCATTAAATGTTTGATGAATAAATGAATGAATAGTTATATGTATGCATTTATGGATGAATATTTGGGTGACTGAGTGAATGAAATGAATATTTTTTAAAACTCTGGGTATCTTACATAATGAAAGGAAACAATGTTCTACCCAATTCTGGTATGTATGATATGCCTATGAATGATTTCATGCCAAAATACAACATACTATGACAAATAAATGTCATTTTCAAAATTATTACTTTAGTTTTTGAAGACTACTATTCAAAGTAATTTTAAAACTATTATTTTGTGTTTAATTTCAAAACAATTTTAAGGCTATATAAGAAAACAGCTTCAGTGCATCATTATTCAGTAAGAACATCTGAAAACTTTAAATATGTTACTCACTGTATGCAGCTGCTTTAATAAAAAAGGATGGGCTTGAAATGACTTTGGATTCTCTAAAAGCACTTATGATTTCAGAGTTTTGCTTATTGAGATATATCCCAAAGAATATGTTGAAGTTAATGAATGAAAGTTTCAAAAATTGTTGGAACAACGGATTTACTAGAATAAGTTTGTTGTTTTTTCCAAGGAGATATCTTGAAGATACAAAACTATTTGGGTTATGTTCAGAAACAATCTCTTTAAGTTATTATCCATACCAGAAAGCTACATTTTAATGGCATAAAGATAAATATGATTGGACCCGCCAAAAAAGTTACAAATAGGTATTGGTGAACTTGTATAAAATCAATGCTCTTTTCCAAATATGTTCATTCTAGGTAAATGTGAATTATTCCTGTGACCTCTTGAGAAACAATAATTCAGTCTGATTTATTCTATAAAGTATTTCTCTGGACAGAATGAAATTCTGAAATTTAAAAAAATGTAGTACTAATGGTTTGTCAGTGCCAGGAGGATCAAGGATTTTTGTTTCATTAAATATTTTTATTGCATTAGCTATTGTGGTATAAAGCAATGAAATGATATGCTGCTTTTTTCACCACGTCGCCCCCTTTTATGAGAGTGTTAGCATGACCTAGATGCTAAGTAATTTAGCAAAATCATTTAAAAGGGTTTGGTTTTTTAAATGTGTTAGCTTTTCTCTTGAAAAAACTGACCTTGGTAGAAACTGCCTTTACTTTAATAACTAGTTTACCTCTAACCTGAGTCTTAAAAACTCTCCTTTTAAAGGAACAACAGTAAAATAAATAACGTATTCTGAATTAATAAACACTAAAACATACACAGTATTATTTTATTTTGAAAGATGTAAGGATTATTAAATTAGAATAAAATCAAGGCAAGTAGAAGAGTAAAACCAAACTGCTGGATAGATAGAGAAGCACATGTACTTTGCAGTATTACTGCCCTCTCTATTGTTCTTGAATTATAGGTATATTTTAATTCAGTAAACACTGGTGCTTCACTTAATAGGACAGATGGGGCTCAAGGAGAATTACTTAGCCAACTAATTTATCTATAAAATATAAAGGTAGTGATCAGTAGGAGTTTCTATTAAGAGGACAGATTGTCTAACAAGAATTCTTTTGTAAATCATTTGTTGAAACACAAGATACATTTGCCCAAAAGGTAACTATCAGGAACTGGATCTGCAAACTTTCCTACCAAATCCCATCTACATATGTATTTAAAATATCTACTTATGTTGCCTAGTGAGCAGGTAAAGATTTAGAAATTCAAGGAAGAAAATGTGCTTACTAAGTTACACCTGTTGATATGAAAAGGTGAGAAGCAAGTTGTGACTCTAAAAGTTGTTTCTGTGTATTTGTTTGTTTTAATAGTTAAATATATTTTACCTATTTTGAACTTAGTGCTGTATTTAAATGTTATAATAATTATTTGCAATTCTGAGCAATAATTTAGTTCAATGAAAAATTTTAATATTTTGGATTTTTATTTACTTAATCAAATATTTACACATTTTAAGAAGTTTAAAATGCTTTTATGCATAAGGATGCTCAGATACCATAGAAATGCTAATGAAACAAAAACAAAATTAAAATAGATTCTAAAGCTGCAGTGAAACTCCATTACAATGAAAATGGAAAGAAAACACTGAAGATGAAAACATGGAAATAAGAAAGGAAAATGTCATGTTTGAAGTCAATCACATCACTGTGGTTTTTGTTTTTAAGATCTGTTTGTTAACCTAGGCTAGCATCATATTCACAGTATTTTAAACAGTTTAAATGAAAAGAACTTGACATGGATATAAGAGAGGAAGTTTTTCAGGATGGTGGCCACTACCTAGGCAGAGAATGGCATGGAATTGGTAGTCTTGGAACCTAAAAGATTTTTCATAGCTGTAACTTTTCTTGGAAGGGGGGTGGTGGTGGTGTTATTTTCCAAGTAACACATTTTATGATAGTATCATCGGAGAAACAATGTCAACAACAACAAAAAACCCCCACAGATTTTCTAATGAAGAAGTTTGGAGCATTTTCAAAATACTTAAAATGCTTTACCGAATGAGTGATGTGAAGGAACAAAATTGAATAATAACATTTTTCATCTGTCTTGGAAATCATGAACGTATTTTTCTATTTCCTCTACTAGCAGTGGAGTGTATCTGGCTAAATTCTCATCTTTTACATAGGCTCACATATATGCAATTTGTTTGTAAGGGTTCTCTGAAATTGATATGCTTTGGGAGTGTTCATTATATTTATTTTTAAAATATTTAAAAAGGACCTTCACTGTGAGGAGACACCTCTAAACAGTGCTAAGAGCAAAGTAGTACCTGTTCTCAAGGAGGAAGCACTAATTTGTACTCAAATTCAAGTTCTCAAACAAGACTAGAAGGCCAATTGAAATAATAAAGGATTATCAAAATGTTTACCTAAGACTATGTTTTGATTCTATTTCTGTATAAAGCACATTTTACTTCTACAACCATACCCTGATAAATTTTACATTTTTTTTATTGTAAAAATGAAGCCTTTTGCCAGTTTTCAATATAAAATAGTATATCATTATTACATGATAATGAATATAGTACATTGATTATGAATATCAGGGCAGAAGAAAGAACAGAAGCAAAAATATATCTTCACCACTTCAAATGTCCTTTTCTGTACAAATATTTTAATCTTTATGTGTGATGTGTACCTTGTTTGTACGCTACTATTTTACTCAAAATGAAATCTAAGCATTTTTCTGGTGTTACAAACTTTTTTTTTTTTAAATTTTCTTTTTCTGGTACCGGGTATTGAACAAAGGACCTTGCACTTGTGAGGCAGACGGCGGCACCACTGAGCTAAATCCCTGGCCCTACAAACTCTTTATAAATGTTTTTTTAGGGCCTCCCAAACATTATGCTCCATAGAATGAGATATGAGATTAATAATTGTCTGATTGCTGGACACCTGAGTTGTTACAAGTCTTTCTCTTTTACCCCTTTGAAAGGCAAATGAGCCATATTTTCAGTGACTGAAGATTCCATATAGAGGTGAGGAAGGTGTTTTAACACTTCACAGTCTTTTGTTTGTTTGAGAGAGAGAGAGAGAGAGAGAGACACTGAGGAATTGAACCCAAGGCCTTCACATTGAACTACTCTCCAGCCCTTTTTTTTAATGATTTTTTTTTAAACAGGGTCTCATTGAGTCACTAAATTGCCCAGGCTGGGCCTAAATTCCCGCCTCACCACCTAGAGTACTGGGATTACAGATGTTCGCCATCATGCCTGCTTCTTCCTTTGTTGTTTAGTGTGTTGTTACATTATTCATATGTTCTCTTACTGGGAACCAAAGCCATTTATGTAGAATAAAACTGTCTAAAGAATATAGACAGGGGTGGTTATACCTTCTGTCTCTGATCACCATCTAAAGTCAGGTAGCCCGAAAAGGGTTTACACATATCTTTACAGATGTGTCCATGGACTGATCACACACGTGAATAATAGGACACTACACATTTTGAAATCAGATGGAAACATGAGAGTTGCTCTTGGGGGTGGAGTTCCACTGCCCTCCTAGGTTCAAAGGAAATTTGACAGAAGATGACTTTCACAGGTTCATGGTAAGAACAAAACATATGAAATTGCATGTGGCGCATTCTGGACATGTGCTGATGGTAAGTTTGATAGGCTAAAAAGTGGAGTGGTCCTTTCCATGTTATTAGTTTACTAATTGAGAGTGACTGAATATCTCAGGGACTAGGAAGATAAGTATTTGTCCAGATATAGGCCTGACTATTGCTTTGAAAAGGGTAAAGATGCTTATACTGTTTACAGATCAGGATCTTCTTTTCGGTAAGAATTTAGGGCAGCAATTTGTCTGGCATCGATTTCCATGTGAGAACTTTTATGTGTTCCTGATGTCTTAGACATACTTTATATTTAATGCTACAGTCCTTCCTGCCCTTGTTTCAGTGAAGTGTGTAAGAACAGAGGGAAGGTCACAGAATCCAAGAAAGAAGATGTTAGAAACTTAAGAGCATCCATAGGATAGGTTTTGGCCAAGATAAGTTTACTTATTCCAATATCCTGGGCTTTTCTAGAAGTATCTTTTAGAAAGACCGTATTACTTTGAAGCAGCTGTAGCAAAGTAATACCAAATTGTGATGTAATCATCAAGGAAACCATATTTGTAATAAGGTTAATTAAATTTGTTGCAGTCTTGAGACAAGTATCTTGTAAGTGTGCCAGTAAATCTGGTCTTGCTTTATCGAACTGAAGGGTGCCCCCTCCTCCTCCCAGAATGAGTAGCTCATTGCCAGGGGACACACACAGGCTGGCAACAATAACTAATATGCTATGAGAGGTTAGACAAGATTAAATGGGATTCGTCTCTCAACTGAAGGGCAAATTGTGAGAAAATTCCTTGTCTGCTTGTGATGCTGTTAAATTGAAAGCACAATGGGAGGTTTGATAGAAGCAACAAAGATTGAAATGATGGCCTGCTCTTTGGAGCAAACATCATGGTTCTAGAAAAGGTCCAGACCTCTGCTGACAACAGCCACTCCTTGTCAGGTCTGCCCCCCACACAGGGAAAAGAACATGTCCACCTCTACAGAATCTTCCAGCTCTACAGTATGCTCCACATTAGGAATGTTTATGTAATAAAAGAGAGCTAGTTAAACATTTCAAAGGGAAACACTATTTTAACACGAATTAGATATGATTACAGTTCTTTTTTTTCCCCCTATACCGGTGTTGAACTGCACTAAAGCACCCTCATTCTGTGCACTTTGCTCAGTTTTTGTTTGTTGTTTTTTTTTTTAGCAAAGTCTAATCAAATAATACAACACTGTCCCATCTTATGGTATTTATTCCAGTACATTGAGATGTTCAGAAACTTTTTTCAAATTAAAAATGACTTAAACAAAAGTACTACAGAAAAAACATAAATAGAATGTATTTGTTTTGGTACACAAGCATGTTAACTTCCATTCGCAGAGAGCCTTTTAAAAATGACACTTTAAAGGTGAGATTCTGCTATTTTTAAAAAAATTTCAGACCTGCCAGATCTGTGCAAACAAAAAGTGTCTGCATTTCACAGGTAGGAGGTTCAGGGCACAGATAGAATCAGCGGGCCAGATGCAAGGAAGGCTGGTCAAGATGCATGACTCACTCAGAACTTGCTTTCTGGAGACATCTCTCCAGGAGAGCTGAGAAAATACTTTTGCTCAAAGTAGTTAAAATTTGCTAGATAGAAGCTCATAAAATGTGCATGAAAGTTAGGCTGGATTGGTAATGCACAGACAAAAGACCTCTTTAATCAATGACATGAGATATTATAATGTAATTTAATTAATGAATTAAAAGTCTGAACTCTCAAAAAATGCTAGCTTTTCCTAAGATATATGTCAACTTACATTTTTATTTATATACATAGTATATTAATGAAACCCTGAAGAAATTCACAAAGATTCAAGATAAGATTTCTATAGGAGGGAAAGTGCCTCTATGTTGGAAAACAAATCAGTTGGAAGCCTTTCTGTGATAGAATGATACTAAGAGTTTTAAATGTTTGAATATTTTTAATGACTTCAATGAGACATGTTCTAGCTTCTTTGAAGCTATTGACAGTTAAAAATAAGGTGTTGGGGAATATGTATCAAACAATATTGTGATAGAATATGTATGTTTTATTGTATGTGGTCTTGGGAGACAGTAGGCTTACTTTTTTACTTCTTACCTCAAATTCCATAAAAAACATACTTCCAAGGAAGAAATTGTCTGTACACCAGTTCTCTGCAGTCCTAATTAAAAAGAACTTCAATGAGAACTTGTCTTTTCAATTTCCATGCCAAGCTTGAGGGCATAGCAGTAGCTGGAGAGTATATCGTGTTCATTTTGCTGTTTGAGTTGTTCAGGAAGAAGAAGTTGCCTTTCAGACACCAAGCAAGAATATGATGCCTTTGGGATACTGCCATCACATCAAGGTTTTCTTAAAAAAAATATAGTACTCACATCATCATCCTCACCACCACCATCAAGTATTTAAAGTTTCAACAAATATATCAGAGTGTTCCTCAGTTATAATTGAAACTGTGCCTGTCATGTTACCAATAACTTGGAAATCAATAATAAGCAATACATTAACTCATTAAAATGAGTTATAAAAATTTCATTGACTATGCAGGATTCTCCTTTCGTGAAATATTCATTCCTTCTGTACCCTTTTGCAGCTATCTCTAAAATTTTGTACAAGGAAATTAAATGAAGACAAGTAATTGGTAAATTAAAATCTTCTAGCCTCCTATAATCAAATCTCATTCTAAATTTTCTCATTGCTATTTAGTATATCTCTTTTCCCAGTCTGCCATGACTTTAAACATGGACTCACCTCTTGTTCTCTTTTGACATTTACACCTGATACATTAATTATACAGTTTTTCCTCTGCTATGTTTTTCATTGTTTTCTCTTGGAGTCATGGATATCGTTTTTATACAGAGTCTCTTCACCTCCAATGCATTGCTTTTTAAGTGATCATTCTTCCTAATTCTCAGTTTTTTTCATCCCTTATGCAATTATCATGTATTGTTCTAAACAACGTCCTTGTCTTGTTGACCCCTTTTTAAAAACACACTTCTTTTTTCACTGAGATCTTACACTTCCCGTCCTCTATGCAAGGGTGCTGTTCTAACCAGATCTCAGATCCCCGCATCTACTCTGTCCAGGAAGTGTGATTCAGCCGTTATTTAACCTAGTATCAGTGCTGCATGTGAGTAGTTCATTGTGTTCTTTTCCAAATTTTTTACCTCTATTAGATCTTGAGACAATGTTAGATCAGGTTTTCCTCCATTTTTCTTGCTACCCTACCTTATCCTTTTTATAGCAACTTCCTCCTCTACCCTGCCCTAATGATGATTATTTTGTAGGTTCTGTTTGATCTTTTACCTATCATTTTACCAACTTCCTTTTAAGTAATTCCATTCAAATCAATGGCATTTAAAGTCTGACAAATGTTTGTCTTCAGCCCTTAAAATCATCTGTTACAACTGCTTATTCAGTATCATTTGAAGCTTCCACAGTTTAATTTCACATTTCCGATTTGGTATTTTTCTGGTTCAACTAAAATGAATTTTTTCATACTTTGGGAATGAATTCACTAGTTTTACAGTTGGATGAATCAGAGACTAAAAATTATTCTAGACTCATCACACAAACACTTATTCAGCATCTACTATCGGCCAGGCATTTTTCTAGGCACTGGAAATATAATAGGAGAATTAACAGATAAAAATACATGCTTGCAAGATGCATACATTTTACTAAAGGAAAACAAACTAATACACAGACTGGATAATATGTTTATAACAACTACTGGGGTAGAAGTGATATGTAATAAATCACACATATTTGAAGCACACAACTTGTACATGTCTGAATCCAAAAGTCAGGACAGTAAAAATAGTGAAATACTTCTCTCCTCCAAAAAACTGTCCCCTGTTCCTGTTTTCTCTGAGTTTAGATTTGTATATTTTTTCAAAATTTTATGCATATGTAATTATAGACATTTCTTCAAAAAAGGTTTTTGGGGGTCAAGTTTCAACATAATTATTTTGATTTATCCGTGTCATTTGTATATATCAACAATACATTTCTCATTGTTCAGTAATATTCTTCTGTATGTATATACACAGTATTGTTTTTTCATTTGTTGATATCTGAATTGTATCTATTGGGAAAAAACAATTATGAACATTAGTCAGCACATTTTTTACAGCCATTTTCTTGTGGAATGATTGGATCATAGGGTAAACATATGCCCAACTTTTTGAGAAACCTCCACTGTTTTCTACCAGCAGGACATAGTAGGCCATTGTCTCCAAATTCTGGTCACTATTTAGTATGGTTGGGTTCTTTAATTTCAGTCATGTTAATGACTGAAATGGTATTTATATCTCACCGTGGTTTCAATTTAATTTACCTAATAAGTAATAATATTGTGTATATTTTCATGTGCTTATTCATATTGGCCATCTCCATGTCTTCTTTAGTGAAATGGCTATATATATACATATATATATATGTATACATATATATTCATTTTGCTAACCTTGGTGCATGCTAGGAAAATGGTCTAGTGCTGAACTACATCTCCGACCACTCTTGCCCATTTTTATATTAAGTTATTTGTTTTCTTATTCTTGAGTCTTAAGAATGTTTTATATATTTTGGATACAAGCTCTTTATCAGTATATAATTTTCAGATGTTTCCCCTAGCTTATATTTGATACTTCCTAAACAAACAAACAAACAAAATCTGTCCTTTCAGAGATAGTTCTTTCATTTTTAAGTCAACTCAAGTTTTTTCTATGGCTTAGTCTTCTGTCGTTGTGTTTACAAAATAATTATCTAACCCAAGGTCACCACTTTTGGGATTTATATTTACATTTGTGATTACTTGTAAGTTAGTATTAGCATATAGTGTCAGATGCAAATGAAATGTTTTATTTTTCCATACGAATATCCAGTTGTTCCAACCTTGTGCTTGAACATAATGATACAATGTTCTTACTATTCTTATTCTCTTATTATTTTGTTAATAAATTATATTTTCATATTAAAAAAGAAACAATACTTTCTCCACTGAATATCTTTTTGTGACACTGTCAAAAGTCAATTTTCTTTTTTTTTTTTTCTTTGTTACCGGGGATTGAACTTGGGTCCTTGTGCTTGCGCAGCAGGCGGTGAAACCACTGAGCTAAATCCTCGGCCCATAAATCAATTTTCATATACTTGTGGGTAAATTTCTAAACTCTATACTATCTTGATTGGTCGGTCTATTTATCTTTCTTCATGTCAATACTGAATTTTCTTTTTTATTATAGCTTCATGAAAAGACTTGGAATAAAATCAAGTTTATACATCAAACTTTGTTTTTTTTTCTCTAAGTTGTTATGGCTGTTCTAAGACTTTTCCGTTTTATATGAGAATTTTAGAATGAATTTAATAATTTATACAAGAAAACCTTCTGGAATTTTCTTTGAGAATATAATAGTAATCATTTTTGTGGTCTGTGGAATAATTTGGATAGAATCAACTATGTAACAATATTGAGTCTTCTGATTAGTGAAAAAAGTATTTCTTTCTGTTTATGTAGGTCTTCTTTACTTACTCTTAGAATAACTTGTAATATTTAGTGTATAGGTTTTAATCCCTAAGCATTTAAATATTTTGGTGTTACTGAAAATGGCAATGTATTTTAATTTCTGAATTTTTTTGTTGGTATATAGAACACAGTTAATTTTTTGTCTATTAGTCTTATATTCTCCAACTCTCTAAACTTGTTAGTTCTGGTAGCCAGTTTTATGGTAAATTCAGCTTTTAAACATTGACAGTTATATGGTGAATAGAAATAGTTTTAACTAATGCTTTCATATCTAGTTGCCTTTTTATTGCTTTTTCTTGCCTTATTACACTCCAAAATAGTCACCACTATAAGGTTGGATTGAAGTTGTAAAAATGGACACAATGTATTGCTCCTGTTCTTAGGAGGTAACATTCATTCCCTTCTGTTTAAGTAGGATGTTATATGTAAGTTCCTTGTAGATGCCTTTATCCTTTTGAAAATGTTGCTTCTTGTTCCTGTACATTGAAGGTTTTTATGAAGATGGATGTTGGACTTTTTTATGAAGATGGATGTTTGATCTTTTTTTTCCCCTCGGTACCAGGAATCGAACTACTCGGCCTTGTGCTTGTGAGGGAGGTGTGGTGCCACTGAGCTAAATCCCCAGCCCTGAAAATGCTTTCTTCTATTTTTTTTTTTTTTTTTG
>NW_004624752.1:14781498-14825131 GCF_000247695.1 Heterocephalus glaber
ATCTTCAATTGCTCTTCTCAGAGTGCTATAGTTTTCAGAGAAGAGGTCTTTGATTTCTTTTGTTAGGTTGATTCCTATGTATTTCAGTTTTTTGGATGCTATTGTGAAAGGAATTGTTTGCCCTATTTCTCTCTCAGTGAGTCTTTTGTTCATATAGAGGAATGCTATTGATTTTTGTATTTTGACCTTGTATCCAGCTACTTTACTGAGTTTGGTTATTAAGTCTAGAAGACTTTTGGTGGAGTTCTTGGGGTCTTCTATATAAAGTATCTGTTGTTTCTTAGTAGAAGCCAGATAGCATTCTTATAATTGTTTTTTTGTATATAATGTTCCCATCTCATCTTAGTTACTTTTTCCCTTCCTAAGTCAAAATTCCCAAGACCCAAAGTTAAAAGAGGAAAGGTTTATTTGCCTCATGGTTTGTAGAGGTTTCAATTCACACTTGGCTTGCTCCAAGGCAGGGTGCTATGACAAAGGGGCATCATAAAGGAGAATAGTTCATGGCAGACAGAAGACAGCAAGGCAGCAAGTGAAAAGTGACAAGTGACAAGCAGTGACCCTCTTTCTGTCCCTATATCATACCCAGGCTACTCACCCTTAGGGGAAGTAGCACTCGAACCAGGGTGGAGCAGTCTTAACCCTAGCATTGTACCAAGAACCAATCCCAGTATCACATCCTTAATTCTAGCATTACACACCCTAGATATACCCACTTTTGAAAAGCCCCACCTATGACCACATGAGGCTTTGGGAAGACATCTGGACACAAACCACGACACTTCACTCCAAACTTTTGCTGGCTTTTAAGATTTTCTCTGAATCGTTGTCTTTTAGCAGTTTAAGTACAATGTATCTAGTTGTGTTTTTTGTTATTTATCTTACTTAGGATTATCTAAGATTTCTGGAATGTGATTGTAGGTTTGTCATCAATTTTAGGAGATTCTCAAGAACTACTCATTCCTTTCTTTCTTTTTGCTTATTATCTCTTGGACTGCATTTCCATTTACTAGCTATCTAATATTGTCCTACAGTTGTATGGTGCTATTTTCTGCTGCCCATCTCACTTTTCCTTTATTTCAATTGAAGTAATTTACATTGATTTATCCTTAAGGTCACTGATTTTTCTTACTCTTTTCAGTCTTCTTTTTTTTTTGGTACTGGGGATCGAACTTGGGACCTTGTGCTTGCGAAGCAGTTGCCGGAACTACTGAGCTAAATCCCCGGCCCTTTTTTCAGTCTTCTAATAAGCCTATCAAATACAAATACAATAGTCTCTGATACTTTATGTTTCATTTCATATTTCCATTATCCTTCATATTTTCATTAATATTCCATATCTGTTTTTTTTTTTTTGGTACCGGGGATCGAACTTGGGCCCTTGCACTTGCGCAACAGGCAGCAAAACCACTGAGCTAAATCCCCGGCCCTTTCTTCTGTCTATTGATGGTGACATATCCTTTCCTTTTGGTTTGATTATATAATAAATGACAGTGACCAATTTTCAATTTTTAGAACAACTGTGCATTCCTGGGATGAATTAAATTTACCCATTTTGCTAAAATTTAATTAAGAATAATTGCATCCAAGTTCATGACTAATAAAGTAGTGTATTTTTCTTATAATATCTTTGTGTAGTTTAATACCAGGGTACATTGATTCTATAAAATAGGTTGAGAAATATTCCTTTCTATACAACTTTGTTGCAGAGTTTACATTTTTATTGTTTTATTATTATTATTATTTTTATTTTTATTATTCATTATTTTTATTATTTTTATTGTTTCTTTCTTTTTTAAGTGATAGGCACAACCAGTGAAGCATTCTAGTGTTCAATTTTTTTTTGTACAAAGGTTTTAAACTACATTCTCATTTTTAAAATAGACATAGAACTATTTACATTACCTTTTTATCCTTGAGTATTGGTAGTTTATATCTGTTAATGGATATGTCCATTTTTATAATTGTTAAATTTATTGATGTAAATTCAGTCGCAGTATTATTATTGTGACATCTGAAGACATTCTAATGATGCTGTTTTTCTCATTTCTCATAATGGTGAGTTGTGTCTTTTGTCTATCCCTTTCTTCTCCTCCCTCTTTACCTGACCAATTTGGCTAGAGATTTGCCACTTTTAATTTTTTACTAATTTTTTGTATTGAGTTTTTATTTTCTGTTTCATTGAATTCACTTTGACCTTTGTTTTTTGCTTACATTCAAACTTTTTTGTTTTTTTCAAGTTTTATAAGGTGATACCTGAGGCTACAGGTTTGAGAGTTTCTTTTTTAAAATATAGGCATTTATCTCTATAAATTTGCTCTAAATATGGTTTTAATTGAATCTTACAAATTTTGGTACACTGTGTTTTAATTGCCATTTAGATCAAAATGCTTCCTAATTTCGCCTTTGAGTTTGTCTTTGATCCTTGGTTTATTAAAAGTATGGTATGTGGTTTTCCAAACATTTGGATATGTTCCACATAGGCTGTTGTTGATTTCTAATTCCATTGTGGTCAGGCAACAGACTATATAGGATTGAATTGTTTTAAGTTTATTTAAATTTGTTTTATGAACTGAATATGGTCCCTCTTCATAAATACTCTGTGTGGGCTTAGAAAGAATGTATATTCTACTATTTTGGGTAGAATGTTTAATAAGTGTCAGTTGGGTAAAATTGTCAATAAGGTTCTTCAAGTCTTCTATATCTGTTGTGACTTTCTGTGTACTTATTCTGTCCATTAATGAGAATAAGATAGTGAAATCTCTTGTTATAAGTTTGTCTATTTTTTCTTACAGTTCTATCAGATTTTGGTTTGTATAATTTGTACTTCTAGTATCTCATTAATAAGTGTTTAAAGATTATTGTGCCCCCGTTGATAAATTGAGCGCTTTATCAACTTTTAAAGTTGTCACTGTGAGACAACTTTATTCATACCTGATTATGTGCTTTCTTTTGAAAGCTGCTTTGCTTGATATTGATATAGCCACTTCAGCTTTTAAAAAATTAATATTATCATGGAATATCATTTTTGTCCATTTCCTTTAAACTTTTATATCTTTATATTTAAATGAGAGTTTTTGTCCATAGCAGGAAATAGGTCTTGTTTGTAAGTTCATTCTGACAATAATTATCTTTTCATTTGGTAATTAATCCATTTCTATTTAATATTATTACCATGTTTCAGTCTAAATATACCATCTTGGTATTTGTCTTCCATTTTCCCATTTGTTCTTTGGGCCTTTTTTCGTTGCCTCTTAAAATTAATTTTTGTTTTTATACTTCCATTTTATTTATTCTCTATTCCAATTATGGTAAAAATACAGTTCATATAGAAATATTTAGAATTTTTACACTAAAAGACACATTGCCATTAATTCTTTTCAAAATATTCCCCCTTTCTTTGAACACAGTTTTCTCATCCTTTTTGTCACTTTCTAAATCAGTTCTGGAAGTCCTCTCTTGTGAGTGTTGGTAGTTGTGCTGTGGTGGCTGCCTCAGTGACCTGAATTGATTCAAAACATTTACCTTTCATGGTCCTTTTGACTCTTGGGAAGAGCCAGAAATAACACGGTACCAAATGTGCAGAAAAAAGTGATGAGGACACACCATAATGTTTTTGCAAGCTTGCTTTTCTGTTATATGGCACTTGGCAGCAGCATTCACCACACTTTTGGTCACACCTCATGAAAGAAGACATCTAGAACTGCTTCAGAATGTAATAAGAATGAAGTATGTACAAAGCAAAAGTGAGTATTTTTGGAGAATTAATGGCAATGTGTCTTTTACTACAATAATTTTCTTTTAATTTAAATGTACAACATAATTTTTGATTAGTCCTTGTGCAAGCTACAACTGTTTTCTTTGTTGTCATAGCATTGCTGTATGATTTATGATCCATATACTTATCAAAAACCTGTTTTAAGGTATATTGTACTATTACTTATATGTTATAAAAACATTACAATAGTATTTTCCATTTGCTCCTATCTGATCTTTGTGTTATTTTTCTCACATACTTTGCTTCTAATAATGTTGCAAACTCAACACTAAACAATTGTTTAAGTACTCAACTATTTTTTTAAGTACTCAACTATTAAGTAGGTTTACATAAGTCAATAACTGAAATGCACTGATGTACTTACCTTATTTGATGTACCTCTTTCCATTTCATAGTTCTGTATTTCCATAAGGTATAATTCATTGTCTTCTGCTTGAAGGATGTCCTTTGAAATTTCTTCAGCTATATATCTGCTGTTGATAGATTCTGTCAAGATTTTAAAAATGTTTTTGTTACTTATTCATTTCCAGGTTTTCAGTAATTTTCTTTTAGAGCTTTAAAGATTTTACTCCACTTACTTCATGCATGTATTGTGTCTGATGAGAAATCTGCTCTCATTCTATTTTTGTTTCTTTGTAATAACAACTTTTTTCTCTGGCTGCTTTTAAGATTTTTCTCTTTATCGCTGGTTCAATTAAATTTTGATATGTTTTGTAATTTTCTTTTTCATGTCTGTGATATTTTATGGACTTTTAAATCTGTGATTATATATTTGTAATGGAATTTGAACACTTTTTCAGCTATTACTTCACTATTTTCTTTTCTTCCTTTCTCTGTTTAGCTTTTTACTCCATCTACACATACAGTAAAATGTAAAGTTCCTGGGTTGATTGATACAGAACTCACCAATTCTCTGTCTTTTTATGTATTTTTCTTCCTGTTGAATCTTTTTTTCTCAATATATTTCATTTAAGATACTGTTTATTTTTATCTTCAAGTTCATTAATCTATTTTTCTTCACATTATTATCTATCAATAATTTTCATGCAGTGTATTTTAACTTTTAATCAGTACAGTTTTCATCCCTGAAAATATTTGTTTTCATATCTCCTAATGGGTCATTATTTCCAGTATCTTTATTTAGATTTTTCCTCTCTCACCTAGGTTTTTGAAAATGTAGAATACAGTAACAGTGACAGTTAGTAGGTAGTCTATTTTTAATTCTAACATCTGTGTTAATTCTGGGTCAGATTTGAGTGTTGCTGTTTTTTCAATAATAAGTCATATTTTTCCTGCTCATTGTATACTTGGTAATTTTTTGTTGGATACCGTACTTTGTAACATGTACTTCATTAGATGCTAGATATTTTTGTCTTCCTATATGTATATTCTTGACCTTTTTCTGGGACCCAGTGTAGTTATTTTGAAACAGGTTCATCCCTTTGGGTCATGTTTTTGTTATTTATTAGGTAGAACCAATGAAACATTTTCTTCTCTAGGGCTAAGTATTCCTTACTACTAAACCAAGATACATTTGAGCATTCTAACATAGCTCTGTGAATTGGGGTGTGTGTGTATGTGTGATTGGTGAAAATAGGCTTTATTCCCAACCTGTACAGACCTGAATACTGGTTCCTCTAGTTCTCTTGGGTGGTTCTTTTCCAGCCTCCAGCAGTTTCCTCACACATAGGGTGATCAGAATTCTGCTGAATGCTGGAACAGGATCTGATTCCCCAAAACATCTCCCAAAATCTCTGTGCAAGTCTCTCCTAATAAGTTGGTCCTGGGAATTCTATCTTATTATCTAATTATCTTCCTGTGAATTCTATCTTACTAATTATCTTCTTGCATTCAGCATTGTCTTCTCAGCAGCACTACCTGAGCTCCCCTTTCCTCAGCTTGGTCTGGAAAAGTTCTGAAGACAGTAAGCTGTGGCCCTTGCCATCATAAGGTTATTACATTTATCTCCTGGATCTTAGGGACCAATATTTTTTGCTGCCTGCTAATATTGTAAAAAGTCTTTTTCTTTTCATGTATTGTGTTCTTTTTGGTAGTTGCTTCAGGTGAGATAGTAAATGTAGTTCCTCTGACTCCATCTTGTCCCAATAGTATATGTTTTAAGAAAAAAGTAAAATGAGTCAAGTTGGAAAAGTAAGGGAAGTGTGCAGAAAAAGTAAATGGAAATGAGAATCAGAGATTAATGAGGTTTGTCAAAGATGAGTGTGTATCTTCATCAAATATGTACAAAGGAAAAGGGAAACTGAAAAGATGATATTTCTATATTCCACTATGACAATTGCTGGCCATAAATCTTCTTTTGAGATAGTTTAGAATTGATCTACCAAAGACCAAATTTCCCCCCCCCAAACTAAATTTTATACCATATGTGAGGCATGACACTCTAGTTCATGGTATTGAAACTAAATCCTACGTCTCCCTTACACAACTTGGGGGCTCAGTGTTAATGTCGTCTTTCATTTAAGCTCACTGCCATTAGATGGAATGGAGAGGGAAATTGGAGGGAGGAGAGGCTCCCACGTTGCACACCCCTAAACCCTTGCTTTCTTCTCTCTCTATCCTATACTAGTGAATTGAGGTTTTTCTGTTTCTTGGAAGAACCTGCCTCTGTGGATGGGAGTAGTTCCTTTTCTAGAGTGGGAAAAAGTTAGGGAAAGGAGAAGTATTTTTTATCAAAATTCTGTTCTCAAAAGGAACATGAAAGAGAAAATATGAAAGTAAAGAGTGGATAATCTAATTCCAGATTTTTCATCATAGAGAAACCTCCAGAAGACTTTAAAATGTTTACCTTATTTTATAGTTTATAATTCTTTTCCATTCACAAAGTCCCTTACATTTAAATATAAATATGATGCAACCAGTGATGAATTCAACAGTTGAAGTAATTACATTCCCCACCTCCACCTCCAAAGCTATGCAGACTTGCCTTTTATCCTACTTCAGACCCTAATAGCCCAAATTTTTGTTACCACCTGTTTACATTGTTAGTAGAATTTTGGGCATATGGAATATTGATGCAGTCATATAAATAATGAATAATCAAACAGACCAGTTTACAGTATTTGAGAGAGAAACACTTATTCAAGTGAGTTTTATAAAATCTTTTCATGTGTGCGTATTAGCATTCAGTAGTGTTGAGAAGGTATTTGTCCTTTGCAACAGTGAGTTTCCTTCTTGAACTGAGCAAAGGATTGTTTGGCTTCTGAAGGATTCTTCCAACCATTTACAAAACAAGAGGCTGTTGAGCAAAATGAGTCAGTTAATATAATATCTTTCCCTAGTGAGAATCATTGATACCATGGATAATATTATTAGTAGACTTGTATTCTTTTCATGTACCTTTGTGCATATTTAACAAAGAAAGTCTTCCAACTTTCTTTCAATATATCCATCATCTTCCATTACCTAAGTTCCATTCTCCACAGCCACTTTCCTCTTAAAATTTCTTGCTGACAGATTTTCCCTTCATTTAATAACTCTTTGCAACACTTTGGATATAAATATGTTTCACCTGGTAAACCATTTTAACAGCAAACTGAATTAAATTGTGTAGGAGAAAAAAGATGTAAAAGGAGATTTTAAAAGCACTCCATATATACCTTGTTTTTTTGGCAGTTAAGAGAGAGATTTGCAGAAAGTTTTCAGAGTCATTTAATGAAACTGCAAGAAGGTGTATCTTTTCCCCAGAATGTTCTAATGGTTTTATATTTGTTCTTCTATTTCTGAAATACGGGGAAATACGTAATGCATGTGCTTTGTCCTTTATATTGAAACTTTTGAGGATTAGGGATTTTTAAAAAACTGTATTTTTAAATATGTGCAACTTGGTAGAAATATATTTACATACTATTGGAGTATTGGCTACTTATTTACTTCAGTTTTCCTATAATCCTAATCAAAAATCTTAAGTTTACTTCAGCTAGTGTGAAGAAATTCAGTGTCTTTAAAAGAGTTGTTGGGGATGGTTAGGAAGAGTAGATCAGTTATTCTGACTTTCTAGTAAATAACACAAATGAATTATAGACCATTTAGGAGTAAATACATATGTTGTTGGAAGGATTCTAAGATCTTAAAGAGAAAGTGTTTGTTAATCTTCTTTGTAGTGCAAGTTACTAGGTTTAGTCTTTTATCCCAAATGGAAAACTCTCAAATTTTTGACATTTTTTTGTTCATCTGAATATGTATAAAATAGCTTAGGATTTAAAAGTGAGCCCTAATACAAAATTTTTTTTTCCAGTGGCATTCATTTCTCAATTGAGAGAGATCGTAGAAATAAGATTACCTATGGAACCTATAAGATTGCCTATAGTCTTCAACAGCAAGGGAGTATATGATCAAATCCACCTGCCATTTTTTAAAAAAACTGTTTTAAAAAATATCCATGCTCTTTATTCATATCATTTTTCTAAGTATACATCAATCATCATACCTTTATCGAACAATAGTTGCCTTATTTATTTGCCTTATGCCTTGGTAATATGATCTTTTTTTCTAAACACTGTCTCCCTCTCTAATTCTCTCCTCTTGTGCCCACACTACCTCCATCCTCTAGCTTCTGATCAGTGACTCGATCAGAAATGCATCTGCTAACCATTGATCTACATTATAAGTCCAGCTACTGTGTAGGACTTTTTGTCTGTGAAAACCACTTCAATAATGTGAACTGTAGTACTGGTTTCTCCATACAGTACTTTGTTTTCACAACCTGCTGAATTTCTCGTGGAAGTTAAGAAGTTAGCTGTTTATTCAGAAAGCACACCTCAACAAATGAAATTCACACCATTTTTAATCATGGTCTGAGGCTTTAAAGTTTTCTGTTCAGTGTGGATTCTAATTTCAGTGCGTGTACTGTATTCATTTGGGGCTCAAAAGGGCAGCATTCCAGGCAGAGGGCAGACAGGTTAGGTGCTGCTGGGTCCCAGATACTGTGAGAATCTAGCCTGGGAGTGCACTTCCTACCAGTTTCCCTCAGGCAAGAGTGCATTGGCTAAAAAGAATCACCCATTGAGCCGAATACAAAGTGTTCCAATACCAAATAGGAGCACAAGGAGAGCAAATGTCCTCTAAGAGATTAAAAATGGCAATATGTGTCTTAAAAAATAAAACTGTTTAAAATAGCAAGATTGAAACGGTCTGCATTTTGAAAAACTAACAAATAAAAAACTATTTTGCGGGCTAACCACAGAAACAGATTCTAAATACATTAAAATATTTTATCCCATTATTTGTTTTGACCAATTGACCACAATATTAAAAATTCAATCATGGAGCAGCTGACAAGTGCAGTTGCCTAATTTTATTTAAGAGTTTTTTTCCTTTTTCCATTTTTCCATCCTGTTAACGCTGCTGCCTGTGCCCAGACAGTAATGGGCTTCTTGTATGCCCACGACTGTTATGATCATGTAAATTTATTGGTGCTTAGAAGAAGCGAGCTATTAAAACATTACAACAGCCATTACAGCCGGGCTCGTGTTGGCTTTCGCTCCCAATGAACATATGCTTCCGAGTGAATGCCTAAACTCTTATTTATGGATTTAATTTAATATGCGGAAAGAATTCAAAATTAAATTTTGTGTCTGCCTCCAGAGAGTGTCAGTGTATAATAACATGGTAATTTTTACACATCTTTATGAGAAATGGGAAAATTAATTCTTTCTGACAAGTTGTAATTATTCGACTTGGAACAGTTGCAGCTGAGCAGTTTGCATGCCTGTTGTCTGGTGTTTCGCAGTGTAAGGGGAAAACTCAGGGATGGAGATATATTGTGCATCTGAGAGTTTCTAATAGCTTCTGACATTTTAGCCTTGCATATTATCAGGGTGCTCTTTAAGGAGTCGAGGTATAATCTATTATGTTGCCTGGGACACATACAGTTGCAATAGCTGGAACATCCTACAGCAATTTTTTAAATGGGGGGAATATCTCCCAGATCATCCTGTAGATGTACATAGTAGTTGAAATTGGTGTGACAAATTTTTATGTCCCTTAAATGTTCCTATTATTACCTGCTCTTTCCCCTTTTCAGAACAGAAGGTCATTTTGTCAGAGTAGAATTGTAGACCTGTATTTTAAAGACTTAATATGTTTGAAATGAAAATGTATATATTTTTACCTGCCCTGCAAACATGTTTCCCTGCCTCCATCCTCCACTCTGCCACCATACACAAATGCTTCTGTAATACATGCCCACTGTCCTGGTATTCTTTAGATTTGATGTTTAAGTGTTTATGAAAAAAGTAGCATTAACTTAATGTACCAGTAAACCAAAACACTACTGGCTATGTTAGCAAAGAAAATATGGAACATGTTGTATGTGAAGAGATGGTACACTGATTGACAGGCCAGCCTGGAGGGGAGTGGTGTCATCTCTGTGTGTAGGATCAATCTAGTCCTTGCAAAATAAATGCAAGCTATAATGTAAGGAAGTGTTAGCAGATGAATGTGAGAAAAATTCAATTGTCAAAAACCAGTCGCTTCTTTTTTGCCCTCATCTTTGTGCAGTAGAACACAGGGATTTAGGTCAGTGACACTGCTCCTGCCTTACAAGCACAAGGTCCTGAGTTTGATCCCCGGTACAGGGAAAACAAACAAACAAACAAACAAACTCTAAGAACACAGGGATGAACAGCTAATGGTCAAGTGGGTATGTCTCTATTCTCTGGGTTGGTATGCTGAAACTTACTCTAACATTGTTTGCAGCAGCAAGGTTTTGCTCGAAGATTATATGTGGGAATGAAATGCAGCACAGAGTTGTACCTGTTTGAGACATCCAAAGTAGCATAGTACTTCTTGTTTATGGAGGCTAGAGCTCTGCCAACTCCCTATCTGGATGACTGCATTCCACCATGCATGCATTCCTTGCTGGCTCTTTTGACTGTCAGGTTCTTTTCTTTTCATCCCCAAATGCCAAACAGTGGGCCGCTCTAATCCAAGTTGCACTGCACCTCAGTGATCGGTGCTGGATTTGATCCTCCCTAGTTGACAGGCTCCAACTGCATCCTGATCCAGTAAGCCCAAGTTTTTAAACTTTACACACCTTTCAATGACTTCTGGGGATGCTCTCCTGCATTCTCAGTCATTGTGAGTTAAGATCAAGAAATAATGATGAAGTAAAAACTTGAAGTGAAAATCTACGTATGACAGTCAATGCTAATGTTACAAAGGCCTAGAGTGGAATTAGAAAGCTTAGAACAGAGTTTCACAACTCAGTGAAGGAGGTTGAAATCGATCCCACTAGGTTCATCCATCCTTTTGTACCTCCTTACAACAAGGTACAGAACACTCTCAGAACAGAAGCCCAACATTAGGTCTACCATTTTATCTTATTGGACCTCACTTGCCATCTATCACTATCAGTAATGATTACAGTTGTCAATAATAATTATCTTTTATTTTATTGGTACTTGGGACCTTGCACTTGCCAGGCAGACGGCAGAACCACTAAGCTAAATCTCTGGCCAATAATAATTATCAATAATATTGGTATTCATTTAATATTGGCTGATTTTTTGTGTGTGTACCCCAAGCCACTAAATAGAAAGTGGGTTTTGAAAACTGCAAAATCACTTTGAAATGTAAATAGTATTTCATTTTAAAGATGTATTTTTGTAGGTCAAGATTTTTTTAACTTTCAGACCTTTATTATCCCTGCTCAAGCATAAATGATATTTTGGAGTATGGGCTAAGATTTTGAGTGAAAACAGATTTAAAAGGACATATACCATAATAGACTTACTAAAATTCTGATTTTTTTGAACTAGAATAACACATCCTCTCAATCCAGTCTGAATGTATCAAATAGAATATAAAGACACAAAAGGAAAAACACCCCCCCAAAAAAAAACTTTTGAAGAAGCAGCAAAAGCCCTTTCTAAAATGAGAATTTGATGTTGAATGTTTTTGAAAATGTGGAAAACTCATTGCTGTTAGTTATGCTTAGACAGAGCCAGAAAATTGCCCCAATCAATTAAGACTGTCCTTCCCACCTCACCTGAACAGCACTAAGTCTGAATTCTACCTAAACAATAGCAGCACTCAGCCAAGCCATGTACCCAGTGGTTTAGTTTAGCCAACAGATCACCTCTGTTAGGCAGGTGCTGTTATAATCCTCTTTGGACTAAGGAATTCCTTTAGGGCTAGTGAAGTTAAATAATTGCCAGATCCACACAGCAAGGTCTGAAAATAATACTTGAACCCAGCTTTTACCGTAAGATACTCACTTCCTGTAGAAGAAAACATTACTCACCCTCCAGAATAGCTATTAAAAGTTGAACAGAAACAGAATGGGAATTTGGACTGCTGTGGATTGGACTGTGATGGAATGTCAAGCTAGGCTCCACCATTCATCTTTCTCCTCCCAATCTCCCAGTGTCCTTGATGACTTCTGGCATGGACTCCTCACCTCTCTCCTCTTGACTCCTCTGTTTCGCTTCATGTGTCCTTCTCTGTCATCATCTTCTGCTGCTTTCCCTGTAGTCTCTTAGGTTCCTTCCTTCCACTCTACTTCAAGCCCTAGTCAACTTCCAAGGAGGCTGTTTACAGGAGAAGTTGTCCTAAAGGATAGCACCAATTGAGTCACTGCCTTGTTCTAAAACTTTTAATGGTTCCACATCATCTATCAAATAATATACATTCATTTTAGTCTCAGATTTCAGGTTGACTTCCTAATACTTTCCAGTGTACGCTTTGTGTTGCAATTCCTTGCACCTCTGCTAGTTTTCCCTCTTGGCTCCTAGTCACCCTCCACTTGAATAACTTGGTTCTAGGAAGTCTGAAATCTCTTTGAAGGTCTAATCCATATTCCACTTTCTTTTATACTTTTCCACATCCCATCCTGATAGTCATTTCTCTGCCCCAACAGTATTTTGTTCATATTCTTCTTATTGGAATTATAATATCTACATTTATTTGCATTATTTATTATCTATGTAAGGTAGTAGGACTTTAGAAAAGCAAGAAATACAACTTATTTTCACAGAACACCAATTATTTTGCATCATACATTTGAGAGAATAAGGATATAGTCTGACAATATCAAATCTATTGACTTGTAGTGAGGGAGAGATTTCTGAGGAAGCATGTTTTTCCATGACAAGATTTAGGAGAGAGCAAGTTTTGTGAGGCTGTCTTTTGGCTGCAAGATTCTGAGAAGGTTTTCAGGCAGAGATTGGTGTGGGACCATTGAGAGGCAGTGGAATCTTTAAGATATGGGGCCTCATCTGGGTACTTGAGCAATTGTGGGTGTCCCCTTGAAGGGCACTGTGGCACCTTGGCCTCTTCCTCTTTCCCTCTTTGCTCCCTGATGGTGATGTAAGTGGGCATGCTCTGCTGTGTACTCTACCATGATGTACTGCCTTCCCACAGGCATAAAGCATGGAGGCCAGTCAATCATAGACTAAATCCTCCAACAGTGGGAGCCAAAACGAACATTTCCTCTTTTCACGTTGATTATCTCAGGTATTGCATTGTAGTGACAGAAAGCCAGGCAGTTTAGCAGCAATTAGAAATTCCCATTAGAAAAGAACATAGCAAAGTGGGTGTGGGGTGATACTGGTAAAAATGAGGGAGTTTTTAAGGCATTCTGCAGCTGCTGTTTGACCTTGGGGTAAGTGTTTTCTTTTTTTCTTTCTTTCCTTTTTCGTTGCATTTGGTCTTTCCTGTGTCTGGCCTTCCAGCCTCATTCACAACAAGGCTACTTTTGATTCTTTTCAGTCCAAACTGATTTTCATTCTATCACTTTGGGACAGACTTTAGCTTTTATAAATAAATGAGCAAATTAAAAAAATATATATATAGATAGATAGATAGACCTGGGCATAGTAACACATACCTGTAGGTCCAGCTACTTTGGAGGCAAAGCAGAGGATCTTTTGAACCCGGGAGTTCAAGGCTACTTCGGCCAGGAAAGCAATATTCCATAATAAAGAAGAAAACAAACACACAAACAAGGTTTAAAATAGAGAAGTCCTTTTTTGGATTATTACTAAAATAGCTAGATTGTGAAGCTAGTCATTTTGACTCATTGAAAGAATATTATTCTCCTTGTACTCAGTGATTTAAAATGAATCTTCATATACATATAAGTCCCACGTAAATTTTTCGCTTTTTTTTACCTTTCCTTGAACCATCAGATAATTCTATGTTTTTATTTAACCTCTCCTATCTCTGGTTCATTGTTCATTCTTAATAGACAGATATGCTAAGAACATTTTCATGATTTGTTCACTTTTGGTTTGCATCTCTCTATTTTTTACATCTCTCTCCTAAATGCCTTTGTTTTAATGGATCAGAAGCCTGTGTTTTTTGTTTTACTGTTGTTTTTGGCTTTGTGTGTGTGTGTGTGTGTGTGTGTGTGTGTGTGTAAGTTTTCCCTGGAGCAGAAACATATATAATCTATGCTAAAAATTGTTAAGCCATTTTCTTCTGAACCTGTGATCTTTAAAACTCTTTATGGTAGATTTTTTTCATTGTCTTCAGACACAGAATTCTCTGTTAGAGATGTTCTTGTGGCAATGGATTTTAAAATGTATTGAACCCTTTTATTCCTTCTGAAATGGATACCACAGCTTAAATCATATATGGTTTAGCTCAATTTAAACATTTTCTTCACTTGCATTTATCAACCTGTCTACAACTAGAATGTTTAGAAGTAACAATTACAAATTTTAAAAAGTCACCTCACCATTTTAGAATTCACAAGGAGAGGTGTTCCATTAACAAACTGCTCAATTTCTGATTCAGTAGAACAAGGTAATTTTTCCTAAGGTAGACCCCTCCCTTCCTAATTTTGTGGAATGTTACCTGGGCAGCCATGGTCACATAGCAGAGAGAGAGCATGTCAATATTTTTGGCGTGTGCTATATATCAAAATGTGATTATAATCATTATATCCCTATTTGCATTTCCCTGGCTCTGTTTTGTTTTTAATTGGGTTATAAAACAATTAGTTAACACCATGTCTTTTTAGAACTCCCAAGAGGGCCAGGAGCTGTTTGTTCTCCCTGGACCAGTGGGGGAGTGGACCCTTGGGAATCTCATTTTATTTACAGCAGGGTGAAGGTCTCATGGAAACAGTTTTTGTTCTTGTGCTGTTCCTTTCTGTTGTGACCTCTCTTGCATTGTTTGGCTTCCCTGCCCCCCCTTGTGCTTTGAAGAGCCGCACACCAGGTGTTCCTGTTCTGAATTACACATGAAAGAACCACATCCCTGGACTAATTAACTAGTAAACTGTACCCCCCTCCCCTGGGTTTAATTGATGCTGCACTTAAAAGGGGAAGGCAGTTCTTCATCCCCTCTGATTTCACACTGTAATCCTCTCTTCTTTATCTGACTTAAATGTGGAGGATGTTCCACATGATTTGGACATCTAGGTGAGGCACTGGGGCCAGTAGCACAGTTCATAAAATGATTACCACTGTAACTATCCTCTATGACTTGTTAAAGCTGTGTATGTGACACTCTCTATGGAGTGACAAGTACTGAATGATCTACTTGCTCACAGCAGCAAGACCCAGAATCTCATCATAGCTTTTTGCATTTCTGCAATTGATTTTACTTCTTATTAAGACACAGTAGGAAGACATTATGCTAACCTGTGTTTTATATTCTTTTTTTTTTTTTTTGGTACTGGGGATCGAACTTGGCGAAACCACTGAGCCAAATCCCCAGCCCTATGTTTTATATTCTTTATTGTAGTGTTGGAAGAATTAGTTAAATATTACACTTCATAGAATAGGATGGTTTATCATCTTGTCTTCAAGGATTACAGTGCTCAGTTGATTTTCTTCATTTATTGAGATCCTGGTCCCTGATGTAGCAGACCTCTATTGCTGTGGGCAGTGCTTTCTGGGCATTGGCCTCGTGTCTAGGAAATGCAGTAACTAATGTGTGAACCCTTGAAACAGCCTATCATTTAGTTTCTATCTTCTCCTTTAACATAGTATCTTATCCTATTTTTAAGAATTTTAGGGTGACTCTGGGAGGCTGAGTCCAGAGGACTGCAAATTCCATACAGTCTGAGCAACTTAGTGAGACACTCTCAAAATAAAAACAAAAAATAGTTAGGTGTTTAACCCTGGGTTCAATCCTCAGTACTGGAGGTGGAAGGGTAGAGGGGGTGCGTGAGAATGTTAGGGCTTAAAATTTAGTTCATGTATTCCGAAACTTTTCTCATCATTATTTGGCCATGATTATATTGGTTTTGTGAGTTTTGCTCATTTTATTTTAGAACTAGAATTCAACTATTTGGGATTAATTTTATATTTCAGGCATTGTAAAATACTCAGAAAGTCACTGGGTGTGAATTTGTTTCCTAGAGTTGCTTAAAATACTAACCCAAGTATGTGGGTATTCCTTCTGCAGCTTCCTTTGTTTGAGTAACTCAGCTCTAAGGATCGCAATGGTCTGTTTCTTGTTTTCCCACTTTTCATGAATACTGATGGACTTTGTCTGATGGTAACTTCCAGAACAGCACATAAGAAGGCAAAGTGAAAAAAAGAAAAAAGTCATACATATAATTGGTTTTCTACAGTGTTAGCTTTCTTACATTTTATTTTTGTAGAAAAAAACATTAAACAAACCTTAAAAAAATCAGTTCTACTGTGGGAGAACTGGTGGAAAACTTTGCTCTATGGATGGAGGATTTATTTACCAATTTGTTTTACACTTGGTACAAATGTTAAGTGGAGAAAGTTTAGAAAGCTGTATGCTAAGATTTATAATTTGCTTACTAGATAATGGGTGTTGTTTGATACGCTCCCATTTCTGTATCCCATCTCACAGCAAGCTATTTGGGACATCTGTGGTCTATATATACTTATTGAAATTATTTTTGTTTTAAGTTTTTGCTTTAGCCATGGTTGTTGAACAGAGCCTTGTGTGGGAACTTGATAGGAGAGTAGAGCAAACAAAATTTTTCTATAAATTAGCAATAAAATGATAAGTTATGACAAAGTTATGGTCATGTTCCCAGAGCTAAAGGGCATAAATTAATTATCCTCTAATATGAGAAGAAAAAAAATACAGAAAATCTAGCCTATGTAGACAAAATACAGAAGTAGCAGATTGATACCCAATGATCCTGTGAAGTATGAAAGTACATGTTTTAAACCTAGACACTGTTTTAATAACACAGATGTGTACCATTCTCCTCTTCTTTTCTCACATGCACGTGGCAATCACATGAATTTATTCTATGTGACGTTACTCGCATGGTTCATAATTTGTTAAGTATAAATAATAGCAGCTGTAGAGCTAAAATCATCCACCTGATAGTCACTTCTGTTGTCCATTTTCATTTTACAGTGAGACTATAAATATATGTGAAGTTAATACTGTGTATTTAAAATGTCATTTTAGAACTTCATTTCAATATGAACTGGACTATCTCTGTGAAATGGAATCAACTGGTATAAAATAAATAAATAAATAA
This sequence comes from Heterocephalus glaber, assembly GCF_000247695.1. Next base: position 14,798,721 of record NW_004624752.1, read on the forward strand.
ATAAATAAATAAATTTACTGAATAATTAATTGAGAACTTATTCATAGGAGAGATGCAATACTCATTTATGTGATTTGAAAAATTTAGTCAATAATCTTGCCCGCTACCAAATCCTAGTTTAACTTCTAATAATGCAACAAAAAGGAAACCCTGTAACAATAAAGACCTGCTACAATAAAGACATTTACATAGCGTTACATTGTTAATGAACCGAGAAGGTTAATAAGTCTAAGAAGGTTGATAAATGTCTCAGATGAGCTATCTTTGGAGTTGAATCTTGAATGATGAGATTTGGAAGAAATTCAGGGATTTCTAGTTTAGATATGAAATTGGTGTATGGTCATCATTTAACTGGGAATCAGAAAGCAGTAGAGGTTTGAAGAATGGAGTATAAAGAGTTACTTGTGGATATATTAGATTTAGCGGCTTGGATTGATGTAGGAAAAATAAACTCCTGACATGTTGAATGTTAAATGTGCCTAGTCATGGTCTCACAACATGAAAGAATGAAGTTGTGAACCAAAGGAGGAAGTTAGGAGAGTTCTATTAGAAATAAGTGGATTTCCTGGGCGTAGGAGCCCATGTGTGGCCACAGAGGCTCTTTGTCAGAAGTAATTATATAGCTGAATTACAATGTGGGAACTACATGGATCAAACTACAGTCAACCTATAGCATTACAAATATAGCAGCTTAGCTAATATTGATCAAATAGGGAAGAGTCATGCAGGTTGCAAGGGTATATGGAAAGAACAACGGCATTTTTGGGAAGGGAGGGGAATATGGGTCCGGGTGTTCTGGTCACCCACCTATGTGTCTTATGCCTGTTTTAGCCCAGTTGGACCTAGTGGTGCTGATTACAGTATAATCTCAAATTGCTGTTTTTCTTGCAGGCCTGGCTATTTTGTCTCTATCCTGAAGCCTGGCTCTCTTCAGATTTGACTCCAGCCATGATTCTGAGGTTCCTATTTTTTATGCTGACTTCCTTGAGGGCCCAGTCCCTCTGTGACTGTATTTAATATCTATCTAAGTTAGTTGTCTGTAAGTCATCTGTAGAGAGACTCCTAGGTTAGAAATTGAAACTGTCATGGGGTTCAAAATGAGGGCTGGAGATATACATTTGTTTTTTGGGGTTTTTTGGCATTCTTGGTAGCTGAAGAAAGCCAAGGGTTGGGTAAGTTTGCCCATGTGGAATATGTAGAAGATGAAATGTCCAAATGAAAGGGCCGGAAGGGGAGGAGAGATAGCACTGTCAACACTGAGGATTCCTAAGACAACTGCAGTTCCTTGTGTCATTTCTTCTCCTTAAAGAGTTGTCTTCAACTATGTTTCTCTCCTCCTTGCTATGTTTCCATAATCCATTAGTCTAGGGAATTATGCGTGCATCTTTTTTTTCTTTAATCAATTTTATTGGTATATTTTAGATATACATAATGATAACATTCATCATATGGAATTTGTACCTTATGTGATGCATCTTGATTCTTCTTTCGTGCATCTGTCTTTACCTGTTCTTCCAAACAAACTATTCTTCACTGAACTTCATTAATTGAAATGAAATTGCCATAAATAAAGAAGTTAAAATTTTAGTTTTGAAGTCCAGCAGAGATTAGACTCATAAGAAATTTATTATAGCATATAATTTTATATTATTTCCCCTCTCTTATTACAGTAAGCAGATTGTTCTTAGCCTTTCATATTTTCTCCCAATGTTTCTTACTCATCAGTGTTTTTAAGAAAACAGTGCATAGTGGCCACATACACTATTCACCCTAGATACTCAGCTTTCTTCAGCAGCAACCTGATGTAATCATTTTATCGAAGGATTTGAATGAATTAGTTATATATACTTTTTTTTTTTTTTTGGTACTGGGGATCGAACTCGGGACCTTGAGCTTGCAAGGCAGGCGCCGGAACCACTGAGCTAAATCCCCGGCCCAGTTATATATACTTTTGTACCACTGCTTTCAAATGTGCTATTTCAGATCTGCCTTCTCTGTTCCTTGGTTATATTTCTAGCTAATTCTATAGTTCCCTCTCCCACTCCTATTCCTTTATTTTCCAAGTACCACTGACAGTTTCTTAAGTATTCTTCCAGATATGTGAGAAATCTGTATCTATTGAGAGAGAGAGAGAGAGAGAGAGAGAGAGAGAGAGAGAGAGAGAGATATCTAGTTTTAAATACACATACAAACATGCAGGCACAAATACACATATTTACTTTTAGTTTGAAGTTTTAACCATGGACATGTTAGAACTATTTAAAACTAAATATATAGAATTCTTTTCTAAAAACAAAACAGCAAAAGAAACTAAAATCTCTCATGTTTTAACTTTTGTAATGTTCAACTTTGACCTTTCAAACTTTACTCCTGATATCTTTCAGGTACTCTGTATTAAATTTATCTTATTTCATGTAAATCAGGGTGACCAGTTAGAGTGAGATAAACTCAACTCAGACTAGTTTGAACTAGTTTAAGAGCCTCTGTTTTGCTCTACTCTTTTGTATTATCTGATGCTGAGATGTTTTTGGTACTGACTGTCCCAGTTCTACATTGGGAATAGAGAATCATTTACCATGTGCAATTTAAAAACATCCAGGAAAGGCCTGATTTGGGTACATGCCCATCCATCCCTCTACAGTTGTTTTTGAGGCTAGAAGATCAGGCACAGGCCATATACATAGCCCGAACTGTGGCAGACAAGCACACCCAAAGAGCAAGAGTGTTTTTATGAGAGGAAGAATAGGGAAGCATGCTGGGCAATGAAACTATTGCTACCACAGTCCACAGAATTTCTTCCAAAAATTAGTAAAGGGTGCATTAGTCACGGCAAAAATAGTATTTTTACTGCACTGAACTTGTTTTTATCAGACATAGACTAAATCTGTTAATATGTTGCTAATGGCTGTAAAAGGTTTATCCAGCTGAAAAGGTGTTTAACATTTCTTCAAAAGAACCTTCATTATGGATGTATTTTCAATATTTTCTCTAAATTATTCTTTACTTTAAATTAGTATCATCCATCCAACTGATTATACCCATTATAATCACAATGTGAAGTTAAGTCATGACTGTTTGTACAGATTAATAGTAGTCAGATGTTCTTGTAAATATGCATAATTGTGTTTAAATCTATTAGCAAATCCCAATGTTTTCATTTCCATATTACATCCTGAAGCTTTCCTCTCCATGCTTTCTCCACTGCCACCTTCCTAGTCCACTATCATTTTTCTTCTGGACTCTAGCAATAATTTCCCCCTTGGTCACTTTGGTTTACCCTCCCACTCTACACCCACAAATCTGCTTCTCATGTAGCAGCCTGCATGACCCCGTTAAAATATAAACTGCTTGATATTATAACCACACCAAGCTATCCCATTTCAGGTCCTAGTAGCTTCTTATTATACTTGGAATTAAATCCCAGTTCTTTGCCATGACCACTAAGACACTGTGGAATGTTTTCTCTTTACCTTTGCAACTTCAACTTGAACCCTTAAGCCTTGGTAATGAAATTGAAGTCACTACCCATTCAGTTTAGGGAGCATGCCAAAAGCCGTGCCCAAATCAGAGCCTTAGCATATGTTATGCCCAGTGTGTAAAACTGCTCCTTCCCCACAACCACTTACCCTTGCTGACTTGTCCTTTAGGCCTCTGCTAGGTTGTTAAGTTTAAGAAGGTCTTCTTTGCTGCCTTATGTAAATAGACCCCTATCCCTTATCTATAGCGTTTCATCATGTTTGTTTCCTTAATATGTTTACAAAACTTGGAGAATTTGATGTCATTGTGTTTACTTATTTCCTGTGTTCCCCCACTCTATGGACAGCTTCACAAGCGAAGAGTATAAGGTTGATACCTGCTTCATTTAATGTCCTGTTAATATTTAGCACAGTGGCTAACACACATTTTGTTACTTAGGAGAAATTTATCAAATGACTAATAAGATGAATCTAGTAATTTCATTAAATAAATGCATCTTTCCAATAAATTATTAACAATACCATACTCTTGTATGTGATTTAAAAAAAAAGCCAGCCAAAACAATAGCGGCAACAAATAGTGGTCAAAAGAGAAAGTTCATGAAGAGAGGAAACAAATCAAAACAAAAAAACAAAACAAAGCAAAACAAAACAAAGCACAATCCTATGGAGAAATTAACCCAAAACTGCTTATGGGAGGGCAACATCAACAAACAACTTATTTGATATAGTGTAAAAAATTACCCTTAAGGAAGCATTTTCCATCAAAGCCTAAGAAATTTTGCTCAATATATGACAAAATTGATTCTATTTCCCTAAGGAAGATGCTAGATTGTCTTTGGATCTCTGGGGTGACCTGAGGACTACATGGTACAACTGATACAAAAATGGAGCCAATCTACACAGTGCTGTCTGTGTACATTTACAGCTCCATGGGTTTGGCTTGTGCCTCAGAGTTCCCCATTAAGGACATGGTGGTGTTGGGGGCCAGATGAGGGGCCTCTATCTATCATACTTGTCCCTAAGAGAGTGGTGATTTATTATCTTACGGAGGAGGAGAACTAAGAGGATTCTAAAATTCATGCCTTGCCAAAGTTGTATCACAAAGATGGGAATCTCTTTTATTTCTACACCATGGCTACAGCTAGAATAATAGAGAACTATGCAGGAGAAGCTTAGAAACTTTCTCATCTCTGTTCTGAGGTTGTTTATAAGTGAAAAATCCAGGAATACAGAAATTTAGAAATAATCATGTAAATGATCTGTTGGCATTGAGAAGATAAAGTAAATAACCAATTTGTTTTAGTTACATTTAGTCTTCATTTGAAAATATTATGGTACTTATTTATAGTCTACGATCGTATGTTAAATATATTTACAATATGTACCAATCATATAATACTTTAGGCTATAACTATAAAAGTGATTTATTGAGCTCATATCAAGGGAGGCATCCTTGAGAAGACTTTAAAGCTAAGACCTGGGGCTGGGTATGTGGCTCAGTGTTCGAGCATTTCCATAGCATGCAGAAGGCTTTAGTTTTGGTTTTTTTTTTTTGGTACCGGGGATTGACTCGGGACCTTGTACTTTCGAGGCAGGCAGCAGAATCACTGAGCTAAATCCCCGGCCCTTGAAGGCCTTAGTTTTGCTTCCCAGATCCAAACAACAACAAAGGTTAGCCACAAAGCAAAGTGTAGTTAAACAAATAGTACAAGGAAAGGAAAGAATTCATGGAGGGAGCAGCTAGTAAGAAGGTATATGTGAGATGAGTCACCTATCATGGACAATGACCCCAAGGAGAGTAGTATACCCGCATCCAGAGAACAAGGGGACAAAAGAATGCTGAATGAGAAGATGGAGGGCAGGTAAAGTAAGAAGGAGCTGAGGTAGGATTTTAGCAGAAAGAAGCTAAAGAAGTTATCTTCAGAATGACACTGCCAGATTTGCATTGTAAAAACATTTCTTGAGCTCATTTCTTCATTACAAAAAATGTCTAATGGGCTCTGTAAGATAGTGATTGTGGAGATACAAGGAAATATCAGAGATTAAACACCTGTTGAATCATGGAGGGACTTTAGGGCAATGCTGTTTACTAGGTAGGTGGAGGATAGAGGGTAGGGTAAGAAGAGTAAGGATGATTTCCTATTTTTGCCTTGAACAGCATAGTGCTTTGCAATATCCTTACCGAAATAAGGAATGTTGAAAGTGGCATTCCAATAAATGCATCCAGTTTTGAGCACATTGAGTTAGTATTTTCTGCAAGACCTGAAATAGAGATGTGGAGTAGACATTTGTATTAGGTGAGCTTTGAGACATGTTCTGAGAGTCCAGGAAGGAGATACGGATTTGGAAGTTATTGGCATGTAGGTGGGAATTTAAAACATGTGGGACTGCATGTAATTATGTAAGGAATTAAAAGAGCCTAGAATATTGTCCTGAGACACTCCAGTATTCTGGGAATGGGCTGAGAAGGTAAGGGGGATTACAAAGAAAGCTGGGAGGACTATAGTTAAGTCTCCTAAAAGTTTAGAGAGGAGACCCTGTGTCTTAGTCTGTTTATGCTGCCTTAACAGAGTACCTAAGACTGGGTAATTTATACAGATCTATTCCTTATAGTTCTAGAGGCTGAGTGTTTAAGGTTGAGGGAACTACATCTGACAAGGACTGCTTCACCCCATGGTGGAACAATGTGTGCACACATATACACATGCTCACAAGAAAGATATAGTGGGACTAGGGAAGGGTCCCCACCTTTTATCAGGAGAATGCTCCCATGCTAACTAACCAACTCCCATGATAATGACAATAATTTTTTCATAAGGACAGAACTCTGATGACCTAATCTCCTCTGAAAGTTCCTACCTCTCAACACTGTTGCATTGGGTTTTAAGTTTCCAATCCAGGAAATTTGGGGAACACATTCAAACTTTCACAGTATAGAAAGAAAGAAAGAAAGGTGACCATAATGGTTGAGATGTCAAGCAAGATAGGGATTCAATAATGTGTTGATTGTTTGGAGCTTAGGTTCAACTGCCTTGGAAGAAGGATGGTTGTTACAAATAGAGAAGAGAAGAAAAAGTAAGGAATTAAAAAAAAAGTTTCAGGTTTCAGATGCACCTCTCATTGGAGGTAAAGTGATTCTAGAGAAAGGTGTTTTTTTCCTTTTATGTTTTTGAGGTCACAGATTGTTCAATTAGTTTAAATGCTGAAGAAAGAAAGGAGAGAGGATAAAGTATATGCATTGTATATTATTTTAACTTCAACATGTTTGTTAAACCATCGTACAGACAATTTTAACATATTCTTTGAGTTTTCTTCTTTATTGCTACTCAGAGATCATGGTCCGAGAGAGCTCAGAGAAGAGAAGTGGCAAAGTGTTTGGGAGCATGATAATAAATCATGCGTGACATATTTATTTTGATGCAGCTATCATAGGTACTTAGTTATTATTTGCTGAATAACTATTTTGTAATTCTTAATAGTCTGGAGGAGGAAAAGAGCAAAAGGAGACAGGAAAAGGAGTTTGGAAGTAGTAGCGACTGGGATTCAGGGAAAGAAAATGTTGGTGAGGAGAAGAAAGCATGGGAGGAATAACCCGGCAACTGGTGTTTTCTAGTGGAGTCTTGTGTTGTGTGTCTTCAGGTTCTTTATATCCTTTGTAAAAGTGTTTGAGATTCTTCCTTTGAGAAACTAGGCTAGATAATAAATCCGCAAAAAATTTTTTACAATGGAGAATTGTATTTGCATTAAAATTAAGGGGTTTATGTATTTTTTGACCCAGGATTAATAGTCTAATTTTAATGTAATTCATGATTGTCTTTTAGTGAAGTTAGCTATATTTATAATCATCAGAAAATGTCTCTCATCTTACTGTCACAGAGATTCTCTTTGTGCTTAGAGTTTGAGCAAATCTATGATATCACTACATTCAGAATGGAATCTGGAGGAAAACAAAACCCTGTTTTACACATGAGTGTCACTGAGTGTGTCACAAATACTACCATCATGTATTTTAGGGTTATTCTTCATTCCTTATATGCTGAATGACTAAATTATAATAAAAGCTGAATAACCTCTTTTAGATTTAGGAAGGATAGTAGCTATCTTTGAGAAATATTTTATTCTAATTGGTCCATTAGTTTCCAATGGAGACCAGTGGTGAATGTAGCTTACTGGACCCTAATTCTTCTTTTCTATGTAAAAGATTCTTAACCAGTTTGTATTATACTGCAGTCCTAGGGATCCACTCAGAATGCAAAGTCCTTTTCTTTATCTCTTCCTTTCCTTTCCTCCTTCCATCTATCTATGTCTTACTCCCTTCCTTCCTCCCTGTTCTGTCCTGTTACACAAATATTTTATTTAAGAATATTTGCATAATGATTAGGGCCTGGGATTTAGCTCAGTGGTGCCATGCCGTCCTCTCAAGAACAAGGTCCTGAGTTTGATCCCCAGTCCTGGAAAAAAAAAGATTAAAATAAGAATATTTGCATAATGGAAATAATACTATGTGCTATTTTTAGTGAGGTCCGAACTTGCAAATTATTGTTTGTTGTAGGAATTACTAAAATCTCAGGAGTTTGCATTTTGACCCTTTCTGTGAAGTAATCAGTGGATGGTTTTGTCTGGAAAGGCCAAACTTTTAACATTCCAGGGCTGTTGTTGGGAGAAACTTGTTGACTGTGTTATGTGGTTTTGTTTCCCACATAACTCACATGGAGGACATACAGAGTGAAAGCCTTATGTCTGACTTTAAAATCTGCATTAGCCAATAAGATAATTTGCTGCTGAGTAGACACATAATGGAAGATGGTTATGTACTAGAAAAAATACAAGCATAAAGTAGATGAAGAGAACAGGAAAATCAAGGAACTACAGAACTAATTTTTAGTTAAAAAAGAACAATACTGTATTAACAGCAGTCTGTTATTATTCTAAATTTCTTTCCCAAATGAATCTCTGCACATGTAGTTTACTAGCCATTTGATCTTATTTTTAAGCCAATGTAACTAACTTTTTCTCACAAGAAAGCTGATACTGTTCAATTGCTGATTGAATCTGATAGTTTGCAAAGGAATAAGGAGATAGGTGTATATCTTAATGTAAATTATGTTGCTTTTGCAACTTGCTCTATAACTTGTATCAGCTCACATAACTTCCTTAGATATATTATCTCATTATTCAAATTTCAACCACTAGTTGGTTGGCATGAGAGATGCCCATAAGTAAGTTTTAATGAAAAGAAAGAGTTCGGGGAAGTAACAGATAGAAGCTGTTTTCTATTAAAAATTTCATATAAATAACTTACAGAAGAGCCTTTTATTTTGCTAGTGTGTACACTCTGTGAAATTCAGGAAATTTATTTATTTGGGGAATTTTAAAAAAGGCAAGAATATGATTTTCTAAGTACAACTATATGAGTTATAATGACATATTTTGTAGCAAAATGTACTACTGTGAATTATTTACCCCCTACCCTGTCCTTTTTAATTAGTATTGGTGGAGAGAGTCTTTTCTTTACAAATACTACTTTTTTTTTTTTTGGTACCGGGGATCGAACTTGGAACCTTGCACTTTCGAGGCAGGTGCTGGACCCACTGAGCTAAATCCCCGCCCTCAAATACTCCTTTTTAACAGTAACCGTAAAGAAACCTGTATCTCGATGCTCCAGAGCAGGAAGAAATGGGCTGGAGAGGACTCATGTTTCAGAGTAGTCACCTGTCCTCCTGGGCCAGGGCTAGTGAGGAGTGCGGTCAGAGTGGGACCTAACTGTCACTACTCCGCTCTCTTTCAGTTAGGATTTTTAGGGCAGAAGATTTAGCTCAGCAGTGCCACACCAGTCTCGTAAGTGCAAGGTCCTGAGTTTGATCCTCTATACCAAAAAAAAACCAACAACAAAACAAAAAACAAACCATCAGTAAGGATTTTCACTTAAAGTTGGTGGTCAAGTCTGTTTTGGCTTTTGTTGATAGTCACATTGACTTGAGTGACATTGAACTTGCCCAAGAGCACTTTCTCAGCTCCTTAAGTACACATCACATTATTTCAAGTTAAAATCACATTATATCCTTCCTTTTTGTCTGTGGTTGTGTTCTGCTGACCTCTAATTCGCTTATAGGAACTGCTTTTAAGAGACTTTTTCATTTTTATATTCTTCAAGAAAGAAATGGAAACCAAACAAAACTAGTTTACCATACTGAGCCATTCCAGAGGATATAATAGCTTATATTATAAATTTAATATCCAGTGCAGTTAAGACTATTGTATTAAATAGCTTAATATCTTATTTGTCCAATTGTGGTATATTCATAAGGTAATAGATTAGCCTTAAATATTCTGATCTTGTAGTTCACTTTTTTCTTCTTGACATAATGTCAAAAGGAAGTGTAATGTTTTCCCAAGGGACACCTTGCTTGAGGTCATACTATGCTTTAATCTGTGATGGCAGTTTGTCTTGACTCATAACCTTCCTTTTCTTAATGAGCCAGACCTCTGTCTTGTGCAGACAGTTCCAATGCCATGGAAGAGCTATTTAGAATTTTATAACACATCCAAAAAAATGAAATACCTAGGAATCAATCTAATGAAAGAAATAAAAGACCTCTACACTGAAAACTACAGCACTCTGAAAAAAAGGAAAGCACTCAGCATGCAGCACTCAGAAAATGGAAAGATATCCCTTGCTTCTAGGTAGGAAGAGCCAATATAGTAAAAATGGCCATACTTCCAAAACTGCTATACAGATTCAGTGCAATCCCAATTGAAAGTCCAACAGCATATTTCACAGAACTTGAGAAAACAATCCAAAAATTCATTTGGAATAAGAAGAGACCTAGAATACCAAAAGCAATTTTAGGCAACAAAGACAAGGCAGGGGGTATCACAATCCCCAATTTGAAACTATACTACAGGGCCAGGGATTTAGCTCAATGGTACCATGCAAACGCATGGTCCTGAGTTCAATCCCTGGTACCAAAAGAAAAACACAAAAAAACAAAGAAAACTATACTACAAAGCCACTGTGATAAAAACAGCATGATACTGGCAAAGAAACAGACTCAAGGATCAGTGGAATAGATTAGAAGGTGCAGAAACAACTCCAGACATACCCAGCCACCTCATCTTTGATAAGGGAGACAACCATCCTCACTGGAGAAAAGATAGCCTCTTTAATACATGGTGCTGGAAAAATTGGGTTTTAACTTGCCAAAGATTAAAACTAGACCCATACCTATCACAAGATGCACTAAACTAAAATTGAAAAGGATATTTATCTAAATATTAAAACAGAAACACTAAACTATCTGGAAGAGAGGTTAGGTACAACTCTTGAAGACACTGGCAGAGGAAAAGACTTCATGAGGGCTGGGAATGTAGCTCAGTAGCACCATGCCTGTCTGGCAAGCTCGAGGTCCTCAGTTCAATTCCTAGTACCAAAGGCAGAGGTGGGGGGAGAAGGAAAAGACTTCATGAACAAAACCTCAGCCACACATGAACTAGCATAAAGAATCAATAACTGGGACCTCATCTTATTAAAAAGCTTCTGCATAGCAAGAGAAACCACCAACAGAGTGAAGAGACAACCCACAATGTGGGAAAAAATTTTACCAGCTGTTCCTCAGACAAAAGCCTACTATCTAGAATATATAAAGAACTTAAAAAAAAAAAATCACACCTCCCGAATTTAAAGATCTAATCCAAAAACAGGCATCTGAAATGAATAGACATTTCTTAGACAAAGAAGTAGAAACAAAATAACCATATGAAAAAATGTTCAACATCGCTTATCATTCAAGAGCTGCAAATGAAAAAAAACAAAAACAATGCTGAGATTCCACCTCACCCCAGAAAGAATGGCTGCTATCAAGAAATCAACCAATAACAAATGCTGGCGGGGATGTGGGGAGAAAGGAACCCTTTTCCACTGTTGGTGGGAGTGTAGACTGGTGCAACCACTGTGGAAATCAGTATGGAGATTCCTCAGAAAACAAGGATTAGAGGTCTCATGTGACCCAGCTATTCCCCTGCTGGGTATTTTCCCAAAAGAATTAAAAGAATCATACCGCAGTGATATATGCAATCCATGTTTATAACGCCATAGTTTGTAATAGCTAAAACTTGGAAACAGCCCAATTGCCCCATTAAGTGGTGAGTGGATAAAGAAGATTTTTTAAAAAATAAAATGGAGTACTACTCAGCCATAAAGAATGAGAAACTAGAGACATTTATAGCTACATGGATGCACATTGAGGTGATACTTTTTTTTTTTTTTTTGGTACCAGGGATTGAACTCAGGTTCTTCTGTTTGTGAGGCAGGCAGCAGAACCACTGAGCTAAAACCCCAGCCCTTGAGGTAGTACTCTTAAGTGAAATAAATAGGACACAGATGTGTAAATACTGAATAGTTTCTCTGGTGTGAGAAACTGAAAGTGTAAATGAGGAATAAAATGTATAATAGATAATGTGAAATAGGAAGAAAAAGTCCAAAAGGGAAGGGGAAGGGAAAGTGGGAGAGGTAGAGAAAAGGAAAGAAGGGAAAGGAATAAATATGAGAAAATGACAAAACAGGAACAAAGTCTTTGTAAATAGAGAGGGTTGGGGGGGTGGTGGTTAAGGGAGGGCAGGGGAAGGGGGAAAAATAAGAACCAGAAAAAGTGAAGGAGGATGTTCTGTCTGAGGGAGACAAAACCCCAGCTCCATATCCCATCTGGCCTACAGATCCTTCCTTTAGTTAAGATACATTTGTGGAAATTATTTAGCAGTACCCACTAAAGCTGGACATATGATTGTGTATCCATGACTCCAATTCCACTTCTGAGTGTTTATTCAAAAGAAATACACACATATGTTCATGGAAAGTTAGATACTAGAATGTTCAGAGTATTATTGTGCAATGGTAACCTAAAACAAAGTACTCAAATGTCTAAAAATATAGAATGAATAATTGTTGTTTATTCTAAAGTGGAAAATTACATACCAGTAAAAATGTGTGATCTGCAACTACTTGTAACTGTATATCAATTTCACGTGCATGGGGCTGCGTGGATGAGCCAAACACAGAATAGTACACAGTAGTAACCTCTTATCCTCAGGTTCACTTTCTATAATTTCAGTTTCTGTCAGCAAGAAGAACGAACATGGTACAAGAAGGTATTTTGGGAGAGAGAGAGAGGGAGAGAGAGACCACAGTATATTATTAAAAATTATGTTTAACTGGTAGCTAATTATTAATCTCTGACTGTGCCTATTTGATAAGTGGAATGTTATCATAGGCATGTTTATGTAGGAAAAAATAATGCATGCAGAGTCCAATACTATCCACACTTTGAGATATCTAATGGGAACTTGGAATATCTCCCTTATGAATAAGGAGAAACTACTAGATACTATGTGATTCTCACTTATATAAAGTGCAATGACTGACAAAGCTGATCTGCACTATACATAAAAATAATTATTACCCAAAAAAGGAATAAAAAGGAAGGTCTTTTTTGGATGCTCATAGTGCATTCTTAAACTGGGTGGAGGATTTAACACAGGTTTAATTGTTATAGTTATTAAGATGTATATCTGTACACTTTTTTCTGTTATATTTTAATAGTAAATAAAAATGAAAAAGCAACAGGTTTTTACATTCAGTGAAATAATTATTCATGATTGATGGAAATAAATTCATTTTGTGTCCTCCAATATATTATTATCTATTTTAGTACAAAATTAGAATAAATTGTGTAGAGTACATTGTTAAATAGAGGTACTCTATAAAATATGATTTTACATATTATTTGCATAATTACATGTAATGTATGATTTCTGCCAAGTTCAAAGATATTTTTAAGAATATGCAGTCTATAAAATTTGAAAAGAAAAATATTACCTCAAGTGTAAATGAGTGAGTTATGTATATATCAAATCCAATATATTGACCCTTACTTTTAAATAAGTTCTCACAGTGGTTCATCATAAATAATTCTAGTGATGCAAAAGATTTTTTTCATAAAATGGGAAACCTCCCTTTAATCTTTTACTCAATTTTAAAGATTAAGGAACTATGCAAAATCTGAGTCACTATAGGGGGGTTTTCTAAACTTGTCTTTGATTTTCTTATCATTCAGGAGGGAGTATTTTCCTTAAACAAGCTTTTGTTGTTTTAGTTTTTAATGTTAAAAACAAAATACCAACTTAAGATTGAATCATAAAGTCAGACTTTCAGATATATGTGACAAAATATTACAGAACAATTTCAGATTTTTTGTTATGAGAAAATAGATTCAGAAAGGTTAAGAGAATCTAAAGATCATTAGTACATTTTCTAAATGAGGAAAAGAGCTCACCAGTGTTTTCCAATGTCTGTTTTCTTCTCTATGAAGAATCTTGACTTGCAAAATCTCAGTTATTGTTACTATTAATAGGAGCACATTTATGTCATTTAAAGTCAAGTTATCTACCTGTATGTTGTCTCTGGTATAGTCTCCTGTTAGGTTTTTCTCCTTGACCTTGTAGATTCCTTGATTTAGTAATAACATGGGTCAATTAGGTTCTATTTTACTCAAGGCTTTTCAGGTTTGACTAAGACTATAATGTCTGCTTTCATCCTCTGGTGAATTTTTTCTGCCTGCTACTGAGTAATTATAATTACTGATGAATAGGGATTTCTTAGGTTTTAAAAAAATAGATCTGCAATCTTGAAAAGTAATGTTTTTGTTTTATATTATCAAGATATTTAATCAACTTTGATAGTTTCTTATCTATAATTGAGACATGCAGAATTATCTGTGACAGTGATTTTAAAAGTGAGGGCCTAGAAATTTAGCATTTTTATTTTATTTTAAAAAATTAATGTAAGTATAATTGACAATAATTATGTGTAGTTATAGAGCATAATGTGATGTCTTGATCTTTATGCTTTGTGGGATTCTATAAAGCAAATTAACATAACCCTTACTTCCCCAACTCTTTGTGATAAGTATGGTAGAGTTCTACTCTTTTAGCTTTTCTTTGAAATTTATGATGCATTATTATTTTCAGCATGTAGAGTAACAGATTACTAAAATTTATTCCTGCAGTCTAACCACAAGTTTGTACTCTTTGATTAATATCTTCCATTTTCCCATTTCTTCCCCTGTCCTTTGCTAATTGCCGTTCTTTACTCTTTGTTTCTATGGGCTAGACATTTTTAGATTTCACATATAAATAAGGCGTATAGTACTTATCTTTCCTGTGGGTTGGTTATTTCACTTAGCATAATGTTCTTCAGATGCATCCACGTTGTCACGAATGACAGAATCCCATTCTCTTTAAGTCACTTTCTCGGGATGTGTTGATGGACACTTCCATATCCTGGCTACTATGAATGATAGTGAAATGAACATGCAAGGGAAGTTATCCCTTTGACATACTGATTTCAATTCCTGGGGACTTATACCCAAAAGTGAGATTGCTAGACCATATGGTAGTTCTATTTTTAATTTTTTGAGGAACCTGCATACTGTTTTCCAAGATGGCTGAACTAATTTACATTCCAACTAACAATGTAGTTCCCATATCCCGGCCAATTCTTACCTTCCTTCCTTCCTTCCTTCCTTCCTTTTTTCCCTCTAAGTATTTCAAATGTTGTTATCAAAGTAATACATATATCTGATTAAAAAATTTGAACAATGCATTCTTAGCGACAGAACCTTGCCATATCCATAACCCCTAACATACTGCCCAAGGACAAACATGTTTATTTCTTATAATCATTTCTTTATATTTTTCAAATCAAGAATTCTTAATATGAAGTCAATGAATAAGATTCAAGACATCTCTTTGCTTAGGGGGAAATGAGGCATCTTTATTTTTATTAATTTCTTCTTTTTTTTTTTGGTACTGGGGATTGAACTTGGGACCTTGCACTTGAGAGGCAGGTGGCAGAACCACTGAGCTAATTCCCCAGCCCTATTTTTATTAATTTTTAAGTTGGAATTTAGCATAGGCAACAATCTACAGTAATATTAGAATGGCTGTGGCTTTATCATTGATAGAATTCAGAAATATTTTTATGTAACATTGAGTTGCTGCTAAACTCTACCTTGAAATACTTATTTTTTTATCTCCACTTTCAAATTAGATGTTATTTAATCCATCAATAATGAAGCCTATTATTAGTTTATTGAATGCTTGTTCAATATTTTTGTGTTTCATTATAACCAGTTCCTCTATAATTTTACATAGTTTGTCTTAATAATTTAGAATATGATTTTGTGGACAGTTTCGAAAGCTTATCAGACTGCCAATCAAGTTTATGCCAAAAATGTACTTTATGTGAAAAATCTGTTGTAAATAATATCTATATCTATATCTCCAGGTCTTTGATTGATTAAATTTCGGCATTATTGGCATCCTCTGTTGTAATAGACAAGGACTGAGTTCACTTGTAACATTCTATTACTGCTCTTTCTCCCATCTTTTGGTACGTTGCTTGGCTTTGCTTCTCTATTTGTTATCTTTTAAATTTAAGAATCTACTTTTATACATGTATTTACACTTTTAATATTACTATTCACTATCCCTTGATCTTTCCATTTTATTATAGGAATATGATCATCTATATCCTTTTGTTTGATTTTCATTTCCACCCTTTCACTCCTCAGTTTCTCCCGTGAATACTTTTAAAACTTATATCCAGTACTTTAACATTTGCATCTTATTCTAAAATCATGATGGTGTTCTGAAAACCTTTAAATTTCCAAATATTTATCTATATGTTGATCCTAAAAGCTTCAGATCAGTAAAAACAGTATTTACATTGTTTTGTTTTTTGTACGGGGGATCGAACTCAGGACCTTGCGCTTGCGAGGCAGGAGGCGGAACTACTGAGCTAAATCCCCGGTCTACATTGTTTTGACTATGAAACTTTTTCCTGTATATCTAGTGGTAAATTATGATTTTATGTCCTTTTTGATTCACTCTTCTTTTTTTTTTTTTTTGCTGTATTGGGGATCGAACTCAGGACCTTGTACTTGCCAGGCAGGCACGGTGCTGCTGAGCTACATCCCAGCCCCACAACTCTTTATTTTTCATGATGTAATCTATAATTATCTTTATATTTTACTTACTTGTCTTTGCAATTCTTGTTTTTATCACATCTTTAATTTTCACACTCTCTGTGAAAATACTTATTCTAGAAGATACAGATCTTTTGTTTCTTGTGTGGATCATTTGTAAGTGTTTATACATTCCGTTTGTCTTTTTGTTTATAAGTTTATTTTTAAAATTAAAAAGAAAATATATATATATATTTCATCAGTCTCTTCCATGCTGCATACTTTCCCCAAATGTGTGATGATTCTTGATTGCCTCCATAAAACTGTAGAGTCTGATGGCTGCATATCTGGATAGTTCTTGTCCGTGGGCAAACTTTACTTAAAGGGTGGGTTGCATGGATTGCATAATTCTTTAGCCTCCTCAGCTTTTCCAACCAGACACATTCTTTTGGTGGAGGACTGCTAATGTCATCACCATACCTCCACCCACCGTGATTTTTTTTGTGTGTGCTTGCTATGTTATTGAGTTCCAGACAGTACACATGCAGGGGTGAAGTTGGTTGGTAGGGATTTGACTCCATAGGTGGTCAGGTTTTCTCTCCTGTGTTTCCTTCCTGCCCTTCATATTACTCGCATTTCCAAATCCTGAATCTTCCAGAAGTTTACCATATAAGGGCATCCAGTTACTTCTTCAGTTATATCTTCATGGCTCTTCCAGGCTACACTTTTTTCTTCTCTGTTTTTTAAGCTATTCTTTTCCTGTACCTTCTCATTATCCAGAAATCTGCTGAAAAAATTATATCCACTGATCATTATATTCTTCATTGTTCTTGTTTTTTCTCTTTCTCCTCCACCACTCCCTCCTCCTTCTCATTAGTATTATTTGTTATAACAATGGTATCTCTGAGTGGTTTGAGAATAGTATCCACAATCTTAAACCAGAAGCCCTGATTATCTCAGTATAATAATAGAAGTTTGTATTGTTTATTATTTAGACAAAAATCTAACTTGGTATTGCATATTAAAACAAACTATTTTTGCATACTTTTATTTAAATTTGTTCATAAGTACAACAAAAATGGTGAAAAAAGATTAGAATTCATTTCCCCCTGAACTCTATACCAAGGACTATTCACCATTTCTGTCATTATTTTAGTTAATAAATAAAATCACAGTCATTTCACAAAAGTATCTGCACTTTTACTCTGGATTTTTAGTGATTTTACATGTATTTGCAAGTGTTTGACTTAGTCATTTCTTCTTACAGTGTAGACATATTGAACACTTAAACATTCAAGCACATATTATTTCATTATAAATTACTCCCTTTTTATTTTCTCCTTTCTATTTCAGCTAGGACATGCTATTGATTTTGTTGAAATCAAGACCTGAGTAATTTACATTATTTATGACTTTCATTTCAAAATAGTAGGGGGACAATAAAAGCTTTTATTTTAAAAATGGGTCTTTGGGACTGATAAGGGTTAGGAACAAGTGACCCAAATCATAGAATTAAATTTTGGTGCTTTTCATTTTTTATAAGAAACCTGAGAATAAACTTCCAAATACTGGGAAAAAAATTGAATCCTGAACAAAGTTCTTTCCACTGGTGCTTTGTAAAAGCAATGCTTCAGGAGTAAGTATCTTGAAGTAGTCTGTATCCCTCCATATGAGTGTAAATCAGTGACCATCCATCTCCATGTTCTCTGATGCTTACTTGGATATTCTCCAAAAGGAGTCAGCAAACCTTTTCTGAAAAGAACTAGAGAGGAAACATTTTCAGTTTGGAAAGCTAAACGCTCTCTATTGCAAACATTTTAACCCTGCTTTATAGCATGAAAGTATCTAAAGAAAAATGTGTAAATGAATAAGTGCAGGTATGTTTCAGTAAAACTTTATTGATACAAATAGATGACAGTTTGGATTAGGTATACAGGCTGTAGTTTGGCAGATCCTGCTCTTGGAGGCTAGAATATCTTTCTGTGTTAGTACCCTGCCACCAGTGATAAGATTTTTTATCCATTTAAATAACAAAAGTATTTATATATCTTGAAGTTTTTACACACATTTGGTGGCTGAGAAACACAACTCTGACACTTTGTTACCAGTCTTGGTGATGGTACCAAACCTGAACCAAGTAGAGAAGTGTGTTTTCCTGTTTGTTTGTTTACAAAAATGGGATGCAGAAAGAATGTAAAATATCTACAGTGGATTAACCTAAAATAATTACAAATCAAGGAAGGTAATTTATGAGTTATGATTGAAGTTATATTTAGTAGAGAAATGGGAAAGTTTTGAGTATCATTAAGAAGTACAAAGTTTAATAGCAGTTTTTTCCTTTTTCATCTTTGAAAATTTAACAAGAAAAACTTTTTAAATACCTTGGTTAGTGGTTTGCCCATATGGAACATCAGAGTTATTTAAAGAGTCAGTAGAGATCAAAAGTCACCCTGCAGTCTGATTATTTGTAATTTCCAACTTTAAAAGATATGGATATGAAAAATACTGGTTTTGTGCTAACTAGAATGATAACAAATTGTCAATGATATATTAAAATCTGTTAGGTTTTAAAATACCTAATACATTAATAACTTTTAAAGTGGTTATTAACAATATTAACTCATAACTTTAATGTTTGGTAGTTCTTTTAGTCATATTTGGTGTGTACAAGATGCGGTCGTGTTGAGTATTCTGAGCAGTCACGCAGGGGCCACATCATCTGTACTCTTCATTCTCTGAAGCAGGACTACAGACAATTACTGTCAGCACTGCCCTTTGACAAATATTATGTAATGTTTAAAATATTCCATGAAGGCTTTTTTCCAGATTTCTCTCAGTGATTCAAGTTTAGAAATGCGATTTGCTTAGTGCACTGTTCTCAACTAATTTTTATCGCCTGGGGGACATTTGGCAATGTCTGGAGACATTTTTGCTTCTTCCATCCTGGGGGATGCTATTGGCATTCTAGTGAGTAGAGGTCTGCAATCCTGCTCTATTTCATAAAATGCATATCACAATCTCCCAAAAGGACTTATCTCATTCAGAGTGTTAACCCTGAAGTTGAGAAACCATGGCTTATAAAATTTCAGAAATAGGTCCTTAGGATTATTTAAATCTGCTCCATATTGATGAGTAATGCTTATCAATGAGCTACTTCTGAAAACATTTCCCCATCAATGTGGATCATAGTGAAATTAGTGGTTGTCAGGGTCACTTCCCAGGTAGTCATTCATTTGTTCATCACACATTTATGAACACTTAATATTGGACCTAGCTTGACTATACAAAACTGAATAAGAGATAGTCTAGGTTACTGCTGGGCTATAAAAGTATTTCCATTATTGTTGTTCTCTGTGACTTCTGCAATGTTTTGTATATGAGATCAACTCCTTGGACTTCATTAAAAC
Organism: Heterocephalus glaber; assembly: GCF_000247695.1. Next base: position 14,818,626 of record NW_004624752.1, read on the forward strand.
CAAGGATAGGCGTGTCATGATTTTTCAAAGGCAAAAGGGTCGGACAGAAAACTTGCTTAGAGGATTTGTGATCATGTTTTCTTGAGTAAGTAACACATAGAACAAAACTACTGAAGGACTACAGATAAGTGATAATAAAGAGATGGAGTCCATGACTTTCATAAGTTTCTTTTAAAAATATAAACATCATTACTATATTCTTAATGTGTCCTTCAAAATTCTTCTTAAGTATTAATCATTAACGATATATCATCAGGAAAAAATATCTGTGGGATTAGCATGAAAGTACATTCACGTCTATAACATATTTTAATTTTTTGATATATGTTTTGCCAGGATTCTGTTTCTGCGTTTATTTTTCAGGAAGTGGGATGTGAACTTTAGATTTAGTTTCCCGATGTGTATTTAAAATAATAGCTTCTAAAAGTAAATAAAATATTTTCCATATCCAGTATTTAAAAATATTTTACCATTAGCTTTGTTGAAATGATTATTATTATTATTGTTTAAAAGTAGTATTCTTTTTCTTTTTATTAAGTAAAAAAAAAAAAAGAGAACACCTGTAAAAAGACTAATCTATTTTTACTGTGTAATGATCCCCCTAGTGGATATGAGAAGCAGCTAGCTGTGAGATTTGCATAAATACAGGTGATTTTGGTGAGACTTTGTTACTTGCTTCTCGCTTTCAGAAATGTTTAACAAATCAAACCTGTCCTTGCTATTTTTAAAAAAGGAACTCCCAGTGATTAAATTTCGTTTTTAGAAAGTCTTAAGGTGGAAGAAAGTGGTAGAAGTGGATAATTCTTTAAAGTTAGAAGCAGATAATTAGTTTAAATAAAAGTTGGTGTGATGCTTTTGTAACTTTCAAAACATTATTTAAAAGAGATTTTATCAATTATTTTTTATTCTCTAATTTACTTTGGCTCTTTACATAATGTTCTAATGTGACCTGATACTGCTACCTATCTGACCTTGGGGTAGAAGATTTTTTTAAAACAAGAATAACCAGTGAAGGGAATTGATGATACGAAATTAATTGCTGTGAATCTGGTACTATTTTAGGACATAGTCTCAAAATAAGATGTGTAAGACAATTATTTATATTAGCTGTATAATAAAGCTTTCAAAATATAGATTGACTTTGTGTAAATGTTATTGTAATATTAGGCCTGCAACTATGCTACCATTCAGAACATTGGAAATAGCAGGAGAATGGAGATAAATGCCCACTAAAGTAGAAATAAACTTAAAATACCACTAGTTCCAGAGAGCTAGAAACCATCTTCAAGTAAAGATAATGTTAATGATGAGCATAAATAAACCAATATCAACACAACATTTCTTTCCCTAAATGAAGAGTGTTATTACTTTCACTTCATTGTACAATACTTTGATGGTTCATGGAGCTGCTCCTCTTCTGAGAAAGGTATCATTTAAATAGGAGAGTAATTTTTTTCTTCATGAAGGCCTTAAACACTGATAGGGAGTACTCTGTCAATTAAAGTGCATTTCTCAAATATAGTATAGTATGTCAGAGTCATATTTGGTGATTATTTCTGATATTATAAAGGGTTGGATAAAATATATAACTGCATATTGTGCTTCTGAAAATAGGATTACTTACTTTGCTCCTAGGTATGGTTATGTGATTTTAAACTTGTTATTATTTGGTTTACAATGGAAAGATAAACATAACTGAAGAGCTAACTTGTTGAGAGAAGTGAATGATACAAACTGTGTGATGTAGTAATACAATCCGTGATACATTGCATCGTTCAGGTAATGAGAAATTCTGCAATTTTGCTTGATTTATGGAAAAGAAAAGCACACTTTTCAGTGATTAACATGGCTTGGTGACAGTAATGATGATGTATGAATTGGATGAGGAGATAAGAAACAAGGAAGAAAAAAGGATAGAAAACCTATAATTAACAAAAAAGTACACAAACAATAATTAGTGTAGGTGAAACATATTTCTGCAGAATAAAACTGGAATAAAGGGAACAATGGGAAATCATAGACAATGAGGGCGATATAGCTTAGATTTTAGAAATGGTGAAAGGCAAAAGATAATGTAAAATAACTTGTACAGAGAAACAATGCAAATTTTTCAAAAGCTCTTTTAAAAGGCTTTCCCCTCACATATATTTTATTCTGTTCTGCCCTTTTATTAACCTTTCCTCTTTAATATTTCTTAGGGGTTTTTTTTTGGTACCAGGGCTTGAACTTGGGGCCTTGTGAGGCAGGTGACGGAACCACTGAGCTAAATCCCTGGCCCCTTAAGTTTTAAGATTCCAGAGAAAAATAAACACCTGACTTGATTTTGAAACTTTGTGAATAACCCTGTTACCTAGATTTTTCAATAAGCCTATGTCCTGTATAGATTTACTTAAACATTCACTTGGCTTTGCTTTTGAGTGTTTTGCTGGTCAAAATTGCCTGATATTTAAATGCTACCATAGGGATGAGTAGTGGACGCTGTCATCTTTCTTTTTTTTAATTAAGGAACAGATTCAGGTAAAAGTGATCTCTCAGTGACCCTTTTTAAGATGACATCAACACATTGATTGTTTTCAATTCTTTTCTCTCCCCTGCAATCTTAGCTTTGTCCTTTCTTCCTATCAAGGTCTTCATCCTCTTACCTTAGAGATGCAGGAGCTCCTTTAAAACCTTGCCTTTAGGAGCTTTATCTTGGAAGGAATAAAACACATTTCAACTAAACACCAATTAAACACTAATGCATTTTTTTCATCCAGAAGCCCACACTTTCTGTGCTTAAAATTAAATTCAGTAATGTGTAAGTGGCAGTTTGTTCAAATTCTCTATAGCCCACAAAGACCATACATATTTCTACTAACACTTTTTTGAAGAAAACAAATGCCCTTTCACATTTAATATATTTATCAACAGGCGCATTTGGAAAGTCTAAGTAGTGTGACCAATTTAGTCCTTCTTCCTGGCCTGTAATTTCTTTAAATGGATTAAAATCAGGAGAAACATTAGTTAACTACTGCATGCATGGCACTAACAAGAGAAAAATTGGTGCCCCCAAAATGCTCACATCTTGGCTGGATATGGAACAAACTCTAATGACTACTTCAACCAAGGGAAACATGCTCTTCATGGAAGAAACAAAATTTGGCTTGGAGAATGGGAGAAGGGGATTAGAAAGTATCCATTTGTCAGAAATACACGCACAGTGCCCGAGGAATAGCATGTGTGATAAAATGACTGTCTAGGTATTTTTTATTCATTCTACTTGTAATTGTTATCCGTATTCTGAGTATTGTTATTTCTCCTCAATTTTGTGGTGATCTTTGCTCATTTGGTTTTTGTGTTATATTTCATTGATTTTAGAGAATAGTTCATCAAATTTATCATCTCAGAGTATTTTAAATTTCTTTTATGCATGCTAAATTAAATGAATTCCCATGTATTTTCCTTATGATTTTTAACTCTTGATTTTTTTGGTCTTTTTTTTTTTTTTTTTTATTGATACCGGGGATCAAACTCTGGTCCTTGCGCTTGCGCAGCAGGCAGTTTTTTTGGTCTTTATTATCTTTGGTGGATACACTTTCTGTGAATTATTTTATGGTACACATGCCTTATTCCTCTGGATGCCCTATGTACTTTTGAATATTTTCCCAATGAACTAATAGATGGTCTGTGAGTAACCATAACCCCACTTATTTATAAAGTTTTCTGGCAACTTGAGTAGATAATTCTCCTGTTTTTAAATCAAGTTCTTATTGAACTATAATTTAAATACAAGTAATTGCCTCTATTTAAAGTATATAATTCATTGAGTTTTGAAAGATGTCTATAGCTATCTGTACATGTCTAGACTGTCAAATTACATTATCATCCATCCAAAATTAGAGGTCAGTCCCAACCTCTGTGTTTGGCCCCAGGTAACCACAAATCTAATTTCTCAAGATTAGTGTGACTTTTCTAGCATCTCCTATCAGTGGACTCATATAGTATGTGGCTCTGTGTCTGGCTTTTTTCACCTAGCATAATTATTTTGAGATTCATCCTGTTACTGTGTGTATCTATATTTCATTCCAGTTTATTGTGAAGTGGATTTCCTTGTGTGTGTTGATCATATTTTGATTATAAATTCACTTACTGATGAAGATTAGATTTCCTTTTTATCTATTATGATTAAAAATGCTGTAACAAGGGGGCCAGGGATTTAGCTCAGTGGTTTCGCCGCCTGCTGCACAAGCGCAAGGACCTGAGTTCGATCTCCGGTACCAAAAATTTTAAAAAAATGCTGTAACTATGCACAAGTCTTTGAATATGTGTTTCATTTTTTTTGGCAATTACAGAGAAGTGGAATACTGTCTCCTATGGTTGGTACGGGTTTAATTTGTTAAGAAATTGTCATTGTTGTAAAGAAGATGTGATATTCTACCTTACTACATCACTATATGAGAGTTTCAGTTATTTTGTGTACTTACCAACAGTAGGTATTGTCAGTCTTTTGAATTTTAGCCATTTTAGTTTGTATATAATAATATCTCATATATTTTAAATTTGTATCCCCCTATTAACTAGTGACATTGATTCGCTTTTTGGTGAAAAGTTTGTCCAATTGATTTATCCATTTTTTTCAGATTGTTTAATTATTGACTTGGAAGAGGTTGGTTTGTTTGCTTTGTTTTTCTGAATATAAAATCTTTGTCAGAAGCATGCATAGCAAATATAATCTTTCATTGTTTGACTTGCCTTTCAATTTTTAACATTGCTTTTTCAAGTGCAAATAATTGTAGTTTATGTAAAGTCCAACTTATCGATTCTGTTCTTTTTTATTTTGTAATTTCTGTATCTCCTCTGAGAAGTCATTGACTACCCAGTGGCAAAGGTTTGCTAGTGTGATTTCTTTAACACTTTTTAAAATTAAGAAGCCAGCAGTAGTATGGTGACCTCATCTCTTCTGTTACTAAGGAAAGATATTCTAGAGTATTAGGAAAAAAGAATGAAGCATAATTCAAGAATTACTAGCCTCCTTTTCTTTTACAAATTAGGAAATTATTTATGATACTAAGATTTCTTTCTGTACTTTTGGTCCCTGAGAAAGTCTGAATTCCTTTCCTATCAGAAAATTCTCTAATTCATATACTGAATGCAGTAACATTAAAAGACTGGATCAGAGGCTTGAAGAATTGTCTTAGAACGGAAAAGATATTTGTATTTACCTGCAGTATGAAGTCTAATAAATATATATTTTATGTATGTAAATTTTACTTATCAAAATCTTCAGTTAATAGTTTATACAATAGCTCTTTATACATGTCCCAAAAAGCAAACTACATTTAAATAATTTCCTTGTTTTATACTGAACTAGACTACTTGAATGAAAAACAACAAATGTGCCTCAGGATTGTGTTTATCTGTGACATGGTAAATAAAGTAAAATAGAGGCACTGAAATGAATTTGTCAGCCACCCACAATTTAACTGACATTCCCCGAGGGATGGAAATAATGACTGTTTTCATTCTTCAGTGATATGTATCTTTTTCTTAGTAATACAGTATTCTTTCCATCTAGAGCCTTGTAGACCCCTCCAAAATGATTGTTTGAATCATTAAAAATAACGATTCAAGCTTGGCTGGGAATATGATTTGCTTGAACAGAACAATAGGAGTCTGTGGCTTTATTTTCTGATAATCAAAACCCTGGTTGTGTGACTGTCCTGGAATACAGCAATTGAACCTAAAACCCAAATGACATCGGGACATATTACTGTCTACAAGGTAGGCCAGTGCTGATTTAACCCGAATCCACCTGCAAAGAACTCCTTTGGTGGAGACATTTCTGAAAGAGTTCTGGTCCTGAAGCTGGGGTCAGAAATGGCTGGCAGGGTGCATCACTGGCTGTGTGGTTAGGATAGCAGAGTGCCTCATTGGCTGTGTGGGTAGGAGAGCAGAACGGCTCATTGGCTGTGTAGGTAGGAGAGCAGAGCTTCAGAACGGCAGATACCATATCACCATGAACATGACTTAATGATAATTATTCACAGTGAAGCTATATCAGAAGTAATCACAATGATGTCATTCAGCACACTGGATACATTCTAGATTCTTTAAGTGACTTAAATTTTTGTTCAAATGGCATTACTTTAAGGGAAAATTTTCAGTTTGCTTAAACTGAATCTATGTAAAATGTCAAGTTTATATGGTCTCCTGTAGTAGTGCATTTTGATACCCAGACATTATCTCTAGATTACAAAAGTATCCTCTTCAATGGGCAAATAGTTTTTGGCCTTTGGATTAATAAAACCTGGATGTGATGTTTCTTTTTTCTTTTTGAAGAACCTAAAATCCACAAAGAAATTTATTTTTTAGCCTTTTATTAATGATCTCCTAATTAAAAGATTGGTACTCCCCCCCCCCCATTAACTTTATTGGTACATTTTAGGTATAAAATACAGTTACATTCATCATTGGGATCTTGTACCATTACATGAGTCTCTTGGTTCTTTTTTTTTTTTCCCCTTCCC